>NW_012194114.1:4001430-4086009 GCF_000504015.1 Erythranthe guttata | reverse complement strand
TTTCCCTCTCTTTTTTTTTTTTAGAATTTTGCTTTTAAATCTCCCAAAGTAATACGATTTTTTATTTTTAATTTCCCGCTTTTCGTCTTTTTAATTTCCTTTTTATTTTATTTTTAATTTCCCTCTTTTCTTATTTTTAATTTCTTTGTTATTTTATTTTTAATTTCCCTCTTTCCCTCTGTTCTTCTTTTTAATTTCTTTTTTATTTTATTTTTAGTTTCCATCTTATCTTCTTTGTAAGGATAATTTCTTGTTTATGTTATTGTAAATTTCCCTCAAATTCATACGATTTTTTTATTTCTAATTTGCCTCTTTTTTCCGTTTTAATTTTATTTTAAATTCCCCCTTTCTCTTTCTCTTTCTCTTTTATGTTTTATTTTATTTTTTATGATTTTGGTTTATTTTTTAATTTACCTCGTTTCTTCTTTTTTATTTAGTTTGTTTTATTTTGAATTTCCCTCTTTTTTTATTTTTCAGTCTCCCAAAGTCATACGATTTTTTATTTTTAATTTCCCTCTTTTTTTCTCTTTAACTTTTTTTTTAATTTCCCTCTTTTTTTCTTTTCAACTTATTTTTTAATTTCCCTCTTTTCTTCTTTTTCATTGTATTAATTTCCCTCTTTTATTTCTTTCTAATTTTATTTTTTATTTCCCTCTTTTTATTTTTATTTTTTCTTTATTTTTATTTTTAATTTCCCTCTTTATTTTTTTCTTTTTAATTTTATTTTTTAACCTCCCAAATTCATGCGACGAAACGCAGGAGCAACTGGGTCAATCCTACTGCTAGAAAATTGTACAACAAAGTACAAACTGGTTACAGCAACCAGATATTATTTCCACAACACTGAATTCGAACTGAAAACAAACCTAATCAATCGGCGGGTCATTCCGCAAGAACTCACCGATGGTAGAGGGAAAGATAAACTCTCCAAAACCATTACAATCATCATCCGACTGCACAAAAGCAGCTTTTCCTAGGAGCAAATGCGCCATAGCAAATGGCTCTAATTTCTTCTTCCCACCATTCAAGAAATGCTCAATCCACCCCTCTAATCTCTCCACTTCCTTCCCACTCTTCGGCCCCTTCACCCCTACGATCTTCCCGTAAAACCCATCATCACAATCCACGCAATTAACCCCCGCCTTTTGATTGGACGGATTCAATAGCTGCATCAACATCTCAATATCGTCATCAATATCGGACGTTTCTCCGGCTAGATCAACGTTTTCATGGAATTGGGCTTGATTTTCGCGAGGTGAACTGTGATGGGTTGGTGGGAAATTGGGGGATTTTGGCAGAAATTCTTGTGGGGCTTCACTTTCTTGGAGGTTTGAGCAGCTTGTTGTATTGGCGGTGCAGGAGTGGTTGCAGTTGAGGTATATAGGGGTACCGAGGGAATCTGTTTGCTGGGTGCTGTTGACGATTCCTTGCGATGCTGTGGGAGGTGACAGCAGCGGCGGCGGCGGCGGAGGCGGTGTTGGGCAAAGAGTGGTGATTGCCGATGGGTGGTTTTCAAGTTTGAGTCTTTTCTCGAGGTGTTTGAGAGAGGTGAAAAATCGGGTGTGTGGGGAAGTTGGTCTTTGCATTCTGAAACTTTGGCAATTGATTCTTGCCGGGGGCAGAAAGAAAAGTATAATTGTCAATTGTCGGAATTAGGGTTTTAGGATTTTGTTTTTATGCCGATGGAATTAGGGCTTTTACATATTGGGGATATCGACGATTGAATAATTTGGGTGAAATTTGACTCGATATTGGCATTTGAATTGCGGCCGTTTTTCTTTGAATCGTGTCAGCACGGCAGAGCGACTTCACTTGTTGTAACGTTTTTATTACTCTGCATATTCAATCATAAGTTCAAGAAACCAAATTCAGAGTACTGTATCAGAAACCAAAACCCACTACTAGAAACCAAAAGCTTAAATGCATTCAATTAAATCAAACCCATTTTACACCAGAGGCCTCTCATTAATTAGTGCTTGAAAAACAAGCACACATTTACACACACAAAAAAAAAAAGCAAGAACAAACATGGAATCCCATTATCCCCACTGAAAACTCATTTACTTTCCGGGTACGAAGTTTGTGGCAAAGGCCCATGCGTTGTTGTTAACGGGGTCGGCAAGGTGGTCGGCAAGGTTCTCCAACGGTCCCTTTCCGGTAACAATAGCCTGAACAAAGAATCCGAACATTGAGAACATTGCTAGTCTCCCGTTCTTTAGCTCCTTAACCTTTAGCTCGGCAAAAGCTTCCGGATCCTCAGCAAGACCCAATGGGTCGAAGCTACCACCGGGATAAAGTGGGTCAACAACCTCTCCGAGGGGCCCACCGGCAATTCTGTAGCCCTCAATAGCTCCCATCAATACAACCTGGACTCCCCAGATGGCCAATATGCTCTGAGCATGGACCAAGCTTGGGTTGCCCAAGTAATCGAGTCCACCTTCGCTGAAGATCTGAGATCCGGCCTTGAACCAGACCGCCTCACCGAATTTTGACACCGTTGCGTGCCAAAAGCTCGGGGAAGATGCATCCAAGAGCACCAAGCATGGCCCACCTGGAGTGGATCACTTCAAGTTCACGGTTCTTGGCGAATGTCTCGGGGTCGGCAGAAAGTCCGGCGGTGTCCCAGCCGTAGTCACCGGGGAACTCACCGGTGAGGTAGCTAGGTGCCTCACCGGAGAAAGGGCCCAAATACTTGACACGGTCAGGGCCGTACCATGGGCTGCTGGATGCGGCGGGCTTGGGCTTGGCGGCGGTCTTCCTCATTGAGAACCTGCCGGTGGTGGTGATTTCGGGAGAGAGCCTGACTGCCTGTCCGGCGAAAGATGGGGAAGATAGAGCCATTGAAGAGGCAGCCATTGTTGGTATTTTTCAAAATGAAATATACTGTATTTTGCAAGGTTGTTTGTTGAATGGATGATTTTCCCATGGCAGACATACTAAGGTATTTATATGAATTGTGGAGATGAGAGTCTTTATCTATATGGATATCATCATCTGGATTCCTATTGGTAGGTGACATTTGGTAATCGTGACGTGGCATATCCATTTGGCAGTTGCTACCACAACCACCACTAACCTTTGTTTGGATATTTTTTTAGACATGATGACTCAAGAATCATATGAGTATGTTGTTTTGACCAATGAGGTTTTGCCAAGTAAGCGGCTGGAAAATCAGAGATGCTTGGTCGAGAGGAGTTCTGCTGTGGATAACCAGGTATCCTGAAATTGAAGCATTGCCACATGCATAAGATATTGAGGTAAAAGACAAAAGGATGTAACAAAAATAAATTAAACCCCAAATTAAAATCAAGAATTGATGAATCTGTTTGGAGTTTTTGTGGCTATACTAAATATAGTGTCCCAATGAACGTGATCTGATATCCAGTTGGTATTAAAAGTAAATACATTAACCATAAGATCATAATTTTTCAATGACATGGTTTAATTTTGAGATAAAAATAAATTCACCATTCCGTAAAGACGAAGAAAAAACGAGTAATATTGGTGTTTGTTCGTTAAAGAATTTCCGGTTTAGTTGCTCCTGCTCAATATTCTCTTTACAACTAGTAGAGCAGCATCAGTTCACTAAAACAAATTGATGAGAAATAAATTAGTAATATTGTTAATATCCACGATCAAGTTCGACCCCAACTTTTCTGTCGTTCTTTGTTCGGTATCTGTATTCTGATCAATGCATAACTCCAAATGTTACCTTCTATGAAGAATTAATGCCACTTCTTTTAAGATTTGATTAAACTGCTATGCAACTATTATCAAGTGAGTATAGAAAGTCATCATTCAGTAAATTATGCAGTTGGATGCAGTGTATAGCTCTGATTTGAATTGTTGAAATAAAAAAACAGTGAAGAAAACAAAGTTGAGTAATCTTGAGGACCCAATGAAAGAATTGAAGAGATATGGTAGATATCTCAATAGATAAGATTTGATCCCCATTTCTCCTCCGGCCTACCTATAAATATAACTACCATCTTTCTTTAATTTCCATCATCACCAACACTTCCTCTTTCAACCCAAAAAACCAAGTAAAAGAAAACACTTCTCTTTCCTTCGATGGCTGCCTCTTCAATGGCTCTATCTTCCCCATCTTTCGCCGGACAGGCAGTCAAGTCCACCCCCGAATTCACCAGCTCCGGCAGGATCTCAATGAGGAAGACCGCCGCCAAGCCCAAGCCTGCCGCATCCAGCAGCCCATGGTACGGCCCTGACCGTGTCAAGTACTTGGGCCCATTCTCCGGTGAGGCACCTAGCTACTTGACCGGTGAGTTCCCCGGCGACTACGGCTGGGACACCGCCGGACTTTCCGCTGACCCCGAGACATTCGCCAAGAACCGTGAACTTGAAGTGATCCACTCCAGGTGGGCCATGCTTGGTGCTCTTGGATGCGTCTTCCCCGAGCTATTGGCACGCAACGGTGTTAAATTCGGTGAGGCTGTTTGGTTCAAGGCCGGATCTCAGATCTTCAGCGAAGGTGGGCTCGATTATTTGGGCAACCCAAGCTTGGTCCATGCTCAGAGCATATTGGCCATATGGGGTGTCCAGGTTGTATTGATGGGAGCTATTGAGGGCTACAGAATTGCCGGTGGGCCCCTCGGAGAGGTTGTTGACCCACTTTACCCCGGTGGTAGCTTCGACCCGTTGGGTCTTGCTGAGGATCCGGAAGCTTTTGCCGAGCTAAAGGTGAAGGAGCTCAAGAATGGTAGACTAGCAATGTTCTCAATGTTCGGATTCTTTGTTCAAGCTATCGTCACCGGAAAGGGACCGTTGGAAAACCTTGCAGACCACCTTGCTGACCCCGTTAACAACAACGCGTGGGCATTTGCCACAAACTTCGTACCCGGAAAGTGAGCTTCAAGAATGAGGTGGGAGTTGGTGATCGGATAAATTGTTCTTACTTAATTCATTGCTGTAAATGATTGACTAGGTTTCACATTAATGCTATTATGCCTCTGGTGTAAATGTGTTTGATCTAATAGAAAACATATGAATTTTGGTGTCTTACAATCGGCTGATTGTTTCCAATTGTTTCTTGAATTATTTTTTAATAATTTCAAGCATAACTAAGTTTTTTTTTCCAAGTACTTGATAAAGAACAGCATCCTATATTCAGACAGATTGTGTAAACTTTAACAAACAAAAATGAGCCGTTAGAGATGCTCTAATTTATTTGACGTTCATTTAAAAATTATTTGACAAATATTTTAATAGTCGAGCAAAATTACAAAACAATCGCGTACTAACACACGCTTATTGCTAAAAATCATAAAAAAATTCAAAACAAATATTTATATTTTCTTCTCTCTCAAATAGATAGTACTGAAGATGTTTACTAACAAGTAAGCAAGTAAATGTTAATTTAAAAAATGTTCCACTAATTTTTTAATCATTGTGTAAAATCACAAAAAAATTAAAAGAAAAAATTGGAATACTTTGGCAAGCATTTTTTACTAAAAGATTACAAAAAATTTCAACTGAATTTTAATTTTTTTTTTTTTTATAAATCAAATAGATAGTATAGAAGATGTCTACTAATAAGTAGTCTAAGAATTTTTTATTTTTTTTTTGAATAAAGTCTAAGAAATATTTAAGATTCTACGGTTTTTCTGTAAATAGACCAGACCACCTATTTTATTTGTTTCCCAATTCAGCCCAATACATTCGGTCCATAAATAAAGCCCAGTCATCTTACTTGAAATATTTCCAGTGCGCCAAAAACGTTGTCGTATCATTCGACGCCTAATTTTTGAGCCCTAATTCGCTAATTCCCCTCTTCTGCCTTTTCTTCTTCGATCCACATTCCAGATTTCCTGGGTACGTATCTTAATTCAGTAGCATCTTATTTTCATCTAGAGGCATATGATGATATGAAAATACATATACAAAAAAGGTAATTAAAGATTTGATATGCTCTCGTATTGTATCCATTTATGATTGATTTGCTCTACTTATTTTACTTGATTCCAATTTTAGTACTTTCATTCAAGATAAATGTTCCAATATACTGTTATTTTTCTTTGTTAATTATTTCTATCCATTTATGAATCTATCGTCTGATAACTCATCAAGTTTGTTAATATGAATGCAGAGACGGAAAAAGCAACATTTACATTCTGTTGAAGCCCATAAAACTAGGCATTATATATAATATTCAAATAATTCACAATAACTTTACATCATTCTTGATCAATCCCAATTAATTCATTACACTCATCTCTGTGTCAACTTCACTTTCCAGGTACGAAGTTTGTCGCGAAGGCCCATGCGTTGTTGTTAACTGGATCGGCTAGGTGGTCGGCAAGGTTTTCCAATGGTCCCTTTCCGGTAACGATGGCCTGAACGAAGAATCCGAACATTGAGAACATTGCGAGTCTCCCGTTCTTGAGCTCCTTTACCTTGAGCTCCGCAAAAGCTTCCGGATCCTCAGCAAGACCCAGTGGATCGAAGCTAGCGCCCGGGTAAAGTGGGTCGACCACCTCACCGAGGGGCCCACCGGCAATTCTGTAGCCCTCAATAGCTCCCATCAATACAACTTGAACTCCCCAGATGGCCAATATGCTCTGAGCATGGACCAAGCTTGGATTGCCCAAATAATCGAGCCCACCTTCGCTGAAGATTTGTGATCCGGCCTTGAACCAAACTGCTTCACCGAACTTGACACCATTGCGAGCCAATAGCTCGGGGAAAACGCAACCAAGAGCACCAAGCATGGCCCACCTGGAGTGGATCACTTCAAGCTCACGGTTCTTGGCGAATGTTTCGGGGTCAGCCGAAAGTCCGGCGGTGTCCCAGCCGTAGTCACCGGGGAATTCGCCGGTCAAGTAGCTCGGTGCCTCCCCGGAGAATGGGCCTAAGTACTTTACACGGTCCGGGCCGTACCATGGGCTTCCGGAAGAGGCGGGCTTGGGCTTGGCGGCGGTCTTTCTCATTGAGACTCTACCGTTGCCGGTGAATTCGGGGGTGGACTTGACTGCCTGTCCGGCGAAGGATGGGGAAGATAGAGCCATTGAAGAGGCAGCCATTGTTGTATTATCAAATGAAAGAATGTGTATTTGCAGAGAATGTGTTTGTTTGGGTTGATTGCTAAGGCAGGCAAATCAAGGTATTTATATATGAATTAATAGTGTTATATAATGACATGAGAGCCTTATCTATGAATATCATTATCTAGATTGGTAGTGATATGATATACAGGTGGCATTTGGGAATCTTGACGTGGCATATATGTATGCCCATTTGGCAACGGCTATCACCACTAATCCTCTTTGAATAATTTTGGAGCTATCATACATGAGGTTGTAAGAATCACATGAAGAAGAGGACAACAGGTGATTGTGAGTATGTGCTTCTGACCAATGAGGTTTTGCCAAGTGTGTGGCTGGAGAATTGTAAAAAAATCTCTCTATTCTTCTTTGAAAATAACATATGTTTTAATATTAAGAAATTGTAAAAAAAACATATTAAGAAAAAGTAAAAAAATATCGTCAAGAGTAGGGCTCTGCGTTGGTTGGATTGGTTAAAAACCAGCCATAAAATCAACCCAACTCATCCAACCAAATTTAGTAAATATTGAAAACCATTATCGACCCAATTGACATGGGTTGGGTGGTGGTTGACAACCAATTTAGGGTCGATTGATGGTTTGGTTGATGGGTCATCCTTAATATTTTATTAGTTGCTGCAACACTATGTTTTTACAATTAAGTATGACTAGTTCAACAATATTTGAATACAAAATTTTATGTATTGCAATTAAACATAAATAATTAAACAATTAATAATCGTCCAAATATTTTAGGCTATATGTTTTAAAATTCAAATAGTTCAAATGAGATAATTAGGTTAGATTTATTGTTTTTAGGATTTTGATCAATATTAGAAAATTTCATAAATGTGATATGAAATAGAAATTTGAAGTTAAAAATAATAAACACTGTAAATAAAATTAATAAATATTAAGTTCATAAATAAAGTTGGTTGACCGATATTACCCGACTAACCAACTTTTTACCATATTAAAAATCATTATCGACCCAACTACACATGGGTTGGTTGACATTATCGTCCCAACTTAAATGGGTCGGTTGATGATTAATTATCCGTCACAAATTATGGGTCGAAAATGAGTTGGTTGGTAGTTAAAACCGATCCGTGCACAACCCTATTCAAGAGCATTTGGATATTTCACAACTTTTGCTAATTTGAGAGGTAAGTTTAGCTTTGCAAAAAATAGAGGATTTTGTAATTTATATAAACTTGAGGGGGGATTTTGTAATTTAATTTATTTATGACACCAACTGAAATGCAAGGTGCGTGCAAAAAATCTTGGTCTAGATTTTATTGAGAGAAAAAATATGAAATGATGGACTATAATTTGCCAACTGAGCAGGCAGAAGAGGCCAAATGTAGAATCAAATCTTGAAAATCCAATGAAAGAAGAGAGATGCTGCTAATCTCTATATATATTGCAAGATAAGATCAACCACCATTCCTCCTCCCGCGCCTAACTATAAATAACTGCTTTATTTCCTTCCCTTATCACCAACACTTCCTCTTTCTACTCATTAATTAAAACAGTCACACAAGCAAAACACTTCCCTCTTCCTAGTTTCAATGGCTGCTTCTTCAATGGCTCTATCTTCTCCGTCTTTCGCCGGACAGGCTGTCAAGCTCTCTCCCGAAGTCACCGGCACCGGCAGGATCTCCATGAGGAAGACCTCCGCCAAGCCCAAGCCCGCCGCATCCAGCAGCCCATGGTACGGCCCGGACCGTGTCAAGTACTTGGGCCCATTCTCCGGTGAGGCACCTAGCTACTTGACCGGCGAATTCCCCGGTGACTACGGCTGGGATACCGCTGGACTTTCGGCTGACCCCGAAACATTCGCCAAGAACCGTGAACTAGAGGTGATCCACTCAAGGTGGGCCATGCTTGGTGCTCTAGGCTGCGTCTTCCCCGAGCTTTTGGCACGCAACGGTGTTAAATTCGGTGAGGCGGTTTGGTTCAAGGCCGGATCACAAATCTTCAGCGAGGGTGGGCTCGACTACTTGGGCAACCCAAGCTTGGTCCATGCTCAGAGCATATTGGCCATATGGGGTGTCCAGGTTGTATTGATGGGAGCTATTGAGGGCTACAGAATTGCCGGTGGGCCCCTCGGTGAAGTTGTCGGCCCACTTTACCCGGGTGGTAGCTTCGACCCGTTGGGTCTTGCTGAGGATCCAGAAGCTTTTGCCGAGCTAAAGGTTAAGGAGCTAAAGAACGGGAGACTAGCAATGTTTTCCATGTTCGGATTCTTTGTTCAGGCTATTGTTACCGGAAAGGGACCGTTGGAGAACCTTGCCGACCACCTTGCTGACCCGGTTAACAACAACGCATGGGCCTTTGCCACCAACTTCGTACCGGGAAAGTGAATGTGTTTTCAGTTGGGATAATGTGAGCCCACTATTGTTGTTAATTCTCTAGTGTAAATGAGTGATTAGTATTAAGCATTAATGCAATGCCTCGTGTATATGGGTTTGATCTAATGGAAGAAATAATCGATGTTATTAATTTTTTAACATATTTGGGCTTTCAAGAACTAATCCAGCCCATATATAAAACGCCCAACTTCAGATTTTGGCTTTCAAGAACTTGATGATTTTCGGAGTTACAGTTGCTTAATATTTTTATTGGTTGATCTTAGTTTTTCTAATACCTCTGTTACTAAAAAGTTTGCAAGATGTCAAATTTCGTTCGCACATAAATTTCATCAAACAGGTGATATGCACACCGAATCTCATCAAATCTGATCTCAAGAGAAACTGTTTAAAGAACAACATGCAGAATTGGAAGGTTTTTTATATATAATTTGCAGAAATGAAGATATGAAATAGGAAAGAGTGAAGAACCGAAGAAGACAGAGAAATAAGCGAGAGAGAGAGAGAGATTTCTGAACACTTCCGTTGGGCCCATAACTTCTGGATCTTCAAATCCGCGCGAGTATGATTAGATGATGTAATTAGCCCATTAGCCACAGCCAAAACGTCGGCGTTGAGTACTTTCCCAAGTAAGCAGATGAACAGATAATTTATTGAGCAGATTGAGATTATCCGCACGGACAAAAGTTCTTCAAATAATATGAACATAATTTCCTTGTGAATATAATGTAATCTAACTCAATTTAGGTTTGTTTATATGAATGCAAAAGCAACAATAGAAATCGTTGAAGCACATAAAACCACATTATATTAATTATTCCAATAATTCACACTACTTTACATACATCATCCTTAATTAATCAATCCGAATTCATCATTACCTATGTCAATTTCACTTTCCGGGTACGAAGTTAGTGGCAAAGGCCCATGCATTGTTGTTAACCGGGTCAGCTAGGTGGTCAGCAAGGTTCTCCAATGGTCCTTTTCCGGTGACGATAGCTTGAACAAAGAATCCGAACATCGAGAACATTGCAAGTCTTCCATTCTTTAGCTCCTTAACCTTGAGCTCCGCAAAAGCTTCCGGATCCTCAGCAAGACCCAATGGGTCGAAGCTACCACCGGGGTAAAGTGGGTCGACAACTTCACCGAGGGGCCCACCGGCAATTCTATAGCCTTCGATAGCTCCCATTAATACAACCTGGACTCCCCAAATGGCCAAGATGCTCTGAGCATGGACCAAGCTTGGGTTGCCCAAATAATCGAGCCCACCTTCGCTGAAGATTTGTGATCCGGCCTTGAACCAAACCGCCTCACCGAATTTAACACCGTTGCGAGCCAATAGCTCGGGGAAGACACATCCAAGAGCACCTAGCATGGCCCACCTGGAGTGGATCACTTCAAGCTCACGGTTCTTGGAGAACGTTTCAGGGTCAGCCGAAAGCCCAGCGGTGTCCCAACCGTAGTCACCGGGGAATTCGCCGGTCAAGTAGCTGGGGGCCTCACCGGAGAATGGGCCCAAATATTTGACACGGTCGGGGCCGTACCATGGGCTGCCCGACGATGCAGGTTTGGGCTTGGCGGCGGTCTTCCTCATTGAGAACCTGCCGGTGGTGGTGAATTCAGGGGTGGATTTGACTGCCTGTCCGGCGAAAGTGGGGGAAGACAAGGCCATTGAAGAGGCAGCCATTGATGTATATTATGAAATGAAAGAATGTGTATTTATTTGCAAAGGAGGCTGTTTGTGTTTGTTGATGGGTTTATTTCTAAGGCAGACGAGGGAATGTATTTATATGAATCGGGCTTATCTATGAATATCCTTATCTAGGTTGCTATTGCTAGGCAGGCGATATTCGGTAATCTTGACGTGGCATATATGTACAGTTGGCAACGGCTATCACCACTAATCCTCTTGGGATCTTTTGGCCAATGAGGTTCTGCCAAGTGTGCGGCTGGAGATTGATTTATGAAAATCGAGATGCATGGATGAGGATCGGAGCTCTGGTGTGGATATCTGGAAATCCTGATATTGAAGCATTGCCACAACATCAAGTGTACTGGACTTCAGGAATCCAATCGCAGAGTACTATTTTTAGTTAGTTTATGTTCTAGAGCTTTTCTTACTGTACTGTAAATAATGTTCAAAGAGAGTAGTAAACAACTAATGCTTCCACCAAAAGATGAAAATTAACAACCAGACTGGTGAAATTATAAAAAATAGAAAAATTTGCTGACCAGAATATTTACTGAATTTCATCTTGTACGAGTGACATACACGCAGTGGCGTATCTAGTGTGGTCCAAGGGTGTGCTACTGCACACCCTTGATTTTAAAAAAAATATATTTCGTATATATTTAGTACTATATAACTGCAAATGTAAAACCTGGCCAATGCATTGCTGTAGCTTAACTGGTTAAGTGCTCTATAGAATCATGCAGAGGTACAGGGTTCGAGACCTTTACAAGAGTCTGAACCTCTCTATTATTTTTTCTTTTTTATTCCTAATTTTCCATTACATAGAATATTTCAATTGTTTTAAAAAATGTTGAATTTGTGGGTATTTTTTAATATTTAAAAAAAAATCTCCTAATATAACATATATTTTGCTATTTGTAACTTTAATTTATTTACCATTTCTTTAATATTAAATATAATATAAATTATTCCAAAATTCAATATTTCAATTGTTTTAAAAAATGTTGAATATGTAGGTATTTTTTAATATTTAAAAAAAATCTCCTAATATAACATATATTTTGCTATTTGTAACTTTAATTTATTTACCATTTCTTTAATATTAAATATAATATAAATTATTCCAAAATTCTAAATATTGTATATATATGTATTATTTCAATTTTTTTTCTATATTTACAACTATGTGAGTTTTTTTTTTCTTTTTGAACATTCAAAATATGATAATGAAACGTACATTTTGTCACTTGCAACTTTAATATGTTTACCACTCCTTTAATATTTTCACCAATTTTATGTTTAAATATTTTCTAAATTTGCCCAAAAATGGTAAACTAATCCCTTTAAATTTTTTTTTTTTTATTATTTAATGTGTACAGTATTCAAAAAAAAAAAAAATCGGGGACGCTGCCCCCGAACCCCCGTAAACTGTTAGCCAACCATTATATTTTTTACTATATTTAATTTCGAACACCCTTGGCAAAAATCCTGGATTCGCCACTGCATACACGTATGAGTAAGAGAAAGTAACCTTTATTCTCAAAAAAAAAAAAAAAAAAAAAAGAGAAAGTAACCTTCTAAATTATAAAATATTTTTTTATGAAAAAATTCATTTAAAAAAAAATAAATAATACAAGGGCAAAACATCCATTTCAATGTTGGGATATTCTAACAATTTTCTTTTTCAGTGGCAAAAAAAATATTTCATAATCTCTATTAAAGTTTGTTACACATAATTAGTTTTTAGGGGTATATATTTAATTTTTCAAATAAAAGGATAATTTTGTAGTTTAAATGTACTTGTACTAATTTATTAAGAGTAATGTAAACTTTTCTTTTGTCTTTGCTCATTATCTGTAATAATGTACAAGTCCGAATGTCCCAGTTACAGAGTGTTCAATTGAGATATTATTGGCAGAACTCCAAAAAAAAATCTTAGATACAATGGGATCTTGAAAACCCAATGAAAGAAGAGATAGGCTAGATATCACAGGATAAGATCAACCACCATTCCTCCTCCGATTTGTTCGACCCTACACCCGGTGTTTTTCACCGGGTGTCTGGTCGAAGCAACCTCCTCCTCCCGTCTAGCTATAAAATAACTGCCATCTTCCCTTGTCATCATCACCAACACTACTTACTTCCCTCTTTCTACTCATACACACTCAAGAAAGCAAACACTTCCCTTCCATTTCCATAAATGGCTGCCTCTTCAATGGCCTTGTCTTCCCCCACTTTCGCCGGGCAGGCAGTCAAGTCCACCCCCGAATTCACCACCACCGGCAGGTTCTCAATGAGGAAGACCGCCGCCAAGCCCAAGCCCGCCGCATCCGGCAGTCCATGGTACGGCCCTGACCGTGTCAAGTATTTGGGTCCTTTCTCCGGTGAGGCACCTAGCTACCTCACCGGTGAGTTCCCCGGTGACTACGGCTGGGACACCGCCGGACTTTCCGCCGACCCCGAGACATTCGCCAAGAACCGTGAACTTGAAGTGATCCACTCCAGGTGGGCCATGCTTGGTGCTCTTGGATGTGTCTTCCCCGAGCTTTTGGCACGCAACGGTGTTAAATTCGGTGAGGCGGTTTGGTTCAAGGCCGGATCTCAGATCTTCAGCGAGGGTGGACTCGACTACTTGGGCAACCCAAGCTTGGTCCATGCTCAGAGCATATTGGCCATATGGGGTGTCCAGGTTGTATTGATGGGAGCTATTGAGGGCTACAGAATTGCCGGTGGGCCCCTCGGAGAGGTTGTTGACCCACTTTACCCCGGTGGTAGCTTCGACCCATTGGGCCTTGCCGAGGATCCGGAAGCTTTCGCTGAGCTAAAGGTAAAGGAGCTGAAGAATGGGAGACTTGCAATGTTCTCCATGTTCGGATTCTTTGTTCAAGCTATTGTTACCGGAAAGGGACCATTGGAGAACCTCGCTGACCATCTTGCCGACCCAGTTAACAACAATGCCTGGGCATTTGCCACAAACTTCGTACCTGGAAAGTGAAGTTCACATAGAAGAGTGTAATGAATTAAGGCTGATGTAAATTATTGATATATTTTATATAATGCTATTTATATGGGATTCAACGAATGTGAATCTGCTTTTCCGGTGCTCGAGTCATAGTAACAAATCCGATGAGTATCACGTACCAACTAAGCTGCAAAAACTAGAAGAGCTATCAACTACGAAGCTGTCAAACTATCTACACACCGAGATATAAATGAAAAAAGATTCAATATTGAAGATAAGATTTAGGCATAAATGGATAGAAATCCTTAACAAAGAACAACAATATAATTGAAATATAACATCTCCAATGGACTAATTCGGGATTTTTACACAGTGCATTTGAACAAGACATGCATACAATCGGAGTACAGTTGATGTCTGGCCATAAACAGACTATCCATTATATTTGTAGATCAGTTGATCAGATTCCGACATAGGAATCACCAAATATTGCAACTGATGGTTAGTTTTTCTTCATTTTTAAAGGGACTGAACTTACAGAATCGGACCTCCCTCGGCCATACCCCTCATAAATTGTGCCATAAACAATTGTCGAACATTAGCTGAAACAATATATTCTGGTTACTTATTATCAACTAATTATGTGTGTGAATTAATGCATGTGTGATTCCCACTTTATTCAGGAATTCTTAGTCGGAATACAACGGTTGAAATGTCAATTCTTTGATTCTCCGATTTCGTTAGTCGATTCATAATGTTAAAGGCCTGGTAACAACTAACAATTGAATATCTAGTGATGGATTTCAATTCAATTCAATCTAAATGATTTATCTGCAATTGAAAAACAAAAGATTTTCGAGCTTAGACAACAAGCATCAGTGATTATTCAGTTCTCGATGTATACATGTATATACGCACATAACTTAAATCCATTATCCATGAACAATGGCAGGTGATATGGATTGGTAGGTTAGTGGTGATAGGATAGATTTGGGCTGGATTTTTTTAAACTCGTACGTATTTGCTTTTGTTGAATAAAAAAGTGACCATGGAAGGATTACCCACCAAAAGCTCGATTTCTCTTGTTCATGTTCTTCCTCCAATAATTCATTACAGTTGAATTTACATGAATAGTGAACTTCCCAGAGATTGGGGATTTACCAAAGATCATCCAAATTATCTATGATGGCTTGTGACTGAAACCAACTCTACACACGTGTGCGTCGCATACTCAAGGTAAGCTCTGAATTTTCTCAAGTAATTTGCAGATTCTCAGCTTTGCAGAATAGTATGGGGGGAGAGTTGCAAATATCTCGCGCCATCAGAAAATATTTGCAGAGAATAAACGGGATAAGCCATCGAAACAGACGGAGGCGTGAGGGTTTCAACAGCGACACGAAGATGGTCCAATTGTACTCCTCGGTGTTTCTTTGCCATTGACATCTTTTTGAGTAAGCAATTGATTGTGCAATCTCACCTGAAAGGAATTAAATGCTTTTTGTCCATATATAGACCGCTAAATGAAGCAAACGTTCGATACATTGAGATTATACAATTTATCATACTCGATCAATATAATCAAACCAAAGGAAAAAAAATGGCACAATGCGTATTCTTAATGCTGAAAACTAATCACTCATTTACACCAATACAACGTTACTAACAACAATTTGTGCTCCTAAGCTCACTTTCCGGGTACGAAGTTTGTGGCGAAGGCCCATGCGTTGTTGTTAACTGGGTCGGCAAGGTGGTCAGCAAGGTTCTCCAACGGTCCCTTTCCGGTGACAATAGCCTGAACAAAGAATCCAAACATGGAAAACATTGCGAGTCTCCCGTTCTTCAGCTCCTTAACCTTTAGCTCGGCAAAAGCTTCCGGATCCTCAGCAAGACCCAACGGGTCGAAGCTACCACCCGGGTAAAGTGGGTCGACAACTTCTCCGAGGGGCCCACCGGCAATTCTGTAGCCCTCAATAGCTCCCATCAATACAACCTGGACACCCCATATGGCCAATATGCTCTGAGCATGGACCAAGCTTGGGTTGCCCAAGTAGTCGAGTCCACCCTCACTGAAGATTTGTGATCCGGCCTTGAACCAAACCGCCTCACCGAATTTAACACCGTTGCGGGCCAATAGCTCGGGGAAGACGCATCCAAGAGCACCAAGCATGGCCCACCTTGAGTGGATCACTTCAAGTTCACGGTTCTTGGCGAATGTCTCGGGGTCAGCGGAAAGTCCGGCGGTGTCCCAGCCGTAGTCACCGGGGAACTCGCCGGTGAGGTAGCTAGGTGCCTCGCCGGAGAATGGGCCCAAGTACTTGACACGGTCAGGGCCGTACCATGGGCTGCCGGAAGAAGCGGGCTTGGGCTTGGCGGAGGTCTTCCTCATGGAGATCCTGCCGGTGCCGGTGCCGGTGACTTCGGGAGAGAGCTTGACAGCCTGTCCGGCGAAAGACGGAGAAGATAGAGCCATTGAAGAAGCAGCCATTGAAGGAAGGGAAGTGTTTTTCCTTTTCTTTTTGGGGTTTATTATCAGTTAGTTGATCAAAGAGGAAGAGGTGGTGGCGATGAAAGTAGAGATTGGTAGTTGGTAGTTATAAATAGGCGGGAAGAGGAACTGCAATCAGTCGTCTTATCTACTGATATCTATATCTCTTTATTTCATTGGCTTTCAAGATTACTTAGTACCCACTATCCAGTTGCCAATCTGTAGTCCACTTAATTCTCTACATTTTTTATTTCCAAATGAACAAAGTTTTGTAAGTATATGATCTTGAGGCTGAGGTTGAGTCTACATTTCCGTGGTTGAGATTTTCATATATTTTATATTTTAATGCTCTACCAAAAATATCTTACTTGATGTTTAACAGTTTAGCCAATTGAATTCAAGGAGTTGCATTAATTCTTCTATGTTCTAAAAAAAAAATGGAAAATCTCAAATCGAAATTTCATAAATTGAAATAAAAACTTTGTACTGAAATTGGCGGAAATTAGAGATTCCATTTTCTATGCACCTATAATATAAATTATAAAATACATAATAATATTAATATTGTAAGTCTAATTTTTGGGAAAAACAAACAATTGGTATTAGTTTCGGAAAGTAACATATATACACCAATCTTGGTCCAAAAAGAAAAAATCGGAAAATCAGAAATCAGAATTATTTTCTTTTTTTTTTTCGAAATTTTATTGCAAGAAGAACATAGGATCTAGTAGGTTTTGGTAATTATGCGTCCTAAACTTAAAGAGTCCGACACTCAAGTTAGATGTGTTACATGTACCGGAAGTATGTAACTGTGTAGTGTATTCCTTTCATACCTTCTGGTGGCAAAAAGAAACAAGTTGTGTTTATAGGAAAGCAGACTTGTGAGTCTTCTAGTGAAAATTAGCACTTCAAAATATTCAAAATTTACCCTAAATTTAATTTATTATTGGCAGCGACTATTTGCAAGACGAAAATTACTTAGGGCAAGACCAAATTAATTTTTTTTATTAAATTCAGTATAAAAAGACTATAATAACCTTAATAAAATACAACCAAAATAAAAATTTGGCTGCGGCTATATACAAGACTAATTCCACTTGTGCAAGACCAAATTAAAATTTTCAATGTATAAATACTATAATACCCTTATTTATTAAAAAAATAAAAAATTCCAAATATGCAAGACCAAAAATTCAAAAACACAAAAAACCCTATCACAAGACCACAAAACCACAAGATCAACTATCATCTTCTCCATCTTCCAAAACCCACAAGACCTTTCTCCTTCCTCCTCCATTAACCCGCAAAACCTTGAAATTCAAAATCATCAAAACTCAACAAATCTTACAAAGATGGCAAGTATGGAGTCAGGAGACATCAAAATAGAAGATTTTACGATGGAAGAACCCAAGAATGTATGCATTTATGGGTTTTTTTAGCTAGAATATCGATTTTCCAAAAAAAATCCCGCACAAACGAATTCGACATGTACAGGTCGAATTTTACAGCTAAAAATCGACATTTAGATGTCGATTTTGAGGTATAAAATTCGACATTTAGATGTCGATTTTGAGGTATAAAATTCGACATTTGAATTTGTGCTATAAATTCGACATGTCAATGTCGATTTTTACCTATGAAATTCGACGCTTAAGTGTCGATTTGTAGCATAGTTTTTCGACACCTTGGTGTCGATTTTTGTTTTTTTCTCATTATTTGTATTTGGTCTTACATGAGAAAAAAAAGCCAATTTAATTTATGGGCATACTTGTCATTCCATCTTAATAAAATAGAATCTTTTGGAATCTTTCTTTAATTTGGTCTTGCACAAGTTGAATGAGTATTGCATATAGCCGCAGCCTAAAAATTATTTTATTAATTTCCTTTTGCAAGACCAATTTAAAAAAGAAAAAATAAAAAAAAAAAGAAAGAAAAAAGAAATTGAATTGAGAATTGAAAAACGAGGAGGGAAGAAGGAAAGAAGAAAACAAAAAAATCAATTGCAGCACTCAATCGTCGCCCCGTCGTCGTCGCCCCGTCGCCGTCGCCGTTGAAGTCCACCACCTCCCCGTCGCCGTTGAAGTCCGTTGTTGCCCCAACCCCGCCACAACAATCTCACGAAAAGCAAGTAAAAATTACTTTTTGAATTAACTTTTTTTTGAGAAATAAATGTGATAAACATAATTTTATTGTTAGAATAATGAATTCAAGTCATTTTAGAACATAGTTGATGATTCTAGGGTTCGATTGTAGCACTATTGTTGAAGGAGTTGCGGTTTTACAAAAAACGACCTGTACTTGTCGATTTTTTGGCAAATTTTCGACACACTGGTGTCGATTTTTTAATCAAATTTCGACAGCAAACAATTGTCGATTATTGGACCTTTTTTCGACATCTCAATGTCGATATGTGTACAAAATTTCGACATAAACCCGGTGTCGAGTTTTGGAGCAATATTCCACATTGCTGTGTCGAATTTGTATACAATTTTCGACACAGAGTTATGTCGATTTTGTGTACAAATATCGACACTATGATGTCGAAAATTGACTGGTAAACTGATTTTTTTGCAAACTTTTTTTTTTTTTTTATATAAATGATTAATATTATATTTATATTTTTCCAGTGGAACCGCGTATTCCCCAAACTGCTTCTCAGCGCAAGAGAAAAGCATTGGTCAATCGTAAAGTTCGACGTGGCGATTCTCAAGCTACTCGGGTCGATCCTCCGGCCAATCGTACACATTTACCTACCGATGTTGAGCCTTCATTGTCCATACTTGAGGATCCACCGCTCACATCGACCACCGAAGTTGGTGGATCTAGTAGCCAATCGGCTGGCCCCAGAGGACCACAAATACCAGACTTGATGCCGCAGTTTGAGAATCATATCGCCCGACAGATTTTGTCCGGAAAGGTACTTTTACACTTATAGACACACATATACATATGTTATTGAAGTTATTTACTTTATTGATTGAATGTTTATTTTTATTAAAATTGTAGGAGCGCGAAAGTGTGAGGGTTCATAATCACACAACAATGTTGGAGAAGTGGCGGATGGCTCCTTTTATGACCGAGGTTGTCGAGAGGTCCGGTTTGATGCCCCTTGTACGTCATTCGTACAAGGTGATAGATAGTGCATTGGTGTTGACTTTCATAGAGCGGTGGCAACCAGCAACTTGTACGTTTCATTTACCATTTGGGGAGATGACTATCACGCTAGACGATGTCAGCAGCTTGATAGGTTTGCCAGTGGTGGGACGGCCGGTATTTATTCAACAAATTAGTAAGACGGGGCCATCGTCACAAGCAATCGTAAATCGAATTCTCGGAGTAGTGCTTGAATCGACGGATAAATGTTGGGGTCAAAATCAGAAGGCGCTTAAGTTGGAGTGGTTGCGTAGTACTTTCAGTTCTGTGACAGATATTGATGATGAGAATAAAAAGACGTGTGCGACAAGGGCATTTTTGTTGTACGTATTGTCATGTACGATATTCCAGGACAAGACGGGGAATATGGGTACACTGCAGTTGTTGTGTTTGTTAGAAGATTTGGAAAATATTGGGACTTACGCATGGGGTACAGCTTGTTTGTGTCTGCTCTATGAGGCGTTGTCGGATGCTTCAAGGGCTAATACGAAGCAAATCAGTGGATATTTGACGTTTCTTCAGGGTTGGATTTACGAGCATTTCCCCCGTCTCACACCGACGGTTAGGTCCGGCGAGATTGAGGGACCGTTAGTTACACGATGGGGTCACTAGAGAGTGGGAGAAATGTAAGACACTGCAGCTGCGTTATCAGTACGAGCACAATGTCATATTTAGAAGCAATAAAATGACCCATATCCGGAAACGACATCCAATTTTCATAAGGGGCAGGTGTAACCGAACACCTCATTTTTGCTTCCAATTCATCAAGCGTATCTCGAACTTTGTGGATATTCATGTAGATAGCATCATTCATAATGAGCTCATCGACCAAATCTCTTCGTACTAGACTCCAATTATCTTCCCCAAAGCCCATCATTGATGCAACCGCCCGAAATCCACAATGACCATCTGACGCAACATTTATTATATCTCCAACATATCTTCGGAACTTCAGATGTATTTGTTTAATATATATATACTTGGTAGTTTTTTTTCGAACCTGCACATAAGAAGGTTAAATTAGTAATACAGAATGAGAAACAAAATTACAGCGAAATATCGACATATTGATGTCGAAAATTATGATAAATATTGACATGTTGATGTCGAAAAATGTGACATATTTCGATGCTAGAGCGTCGAAAATTGTTGTTTTTTTCGACACGCTGGTGTCGATATTGTACTGATATATTTTTACGCATATATTACCGGTAGTTTTTCCAACACCGTCGATTTACCGGTGCTTCGATTGAAGATGTCGGTTACCATCGATACAGTGATCGGCTGCGGCATAAGCTGTTCACGTTGCTTTTGGATACCAGAAATAGGAGTCTACAATGTTTAACCAATATCACGTATTACTAAATGAGAAACCAAAAAATGAACTATGAGCTAAAAATTTCAAAAAAATTACCTTTGGGGAACAACTATCTTTGCTTGAATTAAGCTCGTACTCAAATTTGGATGGGTTTCCCAAATTTGAAGACTTTACTGACATTATCATTCCTAGTCGCATACCAACTTCGCGCACCCATGTGACTAAATTGTCCCTTGTTGCAAACTCCTCGTGGGTGGTAAATTCATGTGAATAATCCAAAGCTAATTCCCTACATGCATTAGCTCCACTACACGCGCTAGGTACAAAACTCTGCAAGAAAAATCGGAAATTTGGTTACACAATTGTAACAGTAAAAAATCGACACACCAGCGTCGAAATATGCGCTTAATATCGACACCATAATGTCGAAAATTTCAATATAATTCGACAGTTAAGGAGTGTCGAATTATGTTGAAATTTGCGACACTACTATGTCGATATTAAGCGGATATTTCGACCTGTACATGTCGAATTTTTTGTACGTGAAATGAGGTGCGAAAAACGAGAAAAACGATCACAAAGTACAATATTTCTTACCTCTTTGTGTTCTTCGACCTTAGAATCCTCCATATTTATGTCTTGTGTATCCATAATGTCCTTCTTTTAAAGTCTTAGTAAGATTTGAGGGTTTTATGTGATAAGGGTTTTGGAGAATATGGAAGATTTTTTTGTGGAAAAAAATGTGTAAAATGAGGGTGAAGAAGAAGATGTTGGTGTTTTGTTGGGGGAGTGCGTTCCCTCTCTTTTTATTCTTTTTTTTGTATTTTTTTTTTGGTCTTGCAATAGCAATTAGCTTAATTTAAATTAATAATATCTAAATTATTATTGGGGTTATATTTGTAATTTTCAGTCTTGATCTTAGTAAATTTATTTATATTTTGGTCTTGCATGAAGTAAGGTCTTGCACTTAGTAATTTTCGTCTTGCAAATATCTGCAGCCTTTATTATTTACACTATAGTAATTATACCTTATATTTAATCACCTTTTCACAACATTTCTTCTATATAATCCCTGCCTTAAGAAAGACAAACACATTTCTGTAGCCGTTGGCTTCTCACGTGCGAAATATCCATGCAGAACTCTCCAACCGCACACTTGGCAAAACCTTATAGGCCAATGGGAAATACCCATATATCCATAGTGGGCTTTTGAGATCCTACACCGGGTGAAATACACCGGGTAGATCTTTACCATTAATATACACACAAACACACACACACCCACATTGGTGTGTGTAGATCAACGGTGAAAAATCACCCGGTGTAACCTTCACCGGGTGTAGAATAGATAAAACCTCCATAGTGATAGGCTGATAGCCGTTGCCAAAATGGACATGCCACGTCAAGATTGCCAAATGTCACCTACCAATAGGAATACAGATAATGATATCAAGAGATAACGGCCACTCCATATAAATACCTTAGTATGTCTGCCATGGAAAATATCATCCATTCAACAAACAACCTTGCAAATACATATAGTCTTTCATTTGAGAAATTACAACAATGGCTGCCTCTTCAATGGCTCTATCTTCCCCATCTTTCGCCGGACAGGCAGTCAAGTCCACCCCCGAATTCACCAGCTCCGGCAGGATCTCAATGAGGAAAACCGCCGCCAAGCCCAAGCCCGCCGCATCCAGCAGCCCATGGTACGGCCCTGACCGTGTCAAGTACTTGGGCCCATTCTCCGGTGAGGCACCTAGCTACTTGACCGGTGAGTTCCCCGGCGACTACGGCTGGGACACCGCCGGACTTTCCGCCGACCCCGAGACATTCGCCAAGAACCGTGAACTTGAAGTGATCCACTCCAGGTGGGCCATGCTTGGTGCTCTTGGATGTGTCTTCCCCGAGCTTTTGGCACGCAACGGTGTTAAATTCGGTGAGGCGGTTTGGTTCAAGGCCGGATCACAAATCTTCAGTGAGGGTGGGCTCGATTATTTGGGCAACCCAAGCTTGGTCCACGCCCAGAGCATATTGGCCATATGGGGTGTCCAGGTTGTATTGATGGGAGCTATTGAGGGCTACAGAATTGCCGGTGGGCCCCTCGGTGAAGTTGTCGACCCACTTTACCCGGGTGGTAGCTTCGACCCATTGGGTCTTGCTGAGGATCCGGAAGCTTTTGCCGAGCTAAAGGTGAAGGAGCTGAAGAATGGAAGACTAGCAATGTTCTCAATGTTCGGATTCTTTGTTCAGGCTATTGTTACCGGAAAGGGTCCGTTGGAGAACCTTGCTGACCATCTTGCCGACCCCGTTAACAACAATGCATGGGCCTTCGCCACAAACTTTGTACCCGGAAAGTGAAGTTTGTACTAAAATTCGGATTGTTGAATGATGATGTAAAGTTTTAATTGCTTGAATATAATGTTATTCTGAACATTTTTTTTCTGTTGCTACTTTCATGTCAACTTCAGTAATTTATGTCAAATATCAGAAACAAGAATAGTGTGAAGTCCAGAATTCCCCCACAAATTAAGATAAATGAGGAAGATTGAAGATGCAGATATAAGACTGATACAAGTATATACATAATTATTTAAAGAAAAATAAGTAGCAAAAAACAAACCTTTTCGAATACTCATTTTTCGCTACTAGGAAATCTCGAATCACTCTGGGGTTTTCCAAGTTTCTGATTCACCTCTTAACAATTTGATCGAGCTCGCCATAGTCATTATGTTTGCCTTCGACAAACTGCCGAACGTATTTTGGTTTCCAAAGAGGAATCAGAATCATGAGAATGATAGCATATCTCTTGTTTATGTCTCAGTAACACGTTACTGAAGCTTTAGTATAAAGCTTGTATATCTCTTAGGAATGTTTTTGTACAATGTATTTTGAACAAGGCATGTACACAATTTACACCATGTACAGATTAAAGTTCATGCCTGCCCATATATTGTATTTACAAGGAAAATTGATCGACTGTAACAAAAAAGAATTGGAGATCATCATAGCCTTAGCAGCCGCCCAAATATCACGACTGATGGTTAGTTTCTCTTCATTTTATAACGTAACTGTGCTCAGGTACGATTTGCAGCCCTTGCTCTGGCAACCGACTTTGCATAAAGTTCTTCATACAGTAATGATGAAGTGTCCCAACTAAAATCTATCCTCATGTCTCTTTGTACAAGCTGTTTCCAACCATCAGCATCGTGCTTATAATGGTGAAATGCACGTTCTAATGCATTGCTGAAGCTCTGTATATTCATGAAAAATCAGGGATGTAATCTCGAAATTGTTGGAACGTACACCTTTTTAGTCTAATATCAAATGCAAAAGAATAATTAAATATAATATCAATCTCAAGCATACAAATTAGTTACCTGCTCGTCGGCTGTCAAAAACGTAAATCCATTTCTGAAATGGACAGGTATAGTATCATCATCTACATCGAAAACACTGCAAGAGGATTTACAAACTTAATTATTAAGCAGGTACTAGCAAAATAATCTATGCAGTGTAATTTTAAATTCATCCGACAGCAGTTCAACCTGTCATTTAGTCCACCTGTCTTCCTAACTATTGGGATTGCACCATATCTCATAGCAATCATCTGCATACATTACAATATGACATGAGTTAAAAACAAATAAATTTCAGCCAAGTCATACTGCCAGGTTACAGGGAACTAACTGAACTTTACCTGTGTAAGGCCACAAGGCTCAAAGATGGATGGGATGATAAACATGTCAGAGGCAGCATATATTAAGTGGGCAAGAGACTCGTCGTATTTCAGTAGTAATCGAGCATGCTCATGAGTTCTAAAATGGTTCTCAATATCTTCAAACTCCCTCTGCAAAAAGAAAACTTTCATTTGTCAAAAGATATGATTCGTTCAATAAAAAGGTTTGGCAATTCAAATCCCAGAAGAGGCGCTGTTGATCTTGAATCAAACCGTTAACTTTGACTTTATAATTGTGTACTTATAAATAACACCAAATCATAGATATACTCTGTACCTATAATTCTTCAGTAATCCATCCTTGGAACAATTACATTTAAAAAATATCGCTATATATTAAGAGGAACTTTATCAAGCTACACATTTAGCCAACAGACCAACCATGCCAAGAAAAAAAAATGCCGAAATTGAGAAAACACAACTTTCCTGAATTTGTGGCACTGGACTTGAACCAAGAAGGACAAACTGGCCACCGAGCTCCAATGTCCGATATATTGCATGCCTTATAAGATGTACACCTTTTTGAGGTACCAGTCTAGTTATGCAAGCAACCTGCACACAATAAACTGAAAGTTGAATACAAGTATTGTTTCAAAAATTGAGTTGCAACTATAATAACATAGATATGCCACTCTTTCACAATTCATCAGTTATACTCTGTTTCACATATTAAGGAACTAGTTATCTGCCAAGAATCTTGGTCAAGCCAATACATTAACTGGAAATGCGGATTGCAGTAGTTCTTCCTGATGAATTCTTTAAAGAAATGGAATATCAGCATGGCTAACTGTTGACAATTCACAAATGAAATGCAAAAAATTCACCATATAGTAATGATTTGTGGTAATTAGGATTCCATTACGTGAAATCAAGCGAAGGGAGTAAATCATGATACAAATAAAAAAAGTTACCGTCAAGTCAGTGGAATATATTTTATGACCTACAAAGTTAAAGTAAGATGGATGAAATAAGATAATCATCAAATTCAAACTATACTTACCAATGGTTGCCGGAGATCAGCTGAAGAAATCCCTAGTTGTCTTCTTAAAGCTTCTTTATTCTCTGCCTTGCCTTCAATGTCACTGGAATTATACTGAACTTCCAAAAGTGGATCAGTTGCTGGATTCCATGCATCAGTATCAATTCCATTTAAAATCCCAACAAACTTCTTTGAATGTGAATTAAGTGTTCCGTGCAGGCCTTGTCCTCCCTGTATGATCATAAGTAAAACATTAAATAAATTATTCTGGTTACGATCAACTACTTATATGTGTGTTTTCCTACTAAACTCAAACTTCTTACTCAGGATAAAACAACAATTAAATCCATTTAAAAACAATTTGGTAAAACAAGTCCTACAGGTTCTTTGACTCTCAAAATATCCTTGGTCACTTTATTATGTTATATTCATGCGGCTCTCTGTAATGGAAACTACATACTTGACCTACAAATTTGCAGCATAAGTGATTCTCCAATTTGGTAGGTTCGTTGCAGAGTGTCACACATGAATGATAGCATTTGGTTTTATTTTAGCTTCGTCAAAAAGAACATAGATGTGCACCAATAGAACATAGAACATGAATTATAATTCTTGAATTCCATCACACTTTCCAGACAGGCAATAGAACTTCAGAAATACACTGCTGAATGCATATCAATTTCAATGGACAAAATGGGAGACCCATTTTAGATTTTATACCAATTCAAAACTTTGCCATTCTCGATCAAGTAAGAGTCTGTTGTAATATAACATAGATGTGCACCAAATAAACTAACTGCCTCAGACTTGAGTGCATTAGTAAGTCGAAGAATTAAAACAGAAAACTCTAGAAGTCAACCCTAGAAGACAAGTCTACACAAAGAAGCAACACCGAAAAATCTAAATAACTGTTAACATTTGTACCTGAGCAGTCCGGACTTCTTGGGCATAGGAAGGTGAAACTGTTGTCACGATATTAGAGAACACTATTGCACCCTGAAGAGAAGAAATGAAAATGAGGTGATTGAAATCAGCTCCACATAGGGCATAGTACTAGATGAACTTTTTTACCTTAACCGGGTTGACCCTGTCTTTTGCTGAGTTGTCCTGCATCCTATCAGGTCTATTGAGCTGGTAAACATCAAGACCACAAGATTCTAGGTCAGAAGCCGTTGCAGCTCCTTGATACTCGAAATTGTGACACGTAAAACATATTCTGGCTGAATTCAGTCCTTTTGCCACATACAGATCCCAATAAAGTGGTGCCTACCGAAACAAGAAAAAAAAGGAAAGCAGAAGTAAGAAAATGATATGAAGATACCGTAGTAAAGGGAAAGAAAATTGATAAGAATTCTAGTAGTCATACAACAAAGGCAGTCTGCCAATCATGACAATGAATTATGTCTGGTCTCTTGCCAGCTTGAAGAAGTAACTCAAGAGCTGCCCTGCTGAAGAATGAGAACCGCTTAAAATCATCACGCTCTCCATAAAATTGACCCCTCGAGAAGAATCTACTGGGATGTTGAGGCTCAATGAAGTAAACAGGAAGTCCTAAATGGTAAAATTTGCAGCCAACGAATTATTAGAATTGAAGTCACAATAAAAGAAGCAGAATATATTTATAGGTATTGGAAATGTAATAATTGAAAACCTTCAACAGTGCCAACCCAGATTTTGTTTTTAAACAAATGGCCATCAAAGTATGACTCAACAGGCACATCCAAAAGCTGCAGAGAATGAAAGACCGTGTCAAAGAAAACTACGGCAAAACAGTAAAGCACATCCATCAAATGGCAAATACCTTTAAGTCCCGAACGAGTTCATGACGCATGCAGTCATATTTCGGTAGAATAATCTCCACAAGGTGCCCTTTCTTCTGAAGTGCTTTGCTGAGACCAGTCACCACATCTCCCAACCCACCGACCTAACATAATTGAAATAAAAGAAATCCTTCAGTCATAAATTAGCATCATTAAAACGTATTGGCAAATGTGATTATTTTGGTAAAATGAACAAATTTTGTTGCACAATCCCAAGATTTAAGCATCATATATACAGAAATATATGAAGAAACACACTCAAACATGCCAAGGCACTGTAATATGGAACACAAATTTCACCATCAGGAGGGGGTATATTAAAAACTAAAATATTGAGATATTACATTCCCAACAATGTGTGGTAAACAAGATAATCTATGCAGGTAAAATACATTATCTTCTCTTGATTAAACATGAAACTATTACCTTCTCAGTTTTTTAATCTAGAGAAAGCCAAATGAAATATTTTTATTCGTTAATGGAGGCATATAACAAATGAACAAGTTGCTTATGAAATAAAAATGAACTACCTAACTCTAAAGTCTTTTCTTCCTATCTTTGGGAATGAAACATTGCATTTAGACAAATAGTACCCTAACTCATAACGAATGGATTCCCCTGAAGTCCCAGAGCACCAGACTCCTCCTCTGGTCCGGAAAACCACATTCTACTGCATATATTGCTCTTGCCCAGTATTGAAAAAATTAACAAATTTAAAAGGCTTACGTCTACGCGGGGCCCGGATGAACAAGACAAACCTCTCATCGTTGAATCCTACCTCACAATTCACAAGATAACTAGGATTCACCTAAGTTCAATAATATGGAAGCATTAAACTCTAAATCTATAGTATATACAGACATTTGCCAGTAACTCCAAATTTATAGCAAATGCATACCTGTGTTGGTAAACTCTAAATTTATAGTATGTACATACCTTTGCAACAGGTGCCATCTCTGCAGCGATATGTATCACATGTAACCTTTCACTAAACAATGAGAGCAAGTACTAATCAAAATTCTGGGTCGATTATGTATGAAGTGAAGAGTCATTGCATTTTACGCTTACCCTGTCGTCGAGGATGTCAATTTGAGAAATGTCGCAATGATTTCACGCTCGTTCTTTTCTTTAGACAATATATATGCATCACATATACCTTCATCCCTGTTCCATATCATCTCTCTTAACAGCTTAGCTTGATCCACCGAAATCTTCTTTTCAAGAACCCAACCATCCACAATAAGAAATAAGTTGCTCCAAAATGCC
Source organism: Erythranthe guttata (assembly GCF_000504015.1). The sequence continues at coordinate 4,057,165 of NW_012194114.1, read as the reverse complement.
CAAGGCTTATCATTAACAGATGTGTCTTGTTCCTTTTTCTTGTTTTCTTCTTTTAAATTATCAACTGTGTCTTGGAATTCCTTCATAGAGTCTTGATATAACTGAACATATGAATGTATCTCTTCATCAGATCTTTGCAGGCGCTCATCCAAAAGTTTTATCTTCTGTTGCATTAGTTCATTATACTGTTGCATTTTCTCTGTTGACAATCTATAGACATCGGCCTCTTTTAGAGATTCCTCAAGCCGGTCAACCTTCTTTTGGATTTCTTGGTTTTCCTGCAGCACCAGACTAGCATGATCTGCCTGTTTTGTTGCCTTATCTAGGAGCGTTTGCAAATCTTCTACTTTCTCGTATAAACTTTTGCATTCAGATTTCAAACTAGAAATTTTTGAAATATCTTCATGAGAAGCAGCGAGTTTAAACTCTAACTCTTTTAAAGAAGATTCCATAGTTAACCGTTCTTCCTCCAGCATTTGAACACGTTGATCAGTTTCCCTGATATTACCAAGCTGTGCTTTCAAAACCTGTAGCTCATCCTTCAGGGACATATTCTCTGCCCTTAACAAATCCAATTCTTGGCTAAAAGAATCGATAAGATCAATTTGTGAAGAAGAAACAGAACTATTCTTGTCTTGCGTGTTTTCCTCATTGCTACCCCTACTCGACAATTCATTTCGCAGCTTTTCCAACTGGTCTTCCAGGAGTTCCACGTGTATCTTCTCTTGTGCAACCACTTTGAGCCGTTCATTAGTTTCAGCCAGTTTCATCTCCAAAGTGTTGATTTGTCCCTGCAACTCCTCTTTTTCGCTGAGAATTTTTTCAAGATCTTCAAGAGCACGTATACGAGCTTGATTGAGAAGATGGATATCTGTAATCCAATTAGGAAGAGATATAAGATAAGAAACGTTCAGGTGGCAGAAGATAAATTCACCTTCTCAGTTTTCAATTAAAAGAAGAGTTTATGCCCAGATTCCTCAAGATGAAACACAACTTACTCTTTTCTGCATGTCTTATCATCCCAACTAAATCTTCAAGGTGAATGCCTGAAAGTTGGTCTCCTCCATCTATATCACTGGACTATTTAAAAGAATAGATAATCATGTTCTCAGGTAATTACATCATTTAATGACATTACATAACAAAGAATAAAAGGTCACCGAGGAGAGACCCACAAAAAACAACAAAAAACTTACGATGGCAATAAAGATTTTATTATCTCTTGATGACTAGTAAAACAATTGGCATTAACTTGATTATGCTTGAACAGCAAAATCGTAAGATTAACATGTCTCACGTTTCAAAAGTAACCTTCTGCAGAACATATATTGCTTATATGGATTCACAACATCCAATTATGTGAAACACCATGCTGAAGGTGCTACACGCAAAGAAGGCATTCAACATAAGAACTATATCCAACATTTTTTCAAAAACACTTATGCAACAAAAATCAAATATCATTGTCCACTCAATTCATGTAGGTGTATAAAGCTGAAATTTGATGAGAACATATATGAAAAGCTTAAGTATGTAACTGGCTAATGAACACCATACATAGTAACACTTGACTATAATTTCTGGTATAAGATTCGATTAATCCTCTGAGTTAGTCCGAGAGGAACAAAGTTTTGGAGCATTGTGAAATATAATTTGATGGGAAATAATTCTCACATTTTCATCTGAGTACGATGATTCCCTGGCAGACTCAATAGTGTCATCGTCCAACGATATGACTTCATTTGGTGGAGAAGAATTGTTGTAATCCTTTCCGTTTGCATGTCCTGCTTCTATTACGATGGGGTCATGCTCATTGGAAGCTGTCTCTTGAATTGTGTCTATAGTACTATCTTTAGACAACTTGCTTGGATCAGAGTCGTTATCACCACTTGACTGGAACTTTCTATTTGTTGTACGCTCAAGATTGATTTTCTTTGCAGGTTGTCTCTTAGCGTTCAAACTGCAAATATTTAGGTTTCAAATACATCATGATGCAACAGTAGGAAAGGGATTAAAGAGAAGGGGGAAAAAATACTACAAAATTGTGCAGGAGTTGTTTTGTTCCTACAGAATTGGTATCACATTCAGAAAGATGACCAGCAGACTTCTAGCCCATTTACAGATGAATTAATGTTTATATTATCTCTTTGTGAGCATCTCATAAGCCATTAATCTCGGTTGTCAGTACATCTTTGAATACGTTTCTACATCAAATTTCGATTCCTCTTTAAATACAATGCCATTCCTTATCAATAAATTATCGAATTCAAATCTTGAGAAAAATAAAATAATACGAAAAGAACTTATTTCCCAGGAAGCTGCAATAATGCTGTGATGGCATTCTCTATAAAAATGAAGCGAAAATATGAAGCATGCTATCTTAAAGTTTAAGAAACTTGATTCTCGAACAATTTAATTTTCCACCATAAACAGACACCAAATACATTTCTCAGCTCAAAGAAATTTCAGCATTCCAACCGAACGTGATTCAGTCCGACTAGCGTCACCACCGAATCCAATTTTAACCAATGCATAAGATAAACCAATCAAAGATACAGAAAATAAAAAAGCAGAGAGATAAAATCGTAATAAGAACCTGAAGTTACGGTGTCGTATTCTACATGAAGCTGGGTGCAAACGCTGGGAAGGGGAAGGGTAGAACCGTACAATAACTTGACCAAATTTGAGGCCTCCGACGACCAAACCACGGCCGCGCAACCACGTCGACGGCGTCGCCTCCATCCAATTTCCACACAGTGACACCCTCAGTGTGTGCGTGAATTGTGAAAAGGACAAAACGGTTGCTTAGAACCAACAACTGCTTACTCTTGTTACAAAAAGAGACGATTTATTTATCTTGTTTGTTTCGGGAGGCATCGAATCCCCTCTCTCTCTCTCTTCTTTCTCTCTCCTCTGCTCTTTTGGAAGGGGAATTTTACTGACTGTAAATACTAAATATGCGTGGTCAAATTAATGGGTAAAATTAACCGGGTTACACAGTCATTAAAAATTTAATATTTATTATTTAGGCATTAAAAAAAATAATAATAATAATAATTACGCCTCGAGGAGATTTGCCGATGGATATGCGAGTTAAAGAACTGATGGTAGAGGGTGCAAATCATTGGAATGAAGAGCTGGTTCGACAACTTTTCTTTGAAGATGATTCGAGGATTATTTTGTCAATTCCGTTAGGTCAGTCCTGCAACGAAGACAAGCTCGTATGGCATTACGAGCGTAACGGACGGTTCTCTGTTCGTAGTGCATATTATTTAGCAACCCTTTTCGAAGTCGATGGCAGCATATCTTCTACTAGCCACTCGTACGCTGGTACAACAAACGCGTGGAAATGGGTGTGGTCGATGGATTTTCCTAATAAGATCAAAATATTTGTGTGGAGAGCATGTAAAAATCTATTACCCACCCGAGCTAATTTGAGCAGGAGGAAGATAACGGCGGAGGTTAGTTGTGTTCGATGCGGAGGAGAGGTCGAAGACCTTCGACATTGTTTGGTTACGTGTGCATTTGCAAGGCAAGTATGGGCTTTGAGCAATATCCCATGGTCAATACACAGGTGGAATGGATTTGAATTGATGGATTGGTTCATGCATATGCGAAAATCGGCAGATCGTATAGTCCTCGAGAACTGTGTGGTGATATGTTGGGCACTTTGGTATTATCGTAATAGAACCTTTTTGAAGGCGATTCGGTCGAACCTATGGACGTTGTTTCTTTTGCGCTAAACTTTGTAAACCAAGTTCGTCATCCCTTTGCCACAGTACTTAGTCTTAGGAACCCGAGTTGTATTGAGGAGGTGAAATGGCAGCCACCACCAATGGGTTTTATTAAGATCAATTTCGATGCGGCTATTAATTCGAAGGATGGAAAGATTGGACTTGGAATCATTGCTCGAAATCATGCTGGGGTTTGTATGGGATGGAAGTCTATTTGTGTCCGGCAAGCACTCGACCCTACTTCGGCGGAAGCAAAAGCAGCTATCGTTGCAGTTGAATTCGCTCGTGATCAAACATGGAGAAGGATAGTCATTGAAGGAGACTCTAACTTGGTCATTAAGGCAATAAATGAAGTTGAGGACGATTGTCAGCGTATGGAACTTTAGTGGCCGACATTCATGTCCTTGCTGCGGTTTTTGGGACATTCTCAGCTCAACATGTACGAAGGACTGGTAATCGTGTTGCACATGCACTAACTAAACTCTCTATATGTGAGTCATATTGTGGTGATTATTTACCTATTAATGTCCAAAATATTGTTGGTCATGAGTTAATTTGACGAAATGAAATTATTTTTTACTCTAAAAAAAAATAAAAAAAATAATAATAATAATAAAACGTAAAAAATAAATCATCCCGCAAACCAGAAACCCTGTTTCCCCTCTCCTTCTCCGATCATCTGTTTCATCTCATCTCCGCCGCAATTCTACGACGGCAACCCAGCCCTAGCCGCGTTGCCAAAGCCCTGCCGTCTGCGCCAATTAGATCTGGCTTTCAGATGTTTCACAAAACCCTCGCGAAAAATAAATTTTGTATTCCATCCTTCTAGTTGAATGCTTCAAGTTGTGCTCAGAATTCCATAATCTGTAAGTTTTATTTCTTCAATCCACAGATCTCTCTCTCTCTATTTTTTTTTTGTGAACAATTTGAATTGAGTTGTATAATTTGAAATGTAGGAGTCGCTTAATCACTGGAACAAGATTTTTCTGATGGAAGTGGGATTCCTAAATGCTGCAATCCTGCTCATAATTGGTATATCCACCTGGATTATTGCCCGGATTATCTATGTTATCCACCGGAGCAGCAAACCCCTGTATAATAAACCACCAGGACCTCTCAGTACCCTGATAGTTTTGGGTTCAGGTGAGCTAATTCTTCGATTCATCTGTTGTTCTTATCCGATATTTCGGGGCCTGAAAATGGAATTCGTGATGACTGATGAGTGTTCTCACATTGGAATGAATTTTATTTTTGTGTTCCAACTGTGAAGTTTACTTGATATTAATTTTATCGTTTGATCATAATCCAGGTGGTCACACTGCAGAAATGATAAACCTACTGGCTGTTATGCAGATGGATAGGTTTAAGCCGAGATACTACATTGCTGCTGCAACTGATAATATGAGCCTTCAGAAGGCTCGTGTGCTGGAAGATTCTCTAATGGACAAGGTGAAATACCTTTAGCTAAATAGCTTAACTCTTAATGTTGTGGAAGTATATGGTTCGTTTTGCGTCCGACTCGGGCATACCAGCTTTTTTAGTGAAACACGAGTCAGATTGTCGGACTGGAAGTCTTGAAAATATTCCTTTTTTTGTATACTTATAGTTCGGGTGTGAAATGTGAAGGTTTGTGTCAGTGATACAATAGAAGGTTTGCTATGAACTTGAAAAGTGTCCACATGTGGCAATTGATGGGAAATCAGAAAAAAAGAAATTTAGGCTTCTAAGACATTTTGAAGATCCTTGAAATGTCTCGTTATATTTGCTGATGATTTGTAAATGGATTTTTTTGTTAGGCACAGGTTGAGTTGGGAGGAACTTCCCAGTTCATGCAAATTTACCGTAGTCGTGAGGTTGGACAGTCGTACGTAACTTCAGTCGGCACAACTTTAGTTGCTCTCACCCATGCCTTGTGGCTAATGATCAAGATCAGACCTCAAGTGGTATTTGATATTTCTCACTTCACTGAGCTGATACTCCTTTTTAAGTTTTTAGTTGCTTTGTTTGCTTGATTTAGTATTTCTCTATGCAGATTTTGTGCAACGGGCCTGGAACTTGTATCCCGCTTTGTGTAATTGCATTCTTTTTCAAGGTCTGTATAACTCTGCTAGACAGTTAATCCTTATTATCCTTAAGGGGCATTACTTGGTGCATGAGTTTCAAAAAGCAAACTTCGATTACGTTTTTTCTTTTTCTTTGAGAGTAGGAAATTGGAATTACTGATCAAGTTATAATGCAACTTTCAGGTATTTGGAATCAGGTGGTCATCCATCTTCTATGTTGAGAGCATTGCTAGAGTTAGGAGGCTATCATTGAGCGGATTGCTCCTATACAAACTACGGATGGTTGATCAATTATTTGTGCAATGGCCACAGCTGAAGAGCAAATATCCTCGAGCTAATTACGTTGGTCGTCTTATGTAATGACCTCCAGTGAGGTACTTCCTAGTGTCCCGTTTATGCACTTTGATCCACCTTTATTGCCTTTTACCAATAAATATCAAAATTTTGCAACTATGCTGCCGCTCCTTATCAATTGAACTTGGGAAGGTACTTTTATTTGAGATCAATATAGCGGCTAAAAACGATGAGATAAATCATAAGCTCAATGCATGAAGCATGTCATTAAATTTGTACCAAATTTGATGAGAGAAATCATAAGCTCAATTCATGAAGCATGTCATTAAATTTGTACCAAATTTGATGAGAAATCATAAGCTCAATTCATGAAGCATGTCATTAAATTTGTATCAAATTTAAAGATGTATGCATCGTCCGTACAACTCATTTCATTAGTAGTTGTATATGACATTGTAATAAATGTATGTTACCGTTCGGACAACTCATTTCACTAATAGTTGTACATGACATTGCATATGACAACTCATTTGCAAATGGTGTTTAGACTTGTAATTCTTATCATTTTTGCGGCATTCTTTCAGGTGGTGCACTTTTTATTGCAATGGTTTTTTTAATGAGGACACAGTTTGCTAACTCGCCATCACTTCGCAGAGCTGACTATACAGACCTGACTATACAAAGCTTCGTCTTCTTCTTTCTTTTTTTCTTTTAGAACAAAGTTCATTACATATGCTCGGAGCAAAATCACCATAGAAAAACTTTGAAGTTCCGAAGATGAAAATTTATGATCATTGAGCATGACCTGCCACATTCTCATAGTATCACTGTCTAATTAATAAAGTGTTGATGAATTCAGATGTATGACACAAGTGTTTTTACTAATTCAGGTGGCAAGCTTTAATATGACACTGTGAAATGTTTTTCTAATAGCATAACTGACTAACTGATAAAACTGTCTCATGGCACCCGAAAAATAAGTTCTCTCATCACAAAAAAAAAAAGAAAAAAAAGTCTGTTATGATTTAATGTCCATGGATTCCAAGGATTTCAGTGCTTTCTTGCTCTTGAACTCCATTACAGCTTGATCAAAGGTGCTTCTAACATGCTGGCATACAAGCATTTGATCCTGGCAAGAATCTTTCAATACCTCACGTGCTGGGTCACCTACAACCAGCATAATACAACACGAATCATTTTTTTAAACAAATGAAGCAAATTAGAAGACACCTAATTTTACAAGCCCAATTGAGAACACGTCTCACTTCTTTTCTTAGAATCATTCCCAGAAGATTTCTTGATTTTGAAACAATTTGAAAAGTACAGCATTAATTAGATGCAAATACGAAATAAGAATCGGGTTTTTTTTTGTCTTTTCCTTTATTTACCCAAAATACAAAAGGATTAATAAATTTTACCAGTCGTCTGTATTCTTATGTTGACCCGAGCATCAGAAGGATGTGGTATGCTGTAACCACAAAATGTTACTCTTGGACTGCAAGACAAATTTCATATTCCCTCATTAGTAACTTCATGAACCAACAGATTCCCAAAAACATGATCAATTTTCAACAAAAGACTATTACGAAACAAGATATTCATGAAAGGCAGATCTACATTAACAAACACTAAATTCTATTTTAAATACTCTTTCTGACAACCTAAGTATTGCCACTGAAAAACACTGTGCTCACCTTCATATGGACACAAATACCAGCATCACATATCCCCGAATAGACTAAAAAACAGAGGAGACAAACACACAAAATTGAACTTTCCGTAAAACCTAAATATGAAAGACCTTAAATGGAAAGGACAATGAAAAATATGTTCTGGAATATGTTTTATTTTTGTAAATCAACTAAAATTATGGATATAACGAAGCGCAGATCAATGACATCACCCTCGCCTGTATTCAAATTTTATTCAGTATATATATATAATAATATAAATACATACTAGAATGGTTAGCAGAACTCACTCTTGATTAAGAGTAAATCTTATTGAATTTGCTAGCGTGTGGTCTTCATCCGTCATCGAGAACGTCCCTTGTGAAGGATCGTTGAATGATCCGTGTTCCATTGATACTGAAAAAAAGGAATATTACAGCAAACATTCATTTAGCAAATGAAAAGTATAATCAGCTGAAATAAAACATAGATATTATTAAAGAGGTCAGTCACACACACACACACACACACACACACACACACAAGTTCCTGTTCATGAAAGGGAAAAATAAAATAATACTAAAATAATACAGATACATACATAGTTCCCTAAGATTAAAAGTTTAATTCGGTTGTTCATTAGGTTTTCTACAAATCGAGGATAAAATTATTGAGAAACAGTATAAAAAGGAAAATCTTCACAAACGAGGTTTGAAGATTTGATACTAGAAAAAGTAAAAAAGAAGCGAAAGAATATAACCAGCGAATTAGATTTGGATTATGTTTCTTCTCTGCTGCAAAATTTTCCCCACCCCTTCTCTTCTTTGCTGTTCTGATTTTGGAATGAAGCAGCCGTCCAAATGAGAGCAACAAAGTAATCTAGGTTTTATATTTCATTAACCAAACGACGTCGCTTCGGGGCACTACTAAAGTTAGGGTCACAAATTCTTTGCTTGAAATCCGACCCGGACCCGACTTGTAATTATATAAAATATTATTAAATTAAAATAAAAATATGAAAGAACACCTCTTATTGTTTTATAATTACATCCATCCCATGACATTTATAGATTTATTACATTAACAACCATTTGTATGGGGATGGATGTAAGAATTTTACAAACTACAAGGGTCTAAATGTCATTTATAAAACAATATAAGGATTTTTTTGTAATTACTTTTTGCCTGAGGGAGGTGATTGTAATTTATCGTAATTAATATTAGCTATCATCTTTCAGTTTACAAGACCAACTTCAGAAACGTGTTCATCATCATCATCATCACAAAATCTCTTATTTTCTTCCTTGATCTTCAAATCATCAATGTAATGCTGATACATATAAGAAACAAACCCCCAAATCGCCAGCAGCATCGCCACCGCCTTCACTCCGGTGAGCTTATCCCGGAGAAAAATCACCGCCAAAACCGGCGCCACCGGTAAACCTAAAATACTAATCACATTCGAAAACAGCGACGAGACCTGGAAAATCAAACCAGTGCAGCCGACGCTGAAAACCTGCCACGAAACCGCCGTCCAGAACAGGTTCATCACGTAGGACACGCGCCCTGATTTATAACCCTCCATCTCTGCACTCAGCTTCCCCCAATCCCCACTCGCGAACAGCCCAATCAGAATCGCACACGTGGCGACCAAGCTCTGGTACACCGTCAGATCGACGACGGCGCGAAGCGTCTCCTTCTTTATGATCCTCTGAAACGCGAGCTGCGTTAGGGAGAGCATCAGAGCGTACCCTGCGGAGGCGGCGAGGGTGCACAGGAAGCCTATGGTGAACTTGCTTTTCGACGCTTTGTTGGAATCTCCGGTGTCGGTTTGGAAGACGAGGAGAACAGAGGAAATGGTGAGGAGAACGAGGGAATTGAATATGTACGGAGTGAACTTCTGTTTGTTGAGGAAGAAAGAGAAGACCGCGTTGAACCCTAATTGGGTGGCGCAAATTAGGGTATAAGTGGTCACCGGGAGATACTGGAGTCCGATTGAGTACAACATGCAATCCGCGGCGAGAAAAACGCCGATGGTTATGTAGAATCCGACGAGAGCGTAGGGGAAAGGTTTTTTAGGCGGCGGCGTGGTGCTTGTTCCGGTGGTGATGTGGTTGTTTTTATTCAGGAGTTGAAAGGGGAGAAGAACTGGGAAGCCGACGACTTGTACCAACGTGGCCAGCCATTTGCTGCTTCCGCCTTTGTCGAAGTATAATCTGCCGAGGAGTGTGCCGGCTGATTGTCCGGCGATGACGAAGAAGGCGTAGATTAGCATTTGAATCCACCATTTGTACTGTATGAAACTCGGCGAGGAAGAAGACGACGTCGTGTTGTTGTTTGGGGATATCGCCGCTTCTGTTTTTGGACCTGGTTAATTATTATTATTATTATTATTTGAATTATTGTTAATCATGATTTATAAACAAATCAATGAAACAGAGAACACATGTAGTATACTATTACCGTTGATTTCTGACGGCAGATGTTGAGCTTCTCCCATGGCGCGCCGATCAATAAAATGATTTGAAAAGTTGAATCAGGAAAATGCAGGGCACTGTAGAGTTAGTTAAAAGAAGTAAATTCCAGCATTTATTGAGAGAGGAGGCTGTATTTGTATTTGTATTTGTATTTGTTTTTGTATTTGTTTATGTATGTATATCTTTATAGTGGACAACTTGACTGAAAATGGCAGATGTCAAAATCAGGCTTTTAAAAGGAACCTAATCCTCAGTCCCCGGTAATTGGATTTTGTTACTTTCCAGGTTTCTTTTAATGCGTTAAAAGTTGAAATATATAGCTCATCATTTTTCATAGTCCAAGTTTTGTAGCGGCTGGTTTGTTGGTATTCGGCATTCCCGCTAGTATCACTAATGTTACGTCTCTCGTATGGTTGTCAAGCTATGAAGATTTACCTAGTGCACATATATACGAGTTATTATACGAGTTAACAAATGTATACGTGTATTATAGTTAGTACTAATAATTCTTTTGTCAGGAAAAAGAAACAAATACAGCATATATAACCATACTAGATATCAGTCAGCGTCACGAATTCAAACATACTATGAAAGCAGGCAAAACCACAAGTTTCAATACAAACAATAAATTCAAATAAAACAATACTATTATGTGGGTTGAAATGGAGTATATGAGCTTTGAATGCATTTATGAATACCACCTAACATTTTGAATACCTTCTTATCCTTTACAATTTTGATTTTATAAATTGTTGAAATTTGTTTTTAACGTTTTCAGAATTTATAATTTTATTTTATAAATATGGGTAAATTACAAACACCCCCCTGAGGTATGGTCAAATTACAAAAACACCACTCGTGTTTGGATAATTACAACCACCCCCTCAACTCCTCAAATTTAGTGGAATCTTCGAGATTATATGGAATATTATCACTTTTGTACCCATTTTATCCCATTCAAACTCTACATTATGAAGCAAGATGATCATAATATGTGATTTTTAACTTGTATATATCAGTTTGTGGTGCATCGAAAACTGTAGTTTTACACAAAACGAGTACAAACTAGAGCACATTTCACGGAATCTAGATGATTATGTTGAATTTGGCACCATAAGAGTGGAGGAGTAAGAAAAAAATCATAGTTGAGGGGTAGATGTAATTATCCAAACGAGAGGGGGGTTTTTGTAATTTGACCATACCTCAGGGGGTGTTTGTAATTTACCCTACAAATATAGATACGACTCAGTGAAGTAGCTGGTCAAAGATATCAACTTGATACTTTTACCTTCCTTCAATTATTGGATGTTTCAAGTTTGAACCACCTTTGGCCTAAAGTCAAATCAAAGATATAACATAACAGAGATGGAAACTGATTTCCAATCAGATTTATCATTGAAAATTTGATCATAACATTCACACGGGTGAAGTACACCAGGTAAATCTTCACCATTTTTTTCACACCCATGTTGGTGTGTAGATGAACGGCAAAGATATAAACGTTGCGTGCTCGAACTTTTTCATTCTTCCCACATAATGTACACACATACACAGTATACCAGATGCAGTGATTGTATCAATCCAATGAAAATTTTCTCTATGGAAATTGCTCAACCATTTAATCAGAAGATAGTGTCACCTAAAAACATCGTAATCCCCCCGTGAAAGAAGGGAGGATATAGTATATATATATATATATAAAAAGTTAAAAGAAAAAGGTATAAAACCGTGGAATCGACTTTCTTACAAAATACTTGCAGTTTTTCTTTTTTCTTTTTTCATTTAGTGTAGCTTGAGGGGCAAAACTGGGTATTTTATACATTCAAGTAACAGCAATTGAAGATGCATTGTCTGAAATGCTCTGCTTCCACTTCCAGTTCTAGAATGTCCATGTACGTTCTTTTTTTCCGTATACTTTTGACTAACAGCATCCAAATTCACCACCCTGTACATTTATTACATCCATCCAACCAATTGTTTATTGATCTGTTGTCATTGGACTAAACAATCAACCTCGTAATTATGGAAAAGATGATTGGATAAAGAGCTTACTTATTATTGAAGGACCTGAAGAAGAATGAATGATGTAAAATATAAACACACTGAGATTGCAGCTCCGGCAACAAAATTGTAAAATAGCTTCCTGTCATCTCTTGTCGGAATAAAAGCCGACTTGAGTGTGTTGGTCAGCTCAAAAAGCCGATATGATATCTGCGGAAACATTTAACAATTGGTCATCAATTAATTGGTTTTTCAAAAAGTCAAATTTTACATGCAAAAGAAAGATTCACTTACCAAGACGTAAACGGCAGTTGTGAGCATGAAGTTGAGCATAGGATAATCCGGAATAAAACAGAGCAGCCACTTAGGCTGTCCGTTTGGCACATTTGATCTGCGCGTATATTAACAGAAAATGGAATTAAAGTTCCATCATGTATGAAAGAGTTGCCCACAATTTTTTTATTTTTTTTATTTTTATTTTTTTTTGTAGAAAATTTAGTTACTGTATAAAGCGCGTCACTTGTATGCAGTGAATCAACAATAGTGAAAAGTGACGATAAAAATTTCAAAGGTTAGCTTACATACCTCAGCCATATATGAAACTGGGAAATGTAAGTCTCCAACGTAATTTTGCCAAGCCACCTGGTAACAAAGAGCAATTATATGATCAAGCAACCAGGAATACTTACAAATAAGTCTAGCACAAAAGCCAACAATTTCAACTGTGAGAACATGTAAGAAATGAAAGGTATAAAACTTACGCAAAAAGGGTCAAAGAAAAATTCCGAAGCTGCTGACTGAAATTTCGCAAGCAAATGTAGACACTGAAAAAGATAATACATAAAAGAGAAGCAAATTAGAGGACCTCTTGAAGAAAAAAATCATCAAGGGCACAAGATAGAATGGCAGTCTTGCCAAAAAAAGACAATAATTTCATTAAACCAAATAAAAATGGAACGGAAATCAATAAAAAAAATCAGTACACACCTTATGGGAATCCACGAAGTGTAAGGATGAAGCTTGTTATACGAAACTTTGTCCAGTGTGTATATATATTCATACCATAGATAGCCAGCCTAAAAACAGACAAAAGTTTCCATCAAAAGAATGATCTCAGTACAAAATCATGAATCATATGAACGAAAAATCGCAACCAAATTACGTGACTCACAATTACAGAGAGTGTGACGATAAATGTTTTGATCACTCGTCTCCTCTTGCTCTCAGCTTCCTCCAATTTCTCCAGCCACTTCTCAACCTGCAGTCACAAAACCATATGATAATTTTTTGTAATTTCTTTAATCCAAAACAGATGATAATTGTAAGTTCATGGCTAGAGGCATAAAGGTTAATTCTAGACATTACATTGGGGTGAAAATAGGCAAAGATCATCCCAATAATCCAGATATATCGATCGAGCCCAGATCTAAAATGCCACTCATGTAACCGTGGAAGATCCGGTTTTGCAGGATCACTGTATCCTGTCATTATGACAAACAATTATCAGGTCTTTAAGGTTCAAACATGAAAATTAATTTATTTAATCAAATTAATAAGCTTCATTGAGAACATAAGTTATTGATGCCACTCACCTAACAAAAAGGTGAGAGGACTCCATAAAATTTCGAATACTCCAGGAATTTCCCATATCAAGATAACCACAAAAAAACACATAAATATTTTCAGAGCCATCACTGATCTTTTCTCATTGTAGGTGTGGCCTATACCAAGGGCTCCATACACCATAAGTGTAAAGAGGGTATGCATGGGGCAGATATAGTATAGCATGTAGTCGTTGTTAAGAACAATACAACAGAATGCAACGAAAAAGTTTAGCCTCCACATCATCTGCATAGAGAATAACATATAACTTAAAATTTCCATTATGAAACCAAAAGGTGGAAAACAAAGCACCGCTTGCTTCAGCGATAAAAAGGAAATGGAAGTTGTATGTTCTACATTGTCACCTGAGCAAATCGAGCAACACTAAAATCTTTCCTGATGTAATAATAAGAGAAGTTTCCAAAACCAGTCATCCAAACATATGCAGCGATGAAAACACGAATCGCGTTGTACATCTCAGTTGCAGCAAAGTAATGATACATCAGAAACAGAACCTATTGGAAACATGGAAGAAAAAGGGTAATATCAGAAACTTGTGGGAGAAAGAGAGAGAGATGTAGAAAAAAATCCTGATCGCCACTCAGCATAAAGAACAGAAAAAGATGACAGAAACATTTATTCATTTGGGCATTGAATCAAACCCAGATGTTGCACATGAAATACCCAGTCCATTCAATCATTCAAAGTTGCATGGAAAAATCAAGAAATGGTTTATGACCAAATTACTTGCCTGCATATACCCTTTCCACTCTTCAGTCTGATGACGGTTAAGATAAAGTATGGATTTCCCAGAAAATCCAGACTTGTCGTTATGTTTCTTGAAAGAAGTCATTGCTGATGTTATGATAAGGAGAGCGTACAGAAAAAGGAACAGATCACGGTTGTAGCTCTGTCCGACAAGGAAAAGAAAAAAAAAAGGAAATTAGTTAGGTATATGCAGACAGAGTAAATGATGAAATGAAAAGATAGTAGTTACTGTATGTGAGAAGGTATTATTGGCCCTATTTGATTTGAACTACACTGGTTGTTACTTACAAAGTGAAAAATTGGAAGTTGATAAAAAAAATAACTTGATCTAGTGTCTCTGTGTAGACCGGAAGCTATATGCTACAGGAAATAATGCTTTTCTTTTAGAGTTTCTTGTATGAATGATAGTCATGTTACTCTCCGGCGGAACTTGCTTGACAGAGTACATTTTAAAAATATGGTTATATATGAGAGCAATCTATGTTGATAAAACGAATAAATAACATTAATTCTCAAAGTTAAGATACAGAGTTTTGTTCAAAAGCAGTTTGCAAGGTTTGTCTACATAATAAAGAAAAATCACAAAACTCTGACAGTTGAAATAACTGATAAAGAAAGAGCACCTTAGTTGAATCTGCGAAAAAATTTGTGCGGTCACATAAGTAGAAATAGAACAAAATTCCCCCAAATTCAGCCCTGCATAAGATTGAAATATCATGGAAAAAATGTCGACAACTTAAATGAATGCAATCAATATGATCAAAGAACTCACATGGCCCTTAAAAGTTGTCGATTTTCCATCAAAAATGAGTCATCCATCATCACAAACCTAGACAATGGTGCCAAAAAATTGGTAAAATGTTCTGTAAAATTAATCAAAAGCACCCCGAGAAAGATACCATTACATTATATTACAAGTTTACAACAGACTGACTTGATTAAGTTTGTCTTAATGGATGGACTGTGCAACTTTGCAGACAAAGATTTTGTAAGGCCTCCTTCCATCAACACAGTTCGTTCATCTTCTTTGATTGTTTCACTTTCTAATTCAACCAAATTGTTATCTGAATGACTGTTACCACGGGGAAGCAAATTGTATTGCGTAAGAAGATATCCGAGACAAAATAATAATCTTCTCTATTTTAATTTAATGTATGTCAAGTGCTTTTAGCAAGCAGAAACAGAATTTTGCCAATGTCCGTAAAACTTCGTTATCTGGTGTATATGTAAATAAGGATGTGATATGAGAAGCAAAAAAGTGCTCACACTTTGGAATGGGATGATGACTTTTTATATTCCAACCACTCAGAATATATCCACGCCACAATGACTGGAATTACTCCAAGCAAAAATGACACCTGGGGCATCATAAAATAAAGTTTTATTTACAAGCAGAGCATGAATTGATTATTGATTTAAGGAGGCAATAACCATATCAATCAGCAAATACGAGGAAGAATGGTAATAAACAATAATCAAACAGCAAACCCATAAATGCTGATGACACCACATCAGCATGTTGCTCAATGATTGAACAAAAAAATAGATAAGACATCACATCCTAAATGAAAATGTGACCAATTGTCGAACAAAGTCAACCTTATTTTTGCAATGCTTAAATTTTGAAACAGATCCATCTTAAAAATATCAAATTGAAACACCGAATCTACAACAACATTGGTTGAAGTTTTGCTAGAGCCCTACTTATTCTGTAGCAGAGGTCAATTCCAATTGATAATGCTGACAATCCAATTGTCTAATTCTGCAACTATCTACCAAAATCCTCATATGCAAAAAAAAAACATTCTAAAAACAGATGACATGCTAATTAATTTGGAAAACTGTGATAAAATTATATGTCTATCATTTCACTACACAATATTTGCTAGTTCACTTCAAGTAAGGACACTTATGATTTTCCAGTAATCCAGTCACATCTTACGAAGATTAATAAGATCAAATAGTAAGAAAGTTCACAGCATCGTTCTAAAGTTGTTTAAAATTATAAGTATAAGATTATGAAGATCATCAAATATTTCCCTAAGAAAAAACTTATCCTCAACAACGCAAGTTTTCTAGCGTAATGCTACTCCTACTAAAATGTTAATGTACCAGTGCATAATGGTAAACTTACAGAGCCACTAAGAGCAAATCACACTATCAAACACCATCAGTAAGATATTTTACTCTTCTACTTGAAATCGTAGATCTCTTCGTATTACAGATACCAATTTAACAACACATCACATTTACCTAGTTCCACCAAAGTCAAGCACTAAGTAATTGAAATAGTTTCGAGAAAGTAACCACAATCAATTTTTAACAATTAATTAAACGGCAAACAATTCATTCGAACTACCACCATAGCATATACATAAAAAGCGTCTCAGTCCAGAGAAAACCCCCCTTTTCAGTAGAGAAATTAAAACAGAATATCAATAATTTCACATAGTGCGAAGATCTACATCGAAATTTCACTCCACCAATCACACATAAAAAAATCCCCACAAACACCGCCAGTGAAGAAGTAAGCCAAACAGTACATAAACAACACAACCGCATCGAAAACGCACCTGTCCAGCTGTCACAGGTCCAGAATCCACCGCCATTCCTTTCGCACAATGTGAAAATTTGAAAAATCAAAAAAAAAATCAAGTGATCGAACACGCAAATCTAAAAAATTCTCATCGATCGAGTGAAATGCGCGACGATGTAGCGTATATATGCACTGTGTTTCGGAAAGAGCACGAACAAGCAGGGGATTTATATGAAATTAGGAACCCTAAATTGAAATAGGAAAAGAGATCTGAAGCAACAAATTGAAGAGAGGGGAGAGTGGGGAGCAGCGAGTGAAGCGTGTGTCACGTCGTCGTTTGCTTGAAGAAATGATAATAGACAGACTTCCGTCCAGATGTCAATTTTATTTTTTCAGGACCAACCGTCAATGGTAGTTGCCGTTTCGGTTTCCTCTGTATCTATTCTTTCCTTTTTCCTCTTTTTCTACTTATAATTAATAATTAATTAATTAATTAATTTTATTTTTCTGGAATGTATACTAATGTAACACCAAATTAAGAATCTGATAATTAATTAATGGATTATGACATAAAAAAAATTCTATATTAGGGAACATAATAAATTGTACATTATTTTCAATTAAAGAAATTATTGAAACGTTATGATATTATTAAATAAACATGTGTGTATATTGTTTTAAAATGTCCAATAGTGGTTCAATTTAAACTTCAAGCATAAAAAACATATGCTTCTTGTGATATATAAATGTATATATATGTATAGTCATGATTATTGATTAGTCATTTAATTTAAAGTGATCGCAACAAGTAAACAACTCTCTTCCTAAATCTATTTAATATCAACATTTTTTTCTTTATTCTGCCTAACTCAACCGATTTTCTGTTAGGTTGTTTGAGTATAAATGAAGCAACATTTTTTTTGGAAGTCTACAAATGAAGAGACATTATATTCGAAGTAATATTTTTCATAAAATGTCGATTTTATCCATACGGACGTGGCATTTTTTATACTATTTTTAATGGCATAAATTATCCTCCGGGAACCTTTACACGCAATTTTTACTTCCTCTTTAATAACACCGTCGCAACTTTTTAGTATATATACCATTATCCATTTGAGGGTAATTTTGTCTTTAAAAAAAGTATAAAAAATGCCACGGTTGCAAAGGTAGAATTGATATTTTTTGAGAAATATTAACCGCAATAAAAAAGATTCCGTGAAAAGTTACACCATTAGAGGGTCGATGTACGCCGGAAACAACCGTAGGGGATATTTTTGTAATTAAGGATAAGGATATGCGAGGGTATTTTCCTAATTTAGCGTTAGTTCAATGAGTTTTTTTATTTTTATTTTTCTTTTTAATTTACCCTATTATGTATGATGTCATTGCTTACGTTGCCAAGGGGTGCGTTGTCAATATCAAATTAATTACGATGGTACACACTTGATTAATTTACAAAAACATAATTGTATGTCGATGGGATATATCATATATATTTAGGTAGAGTTGACTTTAAAAAATATTAACTATGACATGCAAGTGGTTCACTTTGAACTTTTAGTCAACTTTTAGAGTAAAGAAATCACACTGGCTAAGCTATATATGGCTGATCTCATCTCTAGAAGCTTCTACATTCACATTCGTACAATTTATAATTTTTTTTTTTCTTTTCGAAACTCCGTTTAATATTAGACTGGAAAGGAAACGTTTATACGATGCTATACCAGATGAAGTACATATAATAGATCTTTCTCATTCATGTACACACAAACACACACACACACACACACACATCCACATTAATTGATGTGTGTAGATTAACGTTAAAATGCCACCAACTATAACCTTCGTCGAGTATATGAAGTATGAACTAACTAGGGATAGTTGGGCCTGATTGGGCTTTTTTATAGTTGGGCCCGATTGGGCTTTCCTTAACCACAATGTGAATCATGCCCTAATTAGATCTGAATATTAATTATCGTTAAATTACTGTTTATGAGCACTAATCTGTACATATATATTATTATAATTAATTTATAGAAATATTTAAACGCTGGAAATTAGATAATAACAACTCAAAAATTATTGTATATATATATAAAATATAGGGTTATATATATAAAAAAAAATGAAATACTAAAAATAAAAATAAAAAGAAACGCTAGGGTTTCAGGGCTCATGTTTAGGAATTATATCCTGTAAGAGTGCCCCGTAGTCGTCAAACTGGTGGAATTGCTGAATTTGTGTGCTTACAAATGTTTGTTGTTGTTGTTGTTGATTATTGACGTCACTGCTCGAACCATAGCCGTAGATCTGATGATGATTATTAGGGATGAAGGTATTATTATAATTACTGATTGCTTCTGCCGGAGGTGAGAATATTCCGGCGGACATGTTTCCACGGAGAGTTACCGGCAGATGGTGGTTGTGTTGGCCTTCGTAGGTGGTGATGACGATCGAAGGGTCTTGGAAGGATCGCTCCACGTGTTTCTTCACCCCGCATTTCTGGGTTGTGCACCTGTAGTAGCTTCTGCAACATTTATTTATATTAATTATTACTTTAATTAATTTGTATAATCAGCATTAATTAATTAATTAATTAAACTAGCATAGATTTTAGAGACCTGGGAAAAGAGCTGTTCTTGACAGCCTTCTGTCCGTACTTTCTCCATCTGTAACCGTCTTCGAGATGATCAACCTCACTCTTTGTCATGAACGCAAATCTCTCCTCTCTTTGCTTCTTCTTCTTCTTCTCTTCTTTACCACTTTATATATATATATATATACATATATACATACATATCAGTCATGATTATAATTTTATATGTATAGTACTGGAAAAAAGAAGGAGAAAATTGTAAATTACTCTTTCTTGGAGGTGGCGTCTTCTGCATCTTCTTTCTTACCCTTGTTTGAATCTTCTTCACCTGCGGCGGTGGCGGCGGCCGCCTCTGTTGACGATGAGGAAATAGGAGAGTTGGGAGTTGCTGGGGTTTGATCACCACCACCTCCCGCCGCCGCATCGGAAGACGCGGCGAAGGCACCGGAAAATGAGTTCTGATCGGCGGAAGAATTGGATCCGTTAAAAAACCCGGGAAAGCTCATTTGGTACGACGAAGAAGGATCAAACATCTGCGGCGGCGGAGGCTGAAGACGATTATGATGATCAGCCGACGACGAGAAGTAGTTGGTGGAATCATCATCATCGTGAAAGGTGGTGGCGGTGGTGTTGCCACCGTGAAATGGTTGGTGGTAGTAATACTGTGTGTAATCTTCAGACATCAAAAATTATGTACGAGCAAAAAGAAAGAAGAGAGATGAAAAGAGAAGTAGTTATACATACAGAGTGGAGAAAGGAGGAGAAGAAAATTGAGCTAGTTTGACAAGTTTGTTGTGCGGTGCTGCTGTCTTTTATTTAAGATTTGACCAGAATAATCTTACCTTTTTAGTGGGCCCCATTTTGAATAATAATTATTTCTTTTTTTTATTTTTTTCATTTTTATTATTTAAAATATAATGGGGGGATTAGACATGCTTCCTGTATTATTTGATGCATTCTTTCGTGCATGTTTTATCCTAATATCATATATTGATAAATATAACAATTGAACTGTATTTTGAGAGAGAAAAAAGTCAACGTACGATTGTGTTTTTATTTGTTTTGTGGGTTAACAACAATGTTTTCAAAAACGGATCGGCTATAAAACCGGACAACTATTTGGGTCATGTGTTTATAAGGTTTAAACGGTTTAACTGGGTTTTTAATTTGTTTTTAATATGCCATTATTTTATTAATTTGAATGTTTTAAAAATATTATTTTCTTTATATTTTTAATCTCTCACTTATTATTTTCACTTTTATCTACTCCACCTCACTTTTTACTATATTTTATTGCTTATACTCTATATTTTTTTCATCTTTTATTTTTCTAATCCGGCAATCGGCCACCCCTATTTGATCACTCATGATCGTATCCGACAATTCTTCGACCACTCATGACTAGATCCGGCCACCCACTACTAAGTTTGTGAGGTTCGCTCAAATCTAGCAACAAATAACCAACTCAGCGGTGATTCGAGATGTTTTGCTCAAAAATCGGGTTCCTTGACTGACTCGTCGCTTCTCAGATTTTACCCTGTTGAACCGAATTTTGTCATTTGATCCCAGTTTCCGATTTTTCCGGTTCTAAATGTCAGACCAGGGCCGGTTCTGAGGGGAGGCGAAGTAGGCGGTCGCCTAGGGCCCCCGGATTTTTTCAAAAATTTAGGGCCCCCGAATTTTTTTATACCCTTTATATATGAACATTTATTGAAAAAAAATATATTATATATATAATTATTGAGAATTTTAATTCATAAATAGCTATTATCAACGATTTTTACTTGTTTTTAGAATTCCTCTAATCATGAGAGACCACTAATTATTAAATTTGTAATGTATTAGTTATTTACTTTTATATATATTTACTTGTTTTAGTGCTACTTCATGCAAATTATCCTTAAAAAAATCGGGGGCGCTGCCCCCGAACCCCCGTAAACTTTAATCCTACTATATCACAAATTTTTAACCGTGCCACTGGCTATGTACCTTACAAAATCGAGTTAAAATAGAGTTTATCACCTTTTATAAAAAAAAAGTTTTATTGCAGATTGTAGAAGGGGCCCCATTTTTATCCGTCTTCAAATCTCGCCTAGGGCCCCCAAAATCTCAGGAACGACCCTGTGTCAGACCGGGCTGCTTTATTTCCAGGTCGCAGTCGAACCGGTCCGGTTCCAACATTAGTTAACAGTCATCAAATTCGCTATATATAATAGAGCGGCCAGTAATCATGGTTCGGGGTGGACACGTGTCCCCACTGGTGCACCGCCATTTGACCGTAGTCGACATTGACAGCCACGTGGCATATGCTACTTGGTTGACTAGCTGCCTTCTTGCCCGTCTGAGCCAAAGGGTCTTTTTTTGCATGTGGCTAAGGTTAGGCAACGTCTTTTTAGTTAATTCATTTACGCTGAAATTTTGATTTTGACTTTGTCCCTTTGTATTTTGTTTATATATATATATTATTTATAGATGTTCATATTTTATTCGACCAAATTATAATAACGAAAATAAAATAAAAA
The DNA here is from genome assembly GCF_000504015.1 of Erythranthe guttata. The sequence goes on along the minus strand of NW_012194114.1, from coordinate 4,034,896 downwards.
TATAGACGTTCTGATCCGTCGTTTGATGTAAAGTGATTGGCAACTACCAAATTTAGCTAACTTTCTTTCTTACCAAACATGCTTTTGTCCATTTTGTAATGGGACATAATTATTGGAGAAGAGACGATTTGATTTTATTGTTTAATTCGAACTTTTAAAAGACGTACGTATTTGAGCTTTGTTTGATAAACAACTGAATTGAATCCAAACGAGCTTTATAATCAAGACAACACTAATCGAGATTGAGTATCTTGATTCTTTTATGTATGTTTTACCGTTTCTTTTTTAATCAGACTCGAGTTCAAGCCGAACTTCGTAGCAAACGAAAAATAAGTGCAAACGCGAAACCAATTAATTTGCGAAAAAAGATACAACATGTCAGGTTCATGATCAATCCAAATGCTCCAATTTGCAGGTGATAACGATTTGTTTAATTTTTTTCTAAAATATTGTTGACCAAATCAAAACAATTATTTTATGATCTATTTACATTTTTCTTGAAGAAAAAACAATGCCGAAATATACACGAAATTGTTCAAATTTATTATGATGATAATTCAAAAGTAAATTAAATAAATGGAACGAATTAGGGAGACTAAACGTTCATCCTAAAAAAATAATTAAACAAATCTCAAATAATAATAATAATAATAATAATAATAATAATAATAATAATAATAATAATAATAATAATAATAATAATAATAATAATAATAATAATAATAATAATAATAATAATAATAATAATAATAATAATAATAATAATAATAATAATAATAATAATACAGTAGAAACTTGATAAATTAATATTTGATAAATTAATAATCTCGCTTAAATAATAATTTCTTTTGTATCGACTCTATGTAATATACTAAATGAGTAAATTCTTAGCTCGATAATGTAATATTTTACTAGTATCAATAGTATTATTTTACCGACGTTGACCTGTAATTTGATTTGGTTTTCATTGACCTAGAAAGCCTCTTAGGCCAACAGTCCCAAAATTATTATTTGCCATCTATCTACTCCACTTGGAATGTTTTGAATCAGTCAAAATTCCCAATTTTACTTTTAAACCCTTTTTCTTTCTTAATTTATTTTACACCTATCGCATAAATAAAATAATTGGACAAATATTTATTCTTTGTAATTTTCTATTAAATACTGAATTGAGGTTCTTGCAATGTGAAAAGGTATTGTAGTTTTGATTCCATCACGAGTCCCAACATTCTTGACCAACCTCTGATTTTTCTCCATGTTGACTTAGCTCAAGACTACTTTGGATTCAACTAAATAAACAATTTGGTACTTTAATAATAATAACAATTTTAATTTTAATAATAATAATAATAATAATAATAATAATAATAATAATAGAGTATTTTATGGACCATACATAAAAGTGATAAATGTGCGTTCTAGCTTTAATAATACCGTTTCGACTTCAAACGTGATTTTGATCATTTTTAATTCCAAATTTTGCAAAACCCGAAAAATGAAATTGTAGTATTCTGAGTTAGTTTTCAACTTTTCTAATCCAACTTGAATCACCAAAATTGGATGTCGAACGAGAAAGATATACATGAATCAATGGATATTGCCCACAACTTTGATGTATTGAGGTATTAAAATTCAAAATATGACTCAAAGTCAAAACGGTATTAGTAAAATTGAAACGACATTTAACATTTCAGTTATTGTTAATAGGGATAATTAGTAAAAAAACCCCAATTCATTTACTTATATCAATGTGGATATACCCTCATTTTCATTATCATTGAGAACCCCCTTAATTATTTAATTAAATTAATATTAATATAATTATTAAGTGGTATACCTATATTATCCTTAATTTTTCAAATTGCCGTTCTCAAATTCCCATCATCTCTTCTCTTCTTTTCTGGAATCGAAACTCACTCGGCTCGATGGCGGCGGCGGTGAATTCATGACGAAGGCAGCGCTACATCTCAACAACGACAAGGAAGACCCCTTTCTCTTCTTTCTCGAATTGGGAATCCGACAGATGTGGGGCAAGGAGAGGACGAAGCCGGCTCCAGATCTCGACAACGACAAGGCGCCGCCGCCGAATTTAGGACGGACGGCGGCCTTCCGGTTTCCCCCCCTTCCTTTCCGAGGGATGAGCAGATCTGCTGGTATTTTTTTTTATTTTTTTTTGTTCTTTCGATTTTTGGAAGCATTCCTGGAATCTTCGTCGGAAGACCGCCTCCACCACCGTTGTAATGGAATAGATTGACCTCGAGGAGTAGGTATTGTTTGGGAGGCTGGTTTGTTGAAATTGTGTTCGTGTTACTCAAAAAGATATAGTTGTTTTCGTTACGGTTGTAGTTGGTTTCAATAATAGTCGTTTTTGTTGGTATTTTTGGTGTTTTTTTTTGCTTTTGCTTTTGTGGATTTCAATAATTTGTAGTTGATTCAATATAGTTATTTTCGTATAGCAATATAGTTGTTTTTGCACAACAATATACTGTTTTCATTACTTTTTAGTTGGTTTGACTAAATAGTTGTTTTAACAAATAGTTGTTTTGGAGATGTTATGATTAAATAATTAGTTAATCTTACAATGGAAATAACATAATATATAATTAATTTAATAAATTGTGAAACTGATGTATCATTGTTTTAATAATAGTCGTTTTAATAATAGTCGTTTTATCGGCATATAGTTGTTTTAACTGAAAACTAAAATAATATAGACTAAGAATATTTAAAGAAAAATATTAAAAAAAAATAAAAAAAATAAAGTTTTTTTTTTAAAATATTATTTTTTAAAGAAGAAATAAATAAAAAAACGAAAATTAAAATTAAAATATAAAAAATAAAAAAAATATCAAACTAGTGGATAATGGGTAGTGAATAGTGGGAGGGTAAATTTGAGAATAAAAAAAAATGGGTTTCTCACTAAGAGCAACTCCAATGGGAGATATCAAAATGGAGCATTAAATATTCATTTGATACTTGATATAATACTTTGATACTTCTTGAAAAAAAATTCACTCCAACCACGAGTATCAAATAGATTATCAAATTTTAAATATATGAATAATTATTTTTTTAAATGCCACGTGTCAAATTGTGATAGGTTAATAGAGTGGTTATATTTTTGATACCTCATTTTCCAGGGAGTATTTTTGCACCTCCATTTAATGCCTCCATTGGAGAAGGATTTTTTAATTTTAGAGCATCAAAATGGTAGTTTTTTAATTTGATACCTCATTTAGTGCCTCCATTGAAGTTGCTCTAATAAAGAAAAAGGAGTTGGACCCATCCTTATTAAAATAATGTTAGAGGGGGTTCTCACTAATAGTCCCTTGTTAATAAGATAAAAACGGTTTTGTAGATACTACACTCCATGAAATAATTGATGCAAGTCGGAGGGGTTGACAGGGTCGTGCCGCAATTTTCTCTCATAATTTCTTATTAATTAATTTAATCAAATAAAATAGTTTTAATTAATTAATCCCATTTTTTGTAGTCAATATTTTGCTCTTTTGTTCACAAGTCAAGGTCATTGAAAGATCCTTTCACCTCATCAATATGTATGGTACATAGTGAACACATCCATATATGTATGACAAGATCTTTAATTAATTTACAATCTTATGACAAAATTTTAAATCAATTAAAAACAATATACAATTTTGTCAACAAAAGAAAAAAAAAAAAGAAAGGCCTTTAACTAAATAAAACCTCCATGCTGATATGAAATATCTGACCAATCAAAAAAAACTCACCTGGTTAGAAACTATTACGACAGCCTCAACGGTCACAAAGATGAGCTATAAAGCTTTGTTCCGAGATTGTACAAGATGCAATGCATCGTTCTTGGCTCGATTTTTCAACTGTCTATTATAACACCTCGTGCCCCTTATCGTGTACTTACAAAGAGGCAATTTTAGTAATGAAAAACCGATTGTATGAAATCAATGATGATTTTCCATAAGATCGGTGAGAGAGATCTTGCCACAGTTGCCAGCATCCAACCGTTCAAACTGTTTACATATCTGCAAGATATCTGTCTCTGATACTTTGCCCATCTCCTTTAGCTTGTATACTACATATTCTGATTTACTGCAATATATCAACATAAATTCAGAAAAGCACAAAAAAAAAAAAAAAAAAGGAAAAAAATGTCGAAGAAATACTAAGAAGAAACATAAGCTGTGTCTACTTCTCCAATACTTTGTTTATGAACTTTTCCTCTGTCGGTTATGAAATCTATCTTAGGGTGATTCTGACTGTTTACCAAAGATATTTCGCTGTCTTAAGTATTGTAGTTCTTTCGAACACTCGTTCTGCAGGGGTAGATATTATAGATTCGGTAAAACCAGATGATTTTATTGTCGTTCGATGAATTTGTTTGGTGTTTGTTTAAATAACAGTTCGGTAAGAGTAGAGGGCTTGGAGAGTCTTGACTATCCTGACAACCTGTGCAGCAGAAACATTTTACGGAACACCAGGATTTTACATGGATGTATCAAGTTGCATGGAAAAACGTAATGACAACCTGCCAAGTGCAGTCAACAATTTACTTAACCCGTCCTTAAATGCATATAGCTTTCAGACAACATTTTTAAGTACAGTTCAGTTGAATTTGAAAACAGAAAGATCTTCTCCAATATAAATATATGTTATCAAGAACTTCATGGCATTACCAAGACCTAAGTTTATGAAGTAAGGCTACCAACTTTCAATATCTCATATCGAAAAACATAAAACTAGCGTTCTTCAACAGATAGTTTGGCAACTAATGTTCTTCGACAGATGAAATCATAATATTGATAGTCACGCATAGTTATGCTACCAGTCCTATACTAAAACAAGAAATCCAATCTAGCCTTTTTTTGGAATTGCCTCATTTAGAATTCCCGAGAATTAAAGCCAATGCAAAAATTATCATTATTTACTATCTGCTACCTAGTCTTAAGTTACATTCCAATATTCCGACATGCAGACCTCTTTTTTGAAGAATTATTATTTTTTATTTTTTTTAATCACAAACAAAGATATTAGGATAGAACTGCAGAATTTTGCCCCAGTAAGCTATCTTGTACAACAACTATTAGAAGAATCAGAAACCTTGACAAGTAACTATTAGAAAAAAAAAACATTAACCTGGAACAATAACCGGATTAAAACGAGCAAAGATAAAGAGAGCTTACGTCACAAAACCATTGTTGTCAATATCCGCCGCTAGAAACTGAGCCACAGTCATATCTTGGCCGAGCACCCACTTTACCATCCTCCTATGCCGCTTGTCCACTCTCGCCTCCGCCAAGTAAAGGAAGGCTCTAGCCACAGCAAGTGTCGACACAAGCAACCAAATCGACGCAAAAATCCGACCGGTCATAGAATTAAACGCCCTGTCACCATATCCAACAGTTGTAACAGACATAACCGACAGATAAAACGAATCCAACCAATCGAGCCTCTCCACAAAATGCATAACAGCAACTCCAACCCCAATACAAAGAACCACTACACCCAAAGCCAATGCTACTTTCATTCGAATCCTCATTCGACCCTTCTTCACATCAATTATATACGATCCAGGGTCATGAGCACTCTTGCCCTTAATAGTCTTCAAAAGATACGATTCTTGCAAATCAAGCATATAACTAACCATCCCACTTAACAAGATATCCACAAAACCAAACCCCACAAGCACAAATGTGATCGAAAACAACTTCGTTACAGTACTATCGGGGGTTATATCGCCGTACCCGATCGTACACATAGTCACAATGCAAAAGTACAAAGCATCAACCACAGGGTGCGTTTGGGTTGCTCTGAAATCATCCCTGTTAAAAGAATATATAACCACGCCAAGAGTCAAGTAAATGATCAAGAGAATAACACCCTGCCTCACAATTGCGGATTTACCGAATTGGGGCGGTTTCGGGTCCGAGAAGTGGTCGATTTCGTTTATCGTAGCCATGGCGGGTGCGGTTTTGGACCTGTGAAGGTTGCTCCTCCAGGCTGGGTAATTGGGATCAATCAGCCATGATGACTGTTGGTTTTCTGGATCGAAATTCGAAGTTTGCTGATCGAAATTGAACCTTTCGTTGTTTTCAAAATGGGGTGTTGAAAATTTGGGGGACGAAAGGGATAGGGTTAGGGCATCCAGAAGGGTAGAGGAGGAATCTTTGAGATGGGAAGATGAAGCTGAAGGGGAGCCGAAGATAAGCATGTCTTTGAATTCTCTGGACGTAGGAGTGAGGGGCAACGGCGGAATGGTGATTTCATCGTCTTCCGGTAGAGGGCAGAGTAACGACGGCGGCGGCGGCGGCGGCGGTGTTGTAGGTTGCGTTCTCCTGGTGCTAATGTAAGATAGGAGTGGTTCTTTCTCCATACGGAAAGCTAGGGGCTCCCGGCGGCGGAGGAGTTGTCGGAATATTTCAAAATTCTCCGGTGGTGGTGGCGTTTTTTTTCTTTTTCTTTTTTGTGGTGCGGCGGCCGGAATATTAGAAGAATCTCCGGTGGTTTTATTGTAATTAATAGAGAGTAGCGATAGTATAGAGACTTTATGGAGAAACGGAGTGAACGGAAGCGTTGATGGGAAATTGAAGATGGACCGAGGAACCAAGTGAATGTGTTAGGGCTTGTTTGGCTATATCATATCACACAAAAATGGCTTCCATTCTTTTCTTCCGGAAAATATTACTCCATTAAATGTATATATTCCAAATTCTATAATAAATTATATTTATTACTTTGATATATACCTATACAAATATTTAATATTGGCATCATAAATTGTATTTATTACTTTCGAACCCAACTATATACGGATAAATTACACTTCACCACTATTATAATTGCAATGTGTCATCAGTTCCTTCTGACACCAGTCCGCTACCTAACGGGCTGTTGAGTTACCATAATTTACATTCCTCCATCAATTCTCGTCGGACCAAGGAATAGGGGCCCTGGGGGAGAAATTTCGCCGGGGCGTTTTGTGCAATTTTCAGCACATTTTTCTTTTAATAATAATTGTGTTGCATTAATATTAAATTTGAGTTTACTTTTTTCAAATGAAAATATAAAAATAGGCAAAAAAGTTATTTTATTACTCAGTAGGACACCTCGAAAGCGACCCAAGTCAAGCAAAATCTTTGTATTCATGTGTCACATATATTATTAAATTGACTAAAAAATTAATTCAAACTTTAATATGTTTTTTTTTAAATGATCAAATGCATAATATTTTATTCATTTAAGAAAAAGTATACTAAAATATACCTACGAACGAATCCAAATATAATACTACAAAAATCTTATTTAATGTTTTCTACTTTGGGCTCTTGCCGTCAATTTCAATTTCAGTAACACTACAGCAACTTGCAACTGGCACACAATAATAAATGAGGCCAATTTTGTTTTAATTAATTAATAAATAATGTGCATGGTCGAGTCAATTATGGCAGATAGAGACATTCAGCTACGTCATATGATATGCACACATACTGAATAAATTGAGTGACCAATAAAAAAAGGAAATAAAACATACCAAATAACAGTTGACTAATCTTGATTATCTGCCAAGAACTGATCAATTTCAAGCCAAAAATCGAGTAACCTTCACCGAAACACAGTTTTACCCCGTTGAACAAAATGTCTTATCGAGCAAAAATCATTTTAAACGACGAAGCCAAACGCCTCTCATTCAGCTTTAAAAAGAGAGAAACATTTACAGAAAAGAAAGCCTAGCACTTAGTTGCAGTGGCCTCAATTGTTTTAAATTAGTCCTACATGTCCCCAAAAATGCTCTACAAAAATTTTCTTTTTTTTTTTTTTTTTTTTTGGCTCAAGTTGAACTAGGGAGCGCATCGATCTAATCGGAAAAACTGCAATCATTTGCTACCTGATGAAGCAGTAATTGCGATTGTTGCTCACGACCCAAGTGAGAAAACCACTCCCTTACCAAACTAGCAGGAATTGATTGACTTGTTACGGAAGCAGTTTCAACTTTACCTTCAATAATGTCTTCAAATTTGATAGCAGTGAGGCCAAGCAAACAAGTTATGATTGCAAATTGAACGGAGAAGTTCAGTTTCGAAAACGTGGTCTCCAATACAAATGTAGATAAGCGTCCTCTTAGATTCGTAACTCCAGGATCCTCATATCCACTAGCCCCAACACCGAGCCTGCAATCACAAACAACAACTATGTATTAGTATAATTTATCCTAAATTTCTTTTCCTTTTTTCGGATAGAGCTTTATGATCTTGGGATCTAAATGCAATGATATCATAAATAATATATCACCAAGAATTCATTATCATTTCATTTTTATATGCACGAGGATGATTGTGGGGGAAATTTACCTCCCAAGTTGACCAAGAAGTACGAAAATAGCTGCCGAGAAACCCTCCATAAGATGTGATTCCAAATATTCACAAATTTGCCCTATCATGTGGTCAAATGTCCAACCCCATCCCTGCATGTAAGAAGATCAAAAGAAAAAAAATGGTAATGAGAAATAGAAAATCTCTTAAGCACATACATAGATAGCTAAGAACTGGTCGTGCATTGGGACATCTAAATGGTCTATTTCATCATGGATATCTAACTCATCGATCGTTATACTTCATTCACACGTCATTTCAACAAAGCCAAGAAACCGTAAAAACTGGGAACAGAAAAAACATTTTCGTAGTTAATAAGAGTGAAAGCCATACCATGAATGAAGCAAGAATCTCAACCAACGAAAGAATATCGATCGAGTCGCAAAAGTTCTCATCATATGAACCTTCTTCAGCTCTCTCCCCATGAGATTGTTCGCACTTATGGAGGTTCTCTAGCAGAAGCAATGCGACATCCTCCACAGAAACCGCACCCTCTAAGAACGGACAAATGGTGCTACTGCTACACAACCGAATTTTGGACAATGGAGAAAAAGATGTTGAATCGATCGGCAAAGTCTGCTTCTCAAGAAACATAACCACAGACTTTACTACAGTCATTGCTAAGGAATACTGCTCAAGAGCAAAATACTTAGGGCCACATATGTGGGCAAAAACATGGAGAACAGCTAACATTACTGCAGGATCGAGTTTCTGGATCGAGATAATGTTGCACGATATCTCACAAACAAAACCAATATGGTCAACCGCAGAACATAACGAAGCTAAAAGACTTCCTCCAGCAACCAATAGGTCAGGCGAAGCCAACACTTCAGATAGTGTAATGGAATCACCATTTAGAACAAGGTTTATTTTGGAACCAAGAGGGGCTTCTCTCTCGGCATATACATCACCGCGGACCAATAGCTTTCTCTGCAGAAAAAAATCTTCAATGACAGCGAATAGTTCGACAAATTCACACGACTCCATAAATATTTTCCTCAAATATGGATCAGAGAGTGCTGCACAAAAAGAAGAAAAAAAAGGTTGCTTAATGAACATATAGAACAAAAATAGAGCCGATAACAGCTGATGAAGTTTAAGAAGACAATATTATTTACGTACCTGAGCGAATGTGCAGAGTCACTGCATCCAGAGAATGGGTAAAATTATCACTTGACACACTTGCCAAGTTTTTCATTCCAAACTCAGAAATTCCGTGCAATATTAGAGAGAGAAACACGGAGACCTTCTCCCTACAGAACAGTCCACAAAAAGAAAAATACGATTAGTTTTTTTCTTTATGGAATTCTGAACACATGACTGCACAAAATACTGCACCATTCAACTTGACAAAGTGCCATGCATGAACTAGAAGAACTGAGACGTAGTCATGTAGAACATCAGTAGTTCCATTTGCATGCACGTTTAACAATTTTTCTTAAAAAGAGAATGTGTGAGTGCAAATATAAGAATATCCAATAATTAAAGGGGCCAAAATCTTGGGTGAATAAAATGTATTTCTACAAAGTGCAATATTCCTATAGAGAGTGTAAAAAGCACACGACATAGGAGCCGACACATAAGGTAATGTCCAGATTACTTTTCCAATGACACAAAAGAATAACAGTGCCAGATATTACAAATATATGTTTAAATAAGAAAAGCAGTAAGAACTGTTATCTAATAACTTACTTCATTGAAAGATCTTCAGCTTTCAGAAGAGTGTGTAGAATATTTGGAAGGAATATTTCTGCTGGATGAAGGAAGAAACATAGTGGCGTGCAACTATCAACTGTCTGAAGGATCCTCAAAATGCTAGAATTGTCTCTGTTATCTGAAGGTATAACGAGATACTTCACAAAAACACCATGTGTAGAAACAATTCCTCTTCGACATGGTACATTGCTTTCCCTGTTTCCAGAATCAGACACATCTGACGTTCCCAACTTCTCCTTAGTCTGCAATATTGAAGAAACATGGTAATTAAATACTAAATTAGTGGGATACTTTTCCATATTAATAATAAGAAATCTAGATACTGAAGCCAGATTATCACTTACATTCGGCAATTCTTCTTGGAAACTTTGGTCTACCAGCATCGCATGATTATCTACTTCAAGTGTCTTATCCCAATGAAATTCAAACTCCGGCAGCAACGGAGACAGAGGCATATCAATAGCTCTACGAAATGCGCTCTCATCATCAGCATTATCAAGATCTAGCAACTTCATATAGTCAAAATCCTGAGGAATGCACTGGTTGCTTCCAAATAAATGAGTTTTACCATCCTTAAAACACCAATCAGATTTCCGTGCATCGTATCTTGAAGGAGAAGCACGCATACAGGCATCAGAGTGATCAATTTTTGGATCAAGAATGCTTTTTGGCTCCTGCGAATCTTGCAAATAATGACCAGTTATTATTTGCTCTGAGGATGTCTTTCTCTTCTTGGAAGGTCTAGCAAGCTTTCTGCAAGAAGTATCTTTCAGATTCTGATTCACAGGTTCATCCTCTTGGCTACTGAATAAACTATTCAGCACGGAAAGTTCCTCTGATACTCTTTGATGTAACTTCTCACCCTTCGAATACAGATTTTCAATGGACTCAACTGCATCAAGAATCCTTTTCCTCCCACTGTAGCCAACTCTCCTTTCATCAGAATTGATTTTAATCGGACTTCTCTTGTTGTTATCAGCTTTAGCTACAGCATCATGCTCATTTCTCCTTGTCTTCATCTTGTCAGACAACCTTGGTATAGTTGGTTCGAGGTTTGATACATCTTCCCCAAGCTCAGCTGATGTTGTGATAGAGAAAGTACCTCTTTCCTGTGATCCCGCCAAGGGTCGATCAGAAAAAGATGCTGAACTGGAATATATTGCAGAATTCTGTAACATGTTTTGGCTGGAACCTCTGTATGGAGGACCCAGTCTAGAATGGATACCTGATATAACTTGACTGTTATATCCATCTGAGAATAAAGTTTCTCTTGTGGAGATCCGACTGTCAATCTGCCAAGAAACGTTATCCAGTCAATAATTATCAATTTATATAAGATCGAGTGTCCAATAATGAACAAAAAACTATATTTACATCTATCTGTCGATCTATATATATCATCTATAACCGTGGATCACACACATGTTTCTCTGAATTATGAAAGACTAAAGGATCCTTATTAATAAGACACTTAAAATGATATCTGCAATTCTTAAATTACTTACGGAAGTTTAACAGACTGAAAATAGGAAAAGCCTATGATTTCAGTCGATAGAGGTTCTACTTCAAGTGATATGCTTAAACAACTGAACAGGAAGAAACCAAAATTATCTATCTCTGCAGGTTCGCCACACCATTATTTCACATTATCATTCTTGTATTTCCTTAGCTCTATTCTTGGTATACATACTAAATATGGGGAACTCTCAAGACCAATATGTTCAGATGTCACGCCTCCCCTGTAACTGAATTCTACCAGGGCAGCTTAGTTGCCATATTATCATCTGCACCGTTATTTTACTTGATCGACATGTAACTCATGCAACACTTTCTAATACAACTGAAGTCTCCGAAATACATAACAATCAAGTTTCGAGTCTTTGCAAGCTTACAACCTACAAAATTTATGCCATAGGCCGAAAAAATTGTTAATCATCTAAGACAACTGCTTTGCATTTATGTATGGTGCTAGCCAGAAGAAACAAGGAAACATCAATAACAGTTTGAAAGATAATTAGTTTGAAAGATAATTATAACTTTAAAAGAATAGTTATTATGCAGAAACGGGATCTGTAAATGCATGGTAGAACTACCGCAACCAGCCACCTTGGCTATTCCAGACATAAAACAACTGGCAGCACAAGAGCATAAGAAATAAAATAAGATACAGAAGCTATTGCATGAAAACTTTCTAAACATAACCATATAAGCAACATTTTCTCATTCAGGCAGATCAAAAAGGAAGAGGAAACTAACCTTTCCCAACTTATGTATACCTTCACTGTCGTGCAAGAAACTCTTATCTAGCATATCTAGACGCTGTTGGAATGAAAGACACTCCTGTTTTAGGTTAAATATTTCCTGATGTAGCATTTTGTTACGAACAGCCTCCACCTTTGATGCTTTCTGGGCATGCTTCACAACCATCTTTTCTAGCTTCAATTGTTTCTTTAGTAGTTTAACTGTACCAATTTCAGAAATAACATCATTATTGCTTAGGGATGCATTGTCGGCATATGTTCTGTATGAAACAAATTCCTGCTTCTTCTGTAATTCTTCTAACCTCAGCTTGTAACTTTCCAACTCTCTAGATATTTGATCAGCTCGATGTTTCTGTTCTGCGGCTGCTTTTTGGTGTGCTTCTGCAACTTTCTTCTGTTCTTTTGCTTTCTTTTTCTTTGAATCTGCACGTTTTCTCTCCCTAATAATATCAGCCTCTTTCTCAAAGAGCATCTTTTCCAGTTTTTCATTGCATGAACTCTCATGCGACCCTTCTAATTTTTTCATCCTATTCCTAGCCTCTTCCAACTTTCGACTCAGATCATCAGCTCGTTCCTTCTCTATCATGGCCTTACTCAAATTTGTTTCTGCAAGTCTCCGCTGCTCTTCAAATTTGGTCACAGCCAGATCTGCCCTTTTTCTTTCTCTACTGACTTTCTGTTTCTCGACCTCCAGTTTCTTTTCCGCATCTTCACATTTCGATTTATCCGAAGCCAAATTTGACTTTAACGAATCAAATTCCAATTTTAATTTTTCCCACTTCTCCTCTGCCTTTTTTCTTTCAACATTAGCAACTTTTTGTGCTTCACTGACATTCTTTTTCTCCATCTCGACCTTCTTCAAACCCTCATTGGCTTTTTTCTTCTCCAGCTCAGCATGCTTTTTTACCATCTCTACCTTCTTTAAAGCCTCATCGGCTTTCTTCTTCTCCAACTCAGCATTCTTTTTTTCCATCTCTAGCTTCTTTAAAGCCTCATCGGCTTTCTTCTTCTCCAACTCAGCGTTCTTTTTCTCCATCTCTACCTTCTTCAAAGCCTCATCAGCTCTCTTCTTCTGCAACTCAGCATTCTTTTTCTCCAAAGCTGTTTGTCCCCTCTCTTTACCAAGGAGCTCCTTCAGCTGCTTAATCTCTTTCTGTGCTGCATTCAGATGTTCTTGTATTTGGTTATCTGCTGCTTGAGAAGCAGTGTTGCCATTTTGCTTCAACAACCGAACCTCGTCATTTAGGGCAGATACCTCGTCCTCAAGATCCGCACAGCGACCACATTCTCTTTGCTTCTCATCCTTCCATACATTGGCCTGCACTTTGAGTTCCTCCAATGCTGGAGGGAAAAAAACATTTTTTTTTCATCAGTAATAACATTAAATAAGAAATCAACATGCCTGTTCCTTCGATTATTATTATCGTTATGATTTTTCTTTTTTCCGCGACACTCTAGCATTACACTTCAATAATCTATTTCTAACATCATTATCCATAAAACTTATTATAAATCAAAGATATCAGAAACAAATGCAATAAAATGCCACCATCTACCTTTTCTGAGACCCTCATTTTCTTTCTCGCTGACATCGTAATTTTTATTGACCAATCGCACAGCATCGCGCAACTGGTTTCTTATTTCTACAACCTTTGAATGCTTCTCCAAAAGCTTAGAGTGCTGCTTCTTCAGCTGCAAGAAATCACAAAGTAACACCGTTACTTAAATCCCATAAAAAAAAACTAAAAACCATCGCATTACACAACTATATTAATTAAAAAAAAAAAAGAACAGCTCCGAGATAAAGTTACCGCAGCGCAGCAGGTGTTTGGGGGCTTTTCTTGAACCGCCTCCACATCCTCCGCCATTTTTCAGAATCAACAAAACCCTCGATTTCTGAATCTTTGAAACAAAAACAGTCAATGCGGTGAAAATCGTCCGAGTACATGATGATTAAACATCGGAGGAATGATAGATGTAACCTACACACTTGGCAAAGAACTAGAAACGATTTTGTTTTGCCAGTTCGAATATAATTTAAAACCCTTGGCTTCCAAACCCCCAATGAACGAGAACCCTAGAAATGAAGCGAGGAATTTTCAAAATTCCAATAGCGCTTTCTACATACAAGATGCTTTTAACGACTTACCAAATCAAAACGCGATTTATGAGCTGGAGGGAAAATAAGTCGGTTAGCAAATTATATTGGGCCCTTTTCTGGCCTAAGTTTGTATGGATCGGCCCAATCAAAATCAATGTCTACCGAATACCGGCCTAAAAGAAAAAGGGGAAAATTATTAAAAAAAACCCTTGATGTAAGGTTAAATTACGAACAAAATCCCTCATATTTGAGTTATTACAACTAACCCCATCAACTAAGAATTTTCTTACATGACCATCCTTGTGGTGTCAAATTTAGTGGAATATTTTAGATTATGGTGAGATATTCTCCAGTTTATACGCGTTTTATCTCATTCGAGCTCCATATTTTGAAACAAGATGATTATAAGATGTGTCTCTTTTGGCTTGTAACTATCAAATTGTGGTGCATCGATACCGTATTTTTGTACAAAACGAGTACAAACTAGTGAACATTCCACGAAATGTAGAAGATTATCTTGAATTTGACACGATATTGGATATATAAGAAGATTCATAGTTGATGGGTGGTTGTAATTGGTCAAACATGAAGGAATTTTTTTTTCGTAATTCGACATTACCTCAACGGTGTCGGTAATTGACCCAAAAAAGAAAATGCACAAATTGAATATTTTTATTCTTTGGTTCGCATTTGATTTTATTTTTTAGTTTCCCCTGAAAATCAATAAAAGAAAAAATACTAATTGGTTTTAATTTAGATATTAAATGATCATTAGTAAATATAGATAAAAATCACTATAAAAGTGATTAAAAGATGGAAAGCAAACATCTTTCATAATTCTCTTATTCATCAAAAAAAAAAACATCTTTCATAATTAATAATAAATACACAAATGTAGAAATAAATTGGACAGTACTTAATCCCTTTCAATTTAATTCAACTTTCTCAACTCTAAAGTCTAAACAACCTCTTCAATTAACTCACCCTGAACAGAAAAAGAAATTGACCATTTACAAAGTACCAAAAAAATAAAACATATTTTATTTTTATTTTTATTTTTATTTAACTACAGCAACTTGTAAATCTAGATTCCAGAAAACAAGAACATGTACCACTCTCAGCAGTCAACCTTACAGACACCCTATACAATAATACTATATTATTAATTATAGTATTAATTATTATTATAATTATTAACATTTAACACTAAAGATTCAGACATCACAATAATTATGTTCACATCATTCATTATTTCATAGTTGTACTTCACTACCATCAAACTACACTACCACTCTCCTCCTTAATTAATAACAGCAGCAGCAGCAGCAGAAAGAATTTAGATCAAGAAAATCAAGAATGGGTTTCACCATGGGACTAAACCTTCTCCTCCTGATGGCCATGGTGGCCACCAACATTCTCTCTCTCTACCACCTCTCCACCACCATCCAATCCAAACCCTCCTCCCCTCCTCCCATCCCCGACCACCTCATCCACCAGCTCTCCACCATACGCGCCACCATCACCCACCTCACCTCCCTCCAATCATCCACCAACACCCCACCCTCCTCCTCCTCCTCCGCCGCCGCCGCCACCACTCCCCCCTCCGATCTCCTCATCTACACCCACATCTCCCCCATAGCCTCATCCTGCAAAGACAACCCACTCCTCCTCCACAAGTACATGAACTACACCCCCTTCTCCCTCTGCCCCAACGACTCCCCCTTAGCTGAAGATCTCATCCTCAGGGGCTGCCACCCCCTCCCCCGTCGCCGCTGCTTTTCAAGAACCCCCTCCACCACCCCCACCTCACTACCCACCGACCCTTTTTCACCCCTCCCCGAAAAAACCGCTCTGCTAACCCATTTCAGCTGCAAGACTTTCTCCTGCTTCGCCGGTTTGAAACCCGAAATGGGATTCGACATGAGAATCGAAAAGACCCGATTTTTAACCTACAAATCGGATCTGGATCTCCCGATTTCGCAGCTTATGCAGCTGGCTAAACAGGCCAAGAGCGTAATCAGGCTTGCTCTCGACATCGGAGGTGGGACCGGCACTTTCGCGGCGCATATGAAGCTGCACAATGTGACCGTTGTCACCACCACGATGAATCTCGGTGCGCCGTATAACGAAGCGGTGGCGATCAGGGGATTGGTGCCCCTCCACGCCCCGCTGCAGCAGAGGCTGCCTGTGTTCGACGGGGTGGTGGATCTCGTGCGGTGCGGGCACGCGGTTAACAGGTGGATACCGGTTGTTGCGATGGAGTTCTTGCTGTTTGATGTCGATAGAGTGCTGAGAGGTGGCGGTTACTTGCTGTTGGACCATTTTTTCAGTAAAAAAATGGATCTTGAAAAAGTGTTTACTCCCTTGATTGGGAAGCTTGGGTACAAGAAGGTGAAATGGGCTGTGGCGAATAAGACTGATTCGAGTGGGGTGAAGAATGGCGAGGTTTATTTGACCGCCCTTTTGCAGAAGCCGTTGACTAAATAAGACTCTAAATTGAGGTAATTTCCGATGCATCAGAAAATCGAGGTGTTCGGTAGTTTTTTTGGTGTAATGTGAGCATAATTCACTTGTCTTATTACATGAGTTCTGAGTTTAGGATTTGGTAATAAACTGAACATAGGGCATTAGTACTTGATGGATCGAGCTAAGGGTAGTGTTGGAAATATAGGAGTTCGTTTGTAGAGTGTGACGAATTTATGCATCTAAAATGGCGAAAATAATGTTACCATGCTGAAGATTTTTGCCTTGTGTGTTGATTTCTTTGATGAGTCGAATGATTAGATTCTTGAAAATTTAGAATCTGCAGTGATGAGGTTTCACTTGCGAAGTTCCGATTCATCTCTTCGACATAAGGGATTTGCAAGAAATCCCCTTTTTAATAGAATCTAGTATGAGGATATAGAATATAGAAATCGTGTATACAAGTTCTTGATATTCTAATTTACAAACTAGGAAGGTTTAGTGAGGAATCGAAACAAACAAGGATCTCGTGGTTATTTACAGACACAACACCTAAAAACATATGGAAACAAACACACGTGGGATTGCTCCGTTTTCAGCTTAACTCAACTTTTTATCTCCAATTTGCATAACCTCTTCCTTTTTTTCCGAAATTTTCCTTTCACCACTTCCTGATTATGAGATCATATTCACTTGCTTTGCAGGTATGTGCCCCCGTAAAATGGGTGCAGGGTTGAAAACTTTCACACTGTGATTTGCGCAAACAAATCGAACAAACATGTATTTACTTTTCCTGGGCGATTTCTACGTGGAAAAGAGGCAGCATCATATATCTTCAGGACGAGGTAAGTTGTTGGATCGTTATACTAAGTAGAAAAAAGCAAGTTTTCTCGTTTCGGTTTTTAGGAAAATCTAGAAAACCTATTTAAACGCAAGCAAAACCAAACTCTAGTATTTTTTAAAAGTTGATAGTGAAAGAGAGGCTCCGTGCAAGATTCGTCGATGTAACAAAACGTTATAGAAGCTTGTGTTGTTGATTCCCAGATATAACTTTATTGCAAGCAAATATAGTATCGTGTTTGTTTTCAACAGCTTGTTTAAATTTGTTTTGGCAAAATGCTACGAGGCGATGACTCACATAACGAATATTGCACCAACTGAAAACAAATATCAAGCATAGATTATTTCGTAGGATTCATAAAAAAAAAACAACTTTTAATAGTTTGTTTCGAAAAATAAAATACTTGATTTACTTGTGTTCGAACTCGGCATTCACTTTCGTCGAATCCGCCGCTCGTTCAGAAGCTCCTTCAGCTGCTTAATCTCGTCGGCCTGTACTTGCAGTTGTTCCTCCACTCCTGGAGAGATCAAAATCATTTTTTTCTCATCAGTAAAATCATTTTTAATATACTATTATTTATTTATTACGACGATTCCGAAACGGTATCGAACGGCAGCAATTCTACCTTCTTTGAGACTCTGATTTTCTCTCTGAAGGAATTGGTTTTTTTTCTTTAGCAATGCTGTGAATTCACGAAACTGGCTTTTAATTTCTTCCAGCCTTGAGATCTTGTGCAAAAGCTTAGCGTTCTTCTTCTTTAACTGCAACAATCCAAAAAAATTAAACGCCGTTACTTCATCCCATATAAAATACCGTTACTCCCCGTTAATTCAACAATACAGTCTAATGATAAAATTACCGCAGTGCAGCAGGTGTTTGACGGTGGTTTTTCTTGAATCACCTCCCCATCATCATAAGCCATATTTTTTTTTTTTTTTTTTTTTTTTTCTTTTTTTCAGAATCCAAAAAACCCTCTAATTCTCAAGGAGAGATTAATCCGGTTCAATGTAACGAGGGTTTGCGTTAATCCAATACTTCAATCGCTGACCTATTATTTGGGCCTGATATGGGCCGGTGCTTTTTTTTTTCTCTTTCTTCCCCCTTATTTTTTAAATCGGGATAAGATTTGTAAAATTTTCAGAATCGAAATCGATATTTTACTTCTAAAAATAATTGATTTTCTTCGAATGTGTTTTTTAAGTACAATCCCTTGATTCTTGCATCGAAATCTGGTTTCGGTACTAATTCGGTTTCATAGATGCTACACCCTGTGTCGTACGGCTTTTGAGATCCTACACCGGGTGAAATACACCGGGTAGATCTTTACCATTCATATACACACAAACACACACACACCCACATTGGTATGTGTAGATCAACGGTAAAAAATCACCCGGTGTAACCTTCACCGGGTGTAGGATAGATAAAACCGTGTCGTACACCGTGTAATTTTGGACGGACCATTAATCTACATGTAAGTGTGCGCTTAATTGGTAGTTATTTATGTAGATTTATATATGGTGCAAAATCATCGGTGTATTCCGCCAGATGTAGCATCTCATAGACTGTTCCGAGTCTCATTTTTACTAATCTCGCTGTGAAATTTAACAATATCTAGCAATATAGACGGAAAACAACAACTAAGTTATTAAGCACAGACTGCATTATATCACTACCGTAACGTCAACGAATAAGAACATAGTCTGCAGCATCTTCCGAGAACCTATCGCCAGCTGTCGGGGGCAAATTATTCCGAGCGACGTGCTTATGAACCTGGGCATGAGTTTCCGCCTCGTGCTGGAACATCTTGACCAACTCGTTCAGTTCCAACTTCCTCACTTCGACTTGCTCTTCCTTCACGGGCTTTTTCAACCCGAGGTATATCAACCCTACTGCAATTAGCACTATACCTAAGAAAAAGAGGAGTCCTGCAAATAGGGCGAATGCATATGGCGTGCTTTCTGAGCCAGGTATTCCATCCACGTTTATTCCAAACAGCCCAGTGATAATGGAAAGAACGAGGCCGCATCCTCCAAACACAGCTAAATTATGAGTCACTGTAAGGCTTCTATCCTGTAAATTGCGTTGTTATTTCCATCAGATGAAGAAAAACACAGCAAAATATACGTAAATTCAAATGTTGATCAGAAAATCCAATCTTAGAATGATGTGATTCACTCTTCAAAACACTGGGAAGCTTTACGAATTGTTTAATTTAGAGAGTAAATTGTTATGAAGAGAAAAGCATATATTCGATAGTTGACATGATCGAGTCCGAGTCATCAGAAAACAATTAAATGTAACCTGCAACCATGCGCGGGTTGTGCTTTGCATGACATCTTGAATGGTAAATAAGCGGCCACGAACTGCTTCTTGCTCTTCAATCATTTCTCTAGTACTCTTTCGTATTCCTTCCAGCAGACTTTTTGTTAGATTTCCCCTCAAATGCTGGAGAAGTTCAAAAACTATCTCTTCCCTCGCATGGAGAGACCATTTTACTCTAATAACCTATAGTTTGTCAAGGCATCAATTGACCAGATTAAAATGAGCAATTACCATGATATAACTTATAAGTGATTCCAAAACTTAAACTTAAAGAACCTCCATAGCAGAAGCATACCTGTCTTGATAACCTTCTGATTTCTTGGTTGAGAATGACACCAAGAAGATTTAAGTCTTCATGGTTCCTCCTGTTGAGAGTTATGAAAACATGAAGAGAGAAAGAGAACATCACAAAATCAAAAGATGACTAATGCATTTAATACCTGTTCACGAACTTCAATTCCACTTCATCTGCTGCCCCAAAAATGGATTTCCGAAATAACCTTATAGTAATTAAAACATTGAATTAAAGCCAATTGCATAAATATTTTCACTGAAATATCATTTAGGAGTGGATTATGGATCCACCTGGTACTTGCTTAATATTGCTCAAGCTTCAAAATGAACAAGATATGATTAAATTACCACAATTCCTTTCTTGAGTTGTACATATCTCACCTGTCATCCCAACGGGCCAGGCGGCAAGCTAAATTTGCTATGATTTCTTGTACTGTCCTTGGGGTATTGTAACCACCACCGAGAAGAAATTCCTAGACGGTGAAGTGTAATTGATGTCAACAAAACATATGCAGAATCAACCACAACTTAGTTTTGCAAAAAGCATGTTAGCCACTGAAAATGATCTATTAGGATATAGAAAACCTGGACTTCCGTAATGCCCAACACATTGATCGTTGAGGCAGATCCCTTCACATGCAGAACAGTTAAAAGAAAGTTCTGAGCTTGCCATGAACGAAGAACAACAGGGATGTCATCTTCTTCAACATAAGGATCGCCAGCAGACTGTCCCAGAAGCTCAAACAGTAAACCTCCGGCGACCCTCACAGGGACCTGTACACAGATAAAGCATGGAAAAAGGTGCAGAACGCTAAGCGCAAATATCTTTTCTAAGAGATCGTGATTTCTTCTACGTCATGCAGAGTGAGGGAGGGGAAAAAGAAACAGCACACAAGTATAACTTGACACGCTGTAACAGTAGAGTTCCATTTTAACCCTTTTGCTCAAGCTATCATAAATTAAGTGATTTTTTTATCACAGGCATGCAATATATTGATGGAAATATATTAGGTTCATCAAGTCGTTTCCTCGACAATCGCTGAAGCAAGAAAATTGGATACATTAGACACAAACTCTACCTCATATAAGAGATGTTTCATCCGATCGCTTATCAATCTGCTTTCATCTCGTAAAGCCATTCTGATGGCAGGATGCAACCACTGGGCAGAACTGAGCCATGTCTCGACAGCAGGATGACCTGCAGCAAGATGGCACCACCATGTAGGCCCAGCTGGCCTTTCCCAGTATGGAGCAGCTACATCAGCAACAGTGAGGTCATCCTCATCATTCATAAATTCAAAGTGTTGAGTGGCCCATCCTTCATCAACTTGCACCGTTCGGACAAGTTCTGAAATCCTATCCCATCCAATTGGAGCCCAATGACTCCCTCCACATCTTTCAATGTGATGGAAGTTGTCTGATTGAGAGGTCTGGCCATCCATGTTCAAATAGGCAGCGTGTTGATTCTCCAATTCAATAAGGGGTGCAGATTCCAGAAGTGTGTTCCGGTTTAATTTTTGAGAAGTTGGCTGTGTACCTCCATCGGAGTTTTGATTCTTTACATTAACACCATCGACTTGATGAGATGACCGGATATTTGAAGAAGATTTTGATGCAGCTAACTTTTTATGCACTCGGATGAATTCAAATGCGCAAATAAGTCCATCCGTCCATAATTGACTCCCTGGAATGATATCCTTGTTGCAGAAGCCTCTATGGTTGTCAAGCTTCTGTGGTCTGTTGTTTTGAGATAAAGATTCCCCGGTTACGCCAGTCATGCTATCCTTCATGTGGTTCAAACTGCAACTTTCACAGGATGCAAAATGTTTCCGACTGATGGTGACCCTTCAGGGGAAAAAAGATGAGGGAAGCATTTGGCATAGACATGTTTGTCAAATTGAATGAATGTGCTTCGCTATGTTCCTCTCGAGCATCTATATCAAGGCAGTTCCTCCAGCAAAAATCTTTTGAGGCTTAGCTTCATATGTCATCAAGTCCAAGTTCCTGCCGACTATTAAAGAATTAGGCAGTTAAAACAATACATAATTTAGAAACTGAACCAAAAGATTTACCTCCTATGAATCCAATTCCTACTAGGAACATTTATCAGAAAACAGCAACAAACAAATTGACCAATGAGGTATGTTGAAAAAAATTAAGCTTAATACGGAAAATGGCCAAAACAATTTTGGGACTTACGATACCAATCGTTCACTTCTTCTGATCCCTTTAAGAGTCTAAACTTCATTAAGGTGCTACGTAACTTGGTGAACAACATCAACCCCGAGAACCAAAACCTAAAATTCTACAAACCATATGTTCAATATAACGATGATCATAAATTTCTTCCAAATTATTTGAACTACCTTATGTGCCCTAATGAATCTATCTGCCTCCTTTTTTACTTCGTTTCATAACACATAAAACAAAGCAAAAGTTTCAAAAGAAATGAGTGAGTACTTTCTTCAAAATTCAAACGCCTCTCCAAAAGCCAGTATTACAGATCTGAGATAAATGACCACTAACACTAGATGCGAAACTTCAATCAATATGCTTAAAGTAAACCACCCACAATATACTCAAATAACTTCAATAATACGAAAGGCATGAACAGAATAAAGCTATATCTAACTTGAAATTAGCTAAAACGAAGAATTAAATTTCCAAACGCAACAATTATGGAATCTCGAGAAACAACCTCAGTGGGTGATTGAAATTGCATGCGTCATTTTCTCTTACTCATTTCGTTTTGCAAACGTCATCTATCTATCTTCCTCAATTTTTTCGCATCTTTTAGCAAAATGAAAATCGTGAAAACAAATTGAAACCTCAGAGAATTACCGTAATTATCAGAGCTTTTTCGTCGTTCTGATGGCAAAGGGAGAGAGGGAAATTGCGGAGAGTCGTCACCGCTAAAGCACAGCGGCAGTGGCACTGTAGAGTATAGATTATTTAAAAGTTTCATATAATCACTTTTAGAGACTTATAATTTTTTTAAGATCGTGTTTGCAAAAGCTTTTTGAAAGTGATTATGAGCTTTTTTTCTTCTCATAATCTATTTTATTTCCAGGTGTTTGTAAAATCAACTTTTGCTTTTACTTCTCTTAAAATAATTTGTTTTAAGCTATTTTTTTAAAAGCACCTATAACCCTGTTTTTTTTATTTAAGTTCATTTTTTGAGATATTTGCAAACACTCTCAACTTTTAGAAATTATCACTTAAAACTAACTTAACTCACAATTACTAACTTCTACTTTTAAATAATCATCTGCAAACATCAACTTATTATTTTTTAAGATAAAATAGTAAAATTATAATTAAAATTATCAGCAACAAAAAGAAGTAATTGTTAAAATAATATTTATTTTACAAATAAGTAGAATCTTGTCATTTTTACTTAAATAGCACTTAACCCCTCTGTAGCTTGAGTTTTGTGTACATAACCCTATTGTACTTTCAATATAATGCACATGAGCCCCTCTAGTTTGAATTTTGCGCACACAAGCCCTTCTGCTTTTAATATAAGCACATAATATTGAATGCTTTCTTTCAGACTGTCTTCTTTGAATTAAGACACATGTAACAGATACATAACAAAGCTGCAACTGAAAACCAGTAATCCACATCAAGAACCTGCAATTTGTACACAATCTACTACATCAACAGCTACTAGCTGATAAAATAATTCCAAATTTCGACTGATAATTAAGATGATAAAAAAAGATTCCAAGTGAAGGACAAACAAACACCTAACAATCTACTTAAATTAAGCTGACAGAACAAGCTTATCTAGAAGTTGTGGAATAAATTCAAAAGTCCAAAGTGGTAAAAGAAAGAAGAATTTTTAGTCTCTAGTAACACAAAATTAGAACCTGTGTTCCTAAGTTACATCAACTGACGAAAAAAATAAATGCATAAAATACAACCTCGAGGCGCGGCACAGGGTAGTGGCTAGTCGAACCCATTCGTGAAAAAAAGGAAAACGAACAAAAAAAAAAAAAAAAAAAAAAAAAAGAGCGCGCCACTTTCTTCATACTCATTACATACCCTGAAAAAAGCCAGGAGGTGACAAGATTAGTAGTTATTCTGCCAGATTTGGGATTGCTTAGGCTGCCCTTGTGCGCCTCCAAGTGAACCATCTCTTGCATTCTGCTGCTGTTGTTGCTGCTGCTGCTGCTGCTGCTGCTGTTGCTGATCGAGTGACATACCGGTTTGAGAATGGTAGAAATTCGGGTACCCTAATGCCCCATAGTTCTGAGATGGCTGCTGACCTTGTCTGAATCCACCGCCTTGCTGGCTTTGCCCCTGATAATTGTAATACGTGCTAGCTGGCACCGCTGACATCGTTCTTGAATTAGGCCCATGAAGCCACATCGCCGAATTCTCATTCTGAAAGAAACAAGAAACGCAATATACGTAAGTCCACTGATAGCATAACCAAATTTAAAACAAAATTAAGACAAGTGTAATAGATACCTGCTGAAGTGAGACCAAGTGGCTATTGTCCTTGTACTGAGAACTCAAAACATCATCGTAACTCAGAGTTGCACCGGTCGGGGCGGCAGGTGGGTTCATCTGGAAGTTTCCGGGGACTGTTGTGGTGTTTCCGAAAGCACCGTAACCAGAAGGTATAGCAGCGGACTGAGGCAAACTACCGGCGGAGATGCTGTTCTTGTACTGAGGTAGCAGTGCCGCTAGGGATTGATGGTATGTGCTGTTACCGGCGAAAGTTTGTTGAAAAGCAGAAGGCACGTATGTGTAGCTTTGTGGCAAGAAAGGGTAGCCAATCATGTTTGTGAACGGGCCCAAAGGAAGTGTGTGCTGAGAATATGGGTGCACAGCGAGGTGTTGAGGAAGAGGTGGTCCAGTTGCAACACTAGCTCCAGAAAGTGTCTGTGGTGCTGGCTGTGTCGATGAGTAACCAGCAGTTTTCAAAGCCTGAAAATAGTTACAATTAACACATTATTTCGGAACAAATTAATTGCAGAAATAAATGATTATATTCAATTCAGTTCCATCATTTAAGTTTAAATGGGTACCTCAGACATAGAAATTGCTGAGCTTCCGTATTTAGCAGACACTGATTGCTCCACTGGAAATTGAGAATATCGAAGATCTGATTCTCTACTAGGGTGACCATTAACAGACGGTAAGGTGCTTGGTAGGGAATTTGTATACGACTGCTGTTAACAAAAAACCATCAGCTACTGAGAAATCCAAGAAAGAACTTCAAATTCATTAATTTCACGCAATTTCAATTAAAAACGGAAATACTTAATAAACAGAACAACTAGAGACAGTATATACCACAGGTATAATTTCATACCCAAAAGAAGTCATTTATCAATGTCTAATATCCAGACATCAAAATAAGAATTTATCGTTACATATTGAATCCCTAAGCAGGAAAGGACATTGAACTTCCAACTTAGGAAGTCCGGTCTTTGTGGATACCTCATCTCATATATTGGAAACCTCATAAACAAAATATATTGCTTAAACGAAAAACAAACGGCAGAAAGTTTGTACCATAACATTTGAAAATGGAGCTAGATTTTGCATCTGGGGGTTTGTTTGGCTCAAAGCAGCATTTAAGCGTTGGGCATCATCAAAGTTGTAACCAGCGTTGGCAGAAGGAAAAGAATACTGATTCCCGTGCACCACCTCAGCGTTCTCGGGCTTCAACTCTTCTGTCTGTGAACCAGAAGATGGATCATAACTCCCTGAACTAGCACCAGTTCTATGGAACAAACCACCATCAGCAGTGTTTCTTAGAGAATCATCAACGTAATATTCAGAACTTCTGCAGACAGGAAAATAATAAGAGGATTTTATACGTTTTTTTAAGTTAAACTGAAGGATAGTGAAAGAAACAAAAAAAATTAAAAAATTAAAAATAAAAAATCCTAAAATACCTAGTGTCCAGATGCCCAGCTGATGAAATATCTGCCTCGGTAGCGGCTCTTCCAGATAGTTTCTACAGGCGCAGATGTTGTAGTACCGGAATATGCAGCACTCATGCCCGATCCAAAACTACCGAAGCTCAAGTGTGAGCAATCTGCATTTTGAACTTGCAAGTGATCCGGAATTACTACACAAGGCGTGTATCCGTCAGAGGGCAATCCTCCTTCTTCATTCTCTACACTTAGTTGTTGCAAGTTTCTGGTGACCGAAGAAACTGGAGAACCAACTTCTTCAACTGCAACATCTTAACAGGATTTAGCAACTAAAGTTTCAATAAATGAAAACATAATGTTAAAAATTGACGCTAGTAAAGAAATATGTAATCCCAGCCCGCATGATATTC
Organism: Erythranthe guttata; assembly: GCF_000504015.1. The sequence continues at coordinate 4,008,222 of NW_012194114.1, read as the reverse complement.
ATAGTTTCTTTCTCGGGTTAAGCAAATAAGAGTATAAGTCAACAAACTACTGCTAATCAAATAGCCACTGTGATTTAGATAGCACCAATTTTTCATCTGTTAGGTGGCCTTTGTAAATATTTTGGCATAAAAGTTGAAGTTGAAGTTGAAGTTGAATTTGCAATAGGGTGGATAAAAAAGTCACCTTCATGGAAATCATGAGCCTGACGATGGTAAGAACCTATGTTTTCATACAAATCATTCTCAAACATAGATGGGGCCCTTGAATCATCCTCTTGAATCTTCCTACTAGAGGTAGAATCAGATCCCACGTCATTAGCTCCAGTTTCGATGATATCTTCTTCTGTTTCATGAACCTCTTCTTCCTCAGAATATCGATTAATGCTGTCAGAAGGTAGACCAGGTTTCTCTAAATGCTGCTCTGAGTCCACAGAATACTCTGGAACAGCAGTCACTTTTGTAGGAACGGACTTCTCTATGGAAGGCCACTCCTCCTTGACTGGCTGAGGATCTGAAGATACTCTTGAACTATGATGCGACGCACTTGCTGAAGAACCCCTAACATTGTGGTGAGATGCATTGGGTGCATTATTACGTGGTATGCCCTTCTTCACAATGTCAACCATGGACACCTGACCAGGAGCAAGCACCCAGGCAGGTTGATATCCAGCAGCAGGCGGTACGACAGCTGGGATAGCATCAGCGGTGCCTTTATTTTCAGCAACGCCACCATCACTGCAAACATACCGTACAGGTAAAAGAATGAGCCTTAAATTGTTAGTGACAGAAAAAAACCAACTAGAAGGAAATTCAAAAACTCATTGTTTATACTGAAAGTTGTTAACTGTCATTACACCTAAAATATAGAACTTGGGACAGAGATATCATATAAAAAGTAGCTCAGACAACATAGGCTCATTGAAACTGAAAAAGAGACAAACAATAATCATTATATTCATCATGATAGTCGCACAATCTTGCAAATCAAGTGTAATGAGTTCAAAAAGGACAGACCTTACGCCTATAGGTCCTCTGCTTCTATTATTTGCTGCCGTAACAGGCACTGAAGACGAAGAACTTGCATAAGGAGTTGATCCATTTTCTTTCTTAGATGACGGCCTTCCAGAATACTCTGAAAAACGAAACAGTATGTTATATATCCTATCAATGTCTTGCAGCTAACTTATACGTAGAGGAATTCATTAAAATACTGAAGCTAACAGTACCAGAAGACGTATATGATGTTGGAGCACCACGGCCATGGTATCTATCAGCACCACTCTTGCCGCCTCGACTTGAGTTATTACTAGCACCACGAGACCTAGACTCAGTGGTATCTTTACCCTGCGAAAATAGAAATAAGTTTATATTACAAACAAGTTGTTGTCTAAAACAAATTTACACGCATACCCCAAGTTTTTCAGTTAATGTCCCAGATAAACAAAAGGAAGCTAGGTCTGTCTCCTCACGGGAAGATTGATAATTCTATCTTTAACGGGAGGAGCAAACAAAATTAAAAAAAAAATCCCTTTTTTGATTCACCGCATAGAATGGCTAACAATTTTTTTTTCATGTAATATTATTATGATTGCAAACTACAGGGAAAGAGCCAGTTATCAAACAATACCATAGCAAGCTTATGTATTGACGAAAATCACGCACCTCTTTCTTCTTTTCCCGCTTACTCTTCACCTCATGGAAAGGATCTGAACAATAGTAAAGAAATCAGATAATAAGTTTAATTGTTTAAAAATACAAAGCAATTTCAACTTTAAAACAATCCAACGGCAGCTACATCCATTAGTTTAAAACGTAAATTTTAATACACAAGTTGAATTATTTGATGGAATAGCAGAAGAAGCTCCAAACAGTGGTTAGAAGGTCCATAAAGTACATCTGCTGCAAAGTGCAAACAACCAAAACATATCCAGCCACGAAAGCAGTGATATCAGGGAAATCAGCTATCGTCAAAAACTTAAAAAATCAAAGTTGGGCACTATCTGCATTGTCGAAGATAAAAGTCGAGAGATGTCAAGCAATTATGCAATCAAGGCATACAGAAACATGACTGTTGCGTGATTCCATCACAGTGTGCAAAACTAAATCTTGCACTCCAGCAAGATCCGTTTAAAAACCAAAGCTTTGGAAAGCAAGAAAGATATTTCACTGCACCATCTCCCGACAAAGCTAAAAACTACCCCATTGTTGCAAGAATTGAACCTACTTATCTCGGGGAACAGACCTCAATGTTCAGGTAATGTTTTTTCTTTACGAAGTCAGATGAGCGAAAATATGAAAAATACCAGTTCCACTGCTTCTAAATTACCTAACCAGAAACGGAAAGATGGAACACTTTGTTAAGAGTTTCCTTTCATATCGAGATTCATGAAAAGCTCTGGAATATGGGAGCAAGGAAAATAAAAATTACAGGGTCATACAATTGAAAACAGAATGTCCCAGTTATTAATTCGTGTTCATTGGTTCCCTTAGCAACTAAGACGCAAGTAATGCATATAATTCACAGAAAAAACCCTAAAGGAAAACAACAATCCCACCAAAAAATTAAACAATGAAATCATTAGGGTTTCAAAAAGAAAAAAACCTTGACAGAGGAGACGATTAACCGCCTCGTTTGGGTCCATATTGCAGTCCTTAAGAGCGGCATAGATCTCCGCTTCGGAACAGCCAACTATCTCCTTCAAGCTCTGCACCATCTTCCGCGACCCCGCCGGAATGAGTTGCACACCGCCGCCATTGCCGGCGCCGCTTCCCCTGCCGGTACTCATCCTTGCCTTAAACAGATCTAACGCAACAATTATATCGCAAAGCCAACGCTTTGCCTTATTCTCTCCTCAGCACAAACCTCTCCTTCTCGTGTATGTATAATTATATATATATATGGAAACACGCAGAAAGCCACACAGGGAAGTGTTGTTACTTACACTTCAATATATATATATATATAGTAATAATTGATAATACAACAAAGCAGCAGATGATGGAAGCAGAAAGATCTTTCCAAAAATCCGCAGCGAATAGAAAGATTTGTTCTCCTCTTTGCAGTTTCCAAAACCCTTCTTACTTTCTCTCTCTAAAATTTGAAGTATCTCTCTCTCTCTCTCTCTCTCTCTCTGCTGTGTCGAAGTGTCAAGTTTCGTCCTTTTATTTCCTTTTTTTCTTTTTTTTCTTCTCTTAGATTAACGTTGTATATAATTATGGGTCTTTAATCATAGATATAACCATAATTAGATTAATAATCAGTGCGTGTTTATATTCAATTTCCTTATTTAATTGCTTTTACTGCACTTCTTTCCTTTTATTATATTATTAATTAATTAATTAATTAATATAAGAATTTATTTCAGTTTCCAATTTCCATACCGTGATGACCTACTGGAGCTTATCTACAATGGACTAGAGCTGGGCTAAAATGGGCCTTGAATCTGGCCCGGCCCATTTATTAAATGGTGATTTTGTTTTCTTGTACTAATAGAGGTTTTGACTTTTTCAATGGATAATATAAGAAAGTGATGGATGCAAATAAGGATATAGTTTGATAGATAATATAATAATTTAGATTTATCAAACATTTATTTTTCTTTATTTTACATTTGAATTAAATTTAAGTAAATTTACCAAATGCAATCGATTTTTATACATGTATCGCATGGGTAAAATACTAGTTGATATATTATATAGATCAGAAAAAGGTAGTATAAAATGAATCATAGCCCATTTCAAAGTGGGTTAGGCCCAATAGTTACAATTTGAAACGGTGAGCCCATAGAAATTTATGACCGCAGAGGCCCAATATTACTTCTCTTTTAGCTTTATTTATTGCAACAATAGCGACTTTAGCTGTTTTTTTTCTATTAAAAAAACAAAAAAACAAAGAGCGACTTTAGTTGTATTGCCAAAAATACTTTCATTGAAATTGGAAAAAATTGTAGAAAATGTAACAGCAGAAGAATCCAGGATAATACATCTCTCCATTCCTCCCCAACGGTGATAAAAACCAACGGCATGAAACAGAGGAGTGAAAGATGGTGAGGCTTCTTCTCTGCAACTCTTCACCATCAATCTCCCCGCCGTCGACGCCGCCGCCGTATTCGCCGTCGCCGTATTCTCCGCTGGTGCAGAAATCAAATTTATTCAGGCGTCCATTAAAAAACCTCGCAGTTTCCCTCAAAACAAGGCGCTCGCACGAAATTCCGTCTATTGCGCAAGCCCTAAGTTCAACCCTAGTATCTGTAGCACTCTCCTTGGGGCTTTTCTACGCATCTCCTCCAGATGCAGTCTCGACTGAATTAGTTACTCCCCAGGAGGAATTGAATTGTCGGGAAGAAGACGATTACGTGGATGGTAGTTTGACGGCACCGGTTGTGACGAATGAGGAGATTGTGGGGGAGGCTTGGCAAATTGTGAATGACGGTTTTCTCGACGCCGGTCGGCACCGCTGGTCTTCTGATTCGTGGCTTGTATGTATCTTATGTAATTAATAACTCAGTTGTTAAATTTCACCTTGCGAAATGCGGTTTGGTTGGTTTTAACTGTTGTTTTTTTTTCAGAAAAAGAAGGAAGACGTGCTAGGCGCCTCGATTCAGTCGAGATCAAGAGCCCACGATATCATTAGGCGAATGTTGGCGAGCTTAGGAGACCCTTACACTCGTTTTCTCTCTCCGACCGAGGTAATCAGTTCTTCAAATTTGATTTCTCTCTGTAATGGATAGTATGTTTATCGAGTTGTTCGTAGCATTTATGTATTTGAAGTTAGTACTTGCTGGATTGGAATTCTATTGATATAAAAGAATCAATACTTAATTTCAAACTTAAAGGGCCCACATTCATGTGATCACTGTATCTGGGTTTTCGGAGCTAGGTTGCATTTACATGCCACATTTTCTTTATTGTATCGTTTTAGTTTTTTTTTTTCATGGTTCCAAATTATATTCTTATTAATTTACTTGAACCACTCAAACTACACTTACTTTGCTTTTCTCTCAAAAAAGAAAAAATATGAACCCAGTCCTTGTATACTCATATCAATATTGTTTTACTTACAACACTCTTCAGTTTTCTCATTCCATGGTGTTGGTTCCGTCATGAACAAAAGTTCTCCAAGATGGCAAGGTATGATATGACCGGCATCGGTATAAACCTACGGGAAATTCCAGATGATAATGGGGTGACAAAGTTGAAGGTTTTAGGACTTATATTGGACGGTCCCGCCCAGACTGCTGGTGTTAGACAGGTAGATAGTTCATCTTTTGCCACAATTCTTTTCTAAATCTTAGTTTTATATTCAATAATGACTTCATATGTTGGGTAAATTTTAGATTATGACTATATTTAACATTTTACATTGTGAAAAGCTTTAAAGTATATGCTACTTCACCACTATCAATGAGGTGGCATGTAATATGAATTCGGTTCCAAGTTAAAAATAGTTCTACTCAAAAGCTTCAACACTCACTAAGTGTCCCTTTCTCCTTCCCATTTTTTACACGGGTATTTATGCTGATCAAAACAATATGGATATACAAGGATTATAGTTAGTTTAACTGGTTTCTGGATCCATATATGTTTCTCATTTTGTATCCAAACTTATCTTAGGGAGACGAACTACTGTCTATTAATGGGGTGGATGTGAAAGGAAAATCAGCATTTGAAGCATCATCATTGCTACAAGGACCCAATGAAACGTTTGTCAACATCATGGTGAATCAAGTGCAGACCTTGTTGATACATCATTATTTCTTGATGTTTCTGCCTACTAACTATCTTCAGTTAACAATCATTGTTAGGTCAAGCATGGGAACTGTGGACCTGTGCAATCCATAAGGATTCAGCGGCAGTCTATTGCCAAGTCCCCAGTTTTTTACCGCTTGGAACAGGTTAAGAATAGTTCAAGTTCTGTTGGGTATGTGCGCCTGAAAGAGTTCAATGCTTTGGCCAGAAAAGATTTGGTTACAGGTACTTCACGTAAATGCATCCTATGCACACTCTCTGTAATTACCTTCCCATTTATTTACCCTTTTCGAGTATAAGGATATGGATGGTGTTATATATCATTCTACCGAAGTTTTGGCATCTTAATTAAAGATGACCCAAAAGTGTGTCCTTTGTGCTACATAATTGTTTTCTATTCGTTCATTTTGAGTAAATTTCTTGATCTACTTCTACCCTTCCTTCTTTCCTTTTTCTTTTTCTTTCATTCTTTTTTTTCTTTTTGGCAGCAATGAGAAGACTTCAAGACATGGGTGCCTCTTATTTTGTCCTCGACCTTCGAGACAATCTTGGTGGACTGGTGCAGGTATGTCTGTAAGAAATATGAATTATACCTTATATTTGAGTAGAATCATAGTTATCCTGATGTGGATGGCTTATCTTTGTGCAAACTAAGTTGCTGTAACTAGAAGATAGATTTGTAAAGTTAGCTACAAGAAAGAATGAAATTTCTTAAAGACCACAATAGTGCTATTCAGTTTAAGACTACAAATTATTGCCTTTTGACGTGTGTAGATGTTCTAATCCTTGCTGTATATGGTGGCAATTGCAGGCTGGCATTGAAATTGCTAAACTCTTCCTCGACAAGGGGGAAACAGTATGTGTATCTAAACATTCTTCTATCTTGTGTATCAGCAGTTGCCTTCTTCATTTATTAGCCTTATAGAGAATTATGCTGTGCTTATCACTTTGTCTTGTGTTCTAAAAAGTTTACATCTTCAACTAATATGAGAATTTGCATGGACAATAGTTAAATATGTGTTGATTATGAAGGTTTCCGCGTCT
>NW_012194114.1:3987460-3999926 GCF_000504015.1 Erythranthe guttata | reverse complement strand
AAGTGTGTGTGAGAGAGAGAAAAAAAGATATAGGGTTGTGTGAGATAGTGTGTATATATTTTTTTTGAGTGTGATATAAAAATATTAGAGAGGGGGAGTGAGTGAGTGTGTGTGTTTAATAAAGGGTGTGGTGTGGTGGTGTAGAGAGAGAGATATATATTATAAAATAATATGTATATATAAGGGAAAGGAGTGGATTGAGATATTTATAATATTTTAGGTAAGAGAGATATTTAGTTTTTGTTATTTTGAATAGATAGTGTGTGTTTATATATATATATGTATATGTGTGTATATATATATATATATATATGTATATATATATATATATTTATATATATATATATATATATATATATATATATATATATATATATATATATATATATATATATATATATATATATATATATATATATATATATATATATATATATATATATATATATATATATATATATATATATATCATGCCAACAGTTGCATAGTATAAACATTTTCTCTTACAGCTAAAGAACCTAATGATTTCTGTGTATAACGGAGAATTTATCGTAATATCATCTGCTGGCTTTATTGCTCTTCGATTCCGAAATATTTCTGGATTTTTTTTTTTTTAAAGATTTTCATTACTGCAAAACTTGCATGAACAAGTCATTTTCATCTACTTTTTTCGGCATTACAGAAAATTTAACCGCAATCGATTAAATATTTAAATCTTATTCGATCTTCAGTTAATCAACGAATATTGTCTGCTAATTAAAGTGATAATGTCACATGAACTTGAATAATTTGAAGGGACAATTAAGCATAAACCCACAACTTAAGTTACCCAGCCAAGACAAACAGCATCTAATCCCAAAGGCTTTATTAGCTTCTTTCTTTTTTTGAGTTGGTACTATGTAACAGTGAAAAGAGAAGTAGACACATTTCATATTTATTTACTTTTTTTGCCATTATACATAAGACATAAAATCCCCAAACAGATCCCTTTTTCTTACCCTTTGTTTTCTTTTTCATGCAACTTTTTCTTATTGCTTGTAGCTCCAAACAAACCAATGCCTCCTTTCTCAAGTTTCTTAATATTCCCCCACAGCAGACACAGAGATCTCTTACATTCTATTCCTTCTTCAATGCAAGAAACCTATGATTCTTCACACTTTATATATATATAAACTCAACGCACACGATGAAGATTGTTTCTTCATTCAGACACCATTTCCCGTTTCGAATAAAAAAAACCCGAGTTTCGTTTGTCTCGATTCGAGGATTTTTAGCATTTACCGAGGATGGGAGCTGGGATACTTCAGAATGCCGTGTTCTTTCTCCTCTGCGTTTTTGTCATCTCAGGTGATTTTGCTGTTTTTGTCGTTTAAGTTATCAAGATTCGCAAACTTTTTCGTTTTGTTTTTTAGATCAAGGGTTTTTACCCTGCTGTCGTGTCGTTCCTACATCAATAAATTATAAGACGATCGCGTGATTAAAAAAAAAATGTGATATACATGTAAATAATTACAAACCTTTGTTTTGCCTTTCAGATAGAGGCATTGCACATAATCCCAAAGAAGCAATCCAAGAAAGCCGAAGATTAGACTATCAAGAAAACCGAATGCGCTTTTCACCTCACCAAGAAACTACCCAACGAGACACCACCCTAGGAAACATTCCTATTATCAATCCAACGATACCAGGTACAACTCCTATCGTAAATCCAATTACCAGCCCACCACCACCAACCACCATCATCGGACCACCAACCACCATCACCGGACCGCCAACCACAATCACCGGACCACCAACTACCATCACCGGACCGCCCACCACCATCATCGGACCGCCAGCCACAACCACTCCTACACCATCAGGTGGTGGTTCGTGGTGCACTTCCAACCCTACTGCTTCAGAGACTGCTTTGCAGGTAGCTCTGGACTACGCATGTGGCTATGGCGGAGCAGATTGTTCGGCAATCCAACCAAATGGAGCTTGCTTTGAACCTAGTACAATTCGTGATCATGCCTCTTATGCTTCAACGACTATTCCCAGAAAAACCCCGTTCCCCCAAGTTGGTTTTTGGGGGGAACCGTTCAGATTTTTTACGCTGCCCCAAGTAAGATATTAACCCTTTTTTTTTTTTTTGGGTAGACAACCCAAAAAAGAATCCCTTTTGGGGGAAATAAACTATAACGGGGTTTTTGGCATTTAACCCCTGGTGTTTACTTTAACTGTCAAAAAACTCCTGGTGTTATATACATATTGGGGAAATCCCCCTTCCCCCCCCCCCCCCCCCCATGATTCAATTTTAGTAGCAAACTACCCCCTAAAACCGCACTATTTAGAGGGTCGTGTGCTAAAAAAAACCGCATTTTATGGGTTTTTTTGCTAATTTTAGCAACTTCCTTTTTTGTAACTAAAAGTTGGGAATTTTGTCGATTGGTTCAGGCCATGGGAACTGCCGATTTGCATCACCCAACAGCACTCCAATAACAACACCAATTACGACCCCTACATACTCAACGCCAACACTTCCAATTTCGCCACCAAGGTAAAGTTATCAACTACACTCTACGAAAAAAAAATGAAAAATATAATCAACTTAATTAACATGGGACAAAAAACTAACGATATATTTCATTGCAGCACAAGTACGCCGGTGAATCCTTATCCACCAGGAGGAAACGGCGGTTACGGTTCGGAACCAGCAGGAGGCTATGACTATGGTTCGGAACCAGCGAGCACACCTAATACAGCTGGCACAATGATGTCACTCAACCTAATTCTGCTCATTACAATGAATTGTCTCGTATTTTCAGTTGCTTTAGGCAACCGTTTCTAAACAAGCAGAGACGGGATTTGGTTATTTATCTCCCAAGAATGAGATAAATTTAATACTTGGCAGCTTCCAAGCTATGCAAAAATTTTGAGGCAGAGAGATACAAATCTCAAGGCCTTAACCGTATGGTTATTGGTTCGGTTCGATGCTTTCAGACAAGAGTAGGAAGCAAGGAAGTAGGGGGAAGGTCGTATCACAAATGTTCTAGATAATTACAGCTACGTTTCTTTAAGTTTAATAAATATTTATACCACACATATACCTGCTTTAGGACAGTTTTAGTGAACAGATGTGTAATATACTCAGGACGACAAGTGACCACAAGATTAATAAATTACGTTCCTAGTTATATATGTTTTACCTATTTGCCGATTTTCCGATATGCATATTATCAAGAACGCATGAAAAGAAGCGATATCTACAAATGCTCGTATATAAAAGATTCGAAATTTATTCACAGAACTACAAACTCTTCTCCAATAAAGTAGTAACGAGGTATCTTTATTATAAGGAGAGAGAAATGATTAAACGTGATCATTCGTACAAGTCGAAATTTAGATCAGAAGCAAGCACGGCATAAGAACAACACAAACGGTGGCTAAGGTGGCAAGGATTGAACCTTGATCGAAAGCTTTTCCCAAGCTGCCAAGTCTCGTGAAATGCTGGAAAGCCAGATAAGCCGCTATTGCCAACGAAACAATCACACCTTCCTGCGTTCCTCTGCCACGAGTAATAAATCGAGACACAAAATTAGTTAAAAGAAAAATAAACATCGTGGTGGACACTATTTGTAATGAATTTACCGACCTCAGCCTCGTAATTTGGTAGGGAGACAAAATCACCAACAGCAAAGCTATAAATGGCAACTCCAACTCCCCTGCAAAAAGGTTCGGTGAGTCTTCATTTGATTGCGTGTGTGTATACTTATTTTGGAGAAAGAAAACCTACCGGGAATATAGAAGAAGAGACGCACAAGAAGGGCCAAGAAAGCAGTCCAAATGCCATACTCGCCTCTGAAAACTCATTCGTATTAGACCATAGACGTAGAAGATCGATAAAATCAGCTAATGCAAAACGAAAACGAAAACAAATAAGAGGTACTAATACGGAAGACTAGCATACTTCATCCACGAGACGATGGCTGGCGGTGCTTGTAGAGCAAATAGAGGAACAAGAAAGGACTTTTGGATAGCTGTCCCCTTTGCCAACAATAGGATTCTGAGAAACAGAATCAGTAAATAACTTATTAAAGCACATAGATGATTTCGAAATTCGAGTACTAGGTTAACATAGATTCGGATCCAAACAAGAATCATTAATGAAGCAAAAACCAAATCGAAAAATAAGCATAGGTGAGGGCATACGCAGTAGATACAGTGGAGACCCACTGAAGATTCTGAGGTGTGAGCGGCGCAGAATAGCAAACCGCACCAAAACCACGGATTTTCTTGTCCATTACCAACCCTCTTCGATACATACATGCATGATCACAGCAAAATTGATTAATATCGAGATTCAAGAAAACCCACAACCAAAACAAACAAAAAAAAATTCAAATTGCGGTCTGCTCTTTCCATTAATCGCGGATTCAAGAATGTACTAACCGAAGTGGGTTATAGTTGAGGGAGCTGAACTGGTGCTTGGTACGTAGTTGTTTAAGCTGTGGTGGGCAAAAGGCTCTGGTTTGATGAGAGTTGGGACTCTTGGTGGAGAGGACTCGGTTGTTGTTGTAGAGAGAGGAACAACAAGAGAGAGAAAGTGTCAGCATTTTCCTGCTTTTAAAACTTGTCGGGTTGATTACTGAACTGCAGGCGATTTTTGGCCGGCTAAAGATTCAGGGTGTGTCTGTTGGTGTTTTCGTGTGCAAATAAACGAGCGAGAATGGTAGATGGGGGTGGAGGTAACTCGGAGGAATGTGGCAGATTTTGCAGGAAGACCGAGTTCTGTTCTGCCACGTGTCGTGTATTTCTTGATTAATTAAGGACCAAAGTAAATTTTCTCTAATTAGTGTGACTGGCTGGCTATTTAATCAAGTGTACCTAGTTTGGTGTGGTCAACGTCAGTTTCAACGCCATTGTCGTCTGTGTAGAGTTTAATTATAAATGTTGTGACTGATGGACTAATAATTGAAACTTATTGTGCCACTGACTGAAGATGACAAATAAGGGGTTGGGCGGGTGGGGCTGTATTGATAATTAGACGCGGCTACGGGCCGGATCGAACCCGCCCGGTCCTACTTTTTGGGGACCCGAAACCGACCCGTGTGGAGGCGGGTCCGGGTCCAAAACCCGTCTTTTGGATATATATTTTTTTTGGAATCTTGACAATCAGTCAAACCGGGTCGGTTCCTGATGGACACGAGTTTCTAGCCATTGAAAATAAATAAAAAAATGAAAATTTTTGAATTTACGGACCGGGTCCGGGTCATGTCCAGCTTATAGCCGTTGCATTTTCAAAATTAAAAAAAAAAAAACATTTTTTTATTCAGGTAGACCCATCAGGTCTCGGGTTCAATAAATCAAGACCCGAAACCGACCCATGTAAAGCCGGTCCGGGTCAGTTCCGGGGCGGGCGGGTCCAAATCTGGGTCGGGTCCAACCCGACCCGTTGCCGTGTCTATTGATAATTACAATTACCCTTTGAGCTATTTCTTCGTCTCGGGGGTATCCGTAATTTACCCTCATTATTAAATAGTAAGAGTGAAGTTGCAGTTCATTACGATGGAAGGTTTGAAAGAGGAATTTCAAATTGACAATAACAAATCTATATTTGTTTGGAGTAAATTCAAATCATTTGATCCGAATTGCACTCTAGTCACTATTCTAGGAATAATCAAGAAAATACTTTAATGTTTACTCATGCACATGCTCTTTCCTTCAACACTACTCAAAAGTTGCAACCATAAAAAAAATACCCGCAGATAAAATCGACAGTAATTAGTCATCGTGATCCAACGTGTGAAACACATGTCACCAGATTTTACGACAAATGCTACTTCATGAAGTTTCATTACCTTGCATCGCCTAAGGCAATAGAAACTATTCATAATGCAGAAATTGTTCAACATTACAACAATCAGATGACCAGAGCTAAATTTACAGAATTGCCAATATTCTATAATACATTTTCATCTGCTAGATGTTACTCTTTGAAACAAATACTGCATACATACATACCTAGATCACATGACAGAAATAAACCAAGCCGAGGAACCTGATGCAAGAATTCAGTACTAGTTAAAACAAACTAAAAATGAACAGAAAAAATTATACCATCACTTGTTAGAAATTTGTCGCAGATGCTCCCAAAAGTAAGAAAGAAATACGTTGATCGAGATAAACAACAAAAATTCAATTCATTAGCAAAAACATATCAGCATAATCTATGTATTAACTAGCAATAAGCAGAACTCTACCAAATGTTTTGATCCTGAAAAGAGTGCTAACATTTTTATAATACCAGCGAACATCACATCTAATTACGCGCTCGTTACTTCCATACTATAATTTGTGAAGTAATAACACATAATCATATAAATCATTTCTAGGGTTCAACACTGCACCAAGTTACCTGCTGCTTCAAGTGAATGATGAGCAAACTACATGTCATAAGAATTTGTTTACCTTATTCCTTCAAGAAGGCTTTTGGGAGCAGAACAGTTGTGGATTTCCTACAACAAAAGCTTTCTCGTCGAATTATTAGACAGACAATGTGCCTTTGGAAATAACGTCACACAGAAAGAAAAAAAAAATTAAGCTTGTCACTTGATCAAAATCTAATAGTTTATTAAGCTCAATCCGCGTTTTGTCAATGCGTAGCACCAACATTAGTTTCCAATACCCGCACTCATTTTCATTTTTCAACTATTGTTCATCACTGAGCTATAAGCACAGATGTTTAGTAGTTGACGTCCGCAAGTAATACAAGTCAAACTAATACTAGAGTATGCTAATACAGATACAAATAAGTCCAAACTAGAATCACAATTTACTTCATAAATCAATTCATATACACACACTTGTAAAGACGCAAGCATCTAAATTTGTACAGAGCAAACCAAAAAAATAAATCCTAAAGACTCTGCTATATATTACCTAAACAACTAACAAGGTTCTCAAAAGGGTCGGATACTGGAAGGAATGGTGATAAGCTGACTCAACAAGGAAATCTTTAAATGGTTATAGTTATATAAAGGCTCAAAGGGGAGGAGGATAACAAGCATCTAAAAACAAAAAGGACTTCATTTTAAGAAAGCAATAACCAAAAAAAAAAAAACATATGACGGGGACATGGGAGAAATCGAAGAAGTACTAATGATAGACAAAGGATCTCTTAGTCCTTGTTACCGAACTTCCTAGCAATGATTGGTCGTACATCATCAGCATTAACCAATGTCTCTAAAAATGGTAGCAGTGAAATTAGCGCACAGTCTGACGGGTCATCAAACCAACTCTTAATAGGAATTCCATTATTTATTTGCAACCTGAAAACCTGAAATCATCAAAAGAAAAAATTCAAAACAAGGAATCAGTTAATCCAGGGAATGTAATAATAATTATTTAGCTCCTTTCAAATGATTCTTGAACTGTGATCTAGAAGGGGGGGTATTTCCCAGTAAATGCTTTAACATCAACTTTTGGAAAAAAATATCAAAGACTTGGTGATCCTGAAATTCACTTGTTGGGATTAAAATCATCGAAACTAGGCCAACCTAGCAACCTACTAACCTACTTGTCCAAGGATACCCTCCCAGTCCCACAGGAATATTTAGAAAGGTGAAACAGAATATTCGGGACTAATTTGAGAGAGAATTGAGAGTAATATTATGTAAGCATGTCGAGTGTTACATTGCTATAAATAAGTTCCACATATCACTAGTGAAATTAAACCACTATCATGCACTACTTTACATGCAACTACTGTTGGTCAAACCTAAAAGTATAAGGATCAAACAATCTCTGCAACAAGAAACTAAGATAGCAAAGTCATAAAAGATTCCAAACCTGAGGTGAATTATCAATTATGACAACTTTTGCAAGATCAACACCTAATACTGTTAGGTCTTTTATGTAACATCCCTCTGAAAAGATGCATGATTCACGATAAGCTCGTCTTGATATAACTTTTCCATCTGGATCCAGAATATCCAGGAGTTCTTTGGCGTAGATGCTTTGACTAGCAGTGAACACTACAATTTCAAACATTTCTGCCACACTTTTGAGAAACTTCTGGAGGTGAGGCCGTTTTTTCACATACACAGTATGTTCTTTCATGTCAAAGAACACTGGAAATGTGAAGTCTGCATCACCACAGGGATCCAATGTAGAGTGTACAAGTGTTTCTGCAGAAGGAAACCAAGATGCATAGAACTGATTTATTTGATGCTTTTCAAAGTAAATCAAACAACAATTACGAGTAATGAGAAGATCATGAATCCAGTAAAAAATCTATAATTCCTCAATGAATGGTATAGTCGTGAATCGTGATATCCCATGATATATTCACTCAAAACTGAGGACAACAATGGACGTTATCTAATTTCTGGAACAATACACACCTGTGAAATAATTGTATATGATACAACAAAAATATCACCCAACAAAGACCTGGAGGATGATGAAACTTACCATCTAAGTCGAGCACTAGGGTGATTTTTTTGGTATTTTGCTTATCATTTGGCACCGAAGTTGGCAACAAAAATGAGGCCATGTCCGACTGGTCTGGAAGATTTCTGATATACATTTGTGGATCAAAGTATTCATAGTCTTGTTCGGGGTAGGTATGTAAGTTAGTATCCTCGTCGTAAGATCTCAATTGATGGATTGCCATGTACAAGCTGGAATTGTCAGGATTTTGTATGGATTCTTCTGATGGTTTACCATCATGGTCATGTCCAGTATCTAATGTATCCTCCAAAAATGGCAACATCATGTATTCCTCAGTCCAATCACAAAGTAAACTAGCCTCTTCGCATTTATAATCAGATAGGAATGCAGTTTCTTTTCTGTTGTCAGAATTGCTTTCAGTGGGTGGTCCAGAAAAAATCATGTCAGAGATGTAGAAGTCTGATGTGTCTGGTTGATATTTACATGAACCTCTGCTGCTATCATCACTGTCTTCACTATCCAACTGCGGCACATAAAGATTGTCACTTCCTACAGGGAAAGGCAGGAGTTAATAATAACGCAAGATAGAAACTTCAGGTGCTTAAAACTCCACATAAACATCAGATCAATAAATAAGTCCATTTCCCTTTATAGGTTAACTTCATAGACTCGAGTAACTATACAACACTAAGGGACATAACGTAACTGAATATGATAACTCCACAAATTAAATACAAAATTAAAGAAGTGTACCTTCGTCATCGTAGAAATCAATGGACTCCAGAATGGGGGAAAAAATTGTCTCTATGTTTGATGTGCAGGTGGATAATATAGGTTCCTAGAATCATTTAACACAACATTAGTAAGCACACACACAATTGAACTATTGTTAGTTTCTCCAGATTCGTGTGTGGGGACATTTTGGTTGAGAAAGGTAATAAAATAATTTATGGTGCCAAACAAGCAAAATGAAGATGCCTAGCTCATACATGCTTTCAGCTGAATGGTGCTAAATAACCATTATATTACAAAACCAACAAAAGTACCATGAGGGAAATGACTACAGTAAGTCTTCATCTTATAAGTTGTTATAACAATGACATGTTCTTACCATACTGTCAGTAGCAGAATCAGTTACAGAAGATGGCTGCTTCTTGGAATGTTTTTCTTCATTGGACAACTCATCATGGCTGGCCTCGTCATATACTTTATCGTAAACTGAAACTGGCAAGATGATGGAATTTCTTTAGAACATTTAAGTTGGAAGTAATAAAAGGAAATAATACTAACTTAATGCGTATAAACATGAAGTAGAAGCAGCAGCTTAATAAAGAATAAATTTAAGGAGACATGATATATGGCTCAATAAAGAAAAAAAATGGCAACTCTCTGTCTCTCTGCTAAGCAAAATTACCTTCTTAAGTACCACACATTCAAGGGTTGTACCAAAAATATAATCTATTTGCCATGTATTTTATGAGAGTGTGCCTCCAGATGGAGGATTATATATCCAGTAGTGGATCTATTTTTCTCTTTTTTTCCCCCTTTTTTTTCCCATTTCAAATCCACCATTGTAAATGATCGTCCATGCTACTAAATTGGATTAGATGACATCATACAAAGTTAGTTTTGACTTTTGTGGACTCAACCTTAAGTACATCTATTAGGACAGATATGAGATTATTCCTACAAGTAGTTCATAACATAAAAGGCTTGGAAAAACTATGGTACTGAATCTATCAACAAAATCGAGCTTTTGGACAACAGTGGAGAATGCACATTTAGGGGAAAATCAGATTTTCATATTAACAACAGCCTCAGACCTTCAAGGGAGAAAAACAAACAGTCAAATATGGAATTCAGGACAGGCCCAAACTTACCATCCTGATTGCTCTGAGTAGAGATATATATTTCTTCCGCATTTTGAGAAACTCTGGCAAGAGAGAGAGGACTCTTGGATATCATGCTTGACTTTTCGCATACACCGAGACCATTTTTTCCTTTCAAACAGCCTGTGGTTGACTTGGTTTTCATACTCAATGATGGCATTTGCTCTGTATAAGGGATGTTGATCACAATATTCTATGGAAAGCATCAGTGGGGAAGAAAACCCCTTTAGAATATCAGATCAGCCACAGGAGACTGCAATAGTAAATATTCAATAAGAAGATTTCATATAAAAACCAATCATCTTTCTCTTCTATGATGTCAAAGAGAAAAGATTCTCTATCATGTCGTGGATTGCTTCTGCTTAACATTCATTCAAGTATGTAATGCAAGTAATAGATTATCATGAGTATAACATGATATAGACAGAATTTATACTAAATGAAACTGTGCAGAAGAAATCTCAAATGGATAAAGATATAAACACGTCTATCATTCTTTTCTTTCAAATTAATTTCGTACTCAGATATTATTTTAGCAATAAAGCTGGAAAATCCAACATAATTGTTTTATGCAAGTTCATTCGTGACAAAAGCAACCCATCAAATAGATCGAGCGTGCGTGAAAACATAATTGAATATACAAACATAACATGAAAAGGAATAGCCGAAAATCTCTCACTAAGAAGTCTGAGCATGATTAAAAGGGCATGCATAAAAGTACTAATTTCCTAAAATCAAAAGCAAATTTAAATAAAAAGAAGAGGGAAATCTTCGCCACACAGTAGGTAAATCTGGGCCATGAACATAAATCCTTTCCCACTTATTTCCACGAAAAACCCCCAAATTATACAAACAAAAAACCCCAATAGAAATAAAGTCAACCCAACTCAACCACTTCGTTCACAACAAATGAAGTTCGGAATTAAACTAACATAACATCAGAGAGAACAAATTTATCGAGAAATTTCACAATCTAAAACCCTAGAAGTTGGAACAAAATTTCAGAATCAAACAATCGCTAGTAGAGCTCAATTATGACAAACAAACGCATAAACAGACATCCAATTTTCTCATACATACAACTGAATTGCAAACTTCATGATTAAGAAAAATAATTCTACACGGATTAGAATTGATACGATGTATCGAAACAATATACGCTGGTTTGTGTGTACCTGTGGAAGTCCAAGTCCAAGTCCTCTCTCTCTCTCTCTCTCTCTCTCTCCTAACTTTCTCTCTCTAAACGGACGCGCACTCCCTTATATTTCGTTACTCTGTGGGTATATTTATAGTCAGTGGGTGGGGCGTGATATGAAGTTGGCTTCGGTCCGGATCTCCTACAACCGAGCTTCTATAGCTTTCTTGCAATTGCCAATAGGATATCAGGTGTACTCCCATAAATTTCTTTTCTTTTCGTTGTTATTAAAAAGGAAAAAAGAAATAACTATTAGCACCCTCAACTAAGGCGGAATTACCGAAAAAACCATCAGCTACTTATAATTACCAAAACAAATCTTGGGGTTTTTGCCATCTAACACCGTCTTCCCTTGCGGTTAGTTTTGACTTTTTTGTTTGTGATCTGTTGAGTGTTTATAAATTAGTATAAATATAAGATGATATTTTTTTTTTGATGCCATATATCGTCCCTCGATCATTATTTCTTTGTTTATATTGCTTTCATTTGTAGCTCTTATCAAATTACTAGGTTAAAATTAATTAGGCGTGTATTTAAATCACTAGGTTAAAATCACGCGTGATATTAGCATTTTGAAAAGGGAATCACTATTTCAAATCTCAACTTTTGCTTACTTGAATACCAAAAAAATAAAAAATAAATAAATAATTGTAAATTACTTTAATACCCTTAATGAAATTAAAACCAAAAAAATATTACTACTATTTTTCTTTCTTAAATACCAAATAATCAAAAACTCAAAAAAACCATTTCCCTCCTTACTCACAAACCGCTCACCTCCTTCACCTCCTTCTTCTCCCTCCCTAAAAACCCTTCTAAAAAATCTCACAACAAACCCTTCTAAAAAATCTCAAAACTAAAGAAATTAAAACCTCACAAAACGTATAAAATTGAGTTATAAGACAATAATATGGTAGTATATATGAAAGGAGAACACATTAAGGTAAGT
>NW_012194114.1:3941886-3987360 GCF_000504015.1 Erythranthe guttata | reverse complement strand
TTTTTTTTTTTCGACACGTTGGTGTCGAAAATTGACCAAAAAATCGACCTGTATGTGTCGAAAATTGCCGACGCGGTTTCAAAAAAAAAAACTTCAAAATCGACTTCGAAGCTCAAAAAACACATCGATACTTACCTTAATGGCTTCTCTTTCCACATATACTACCATATTATTGTCTTATAACTCCATTTTATAAGTTTTGTGAGGTTTTGATTTTTTGAATTTGGAGATGTTTTGGAGGATTTAAGAAGATGAAAAAGATAGGGTTTAATTGGGTTGTCGCGGCAGTTACGAGCACGTACGGTGGCGTTCGGCGGCGGCGTCGGCGGCGGCGGCGGAGGTGAGGGTTGGAGAGGAGAATAAATGGTGGAGGTTTTTTTTTTCTACAACAAAGGGTTTTTTTTCTTTTTTTTTTATTTGGTTTTTGAATAGGTAATTTCTAAAAAAATTTGATATAATTGATATTTTGTATGAAAGGGTGTTTTTGTACTTTTCTTTTTATTTTGGTATTAAAGTAAGAAAAAACTGATAAATATGTACTCAATTTTGGTTTTAAACTTGGTAGTATTCAAGTAAGCAAAAGTTGGGATTTAAAATAGTTGTCCCCTTTTGAAAAATATAATATTTTCGAAAGTGCATAACTAATTCTAATTTCATTTAAAAAATGAAAATAAAAAGATGGAATGAAAATAAAAATATTATTCTGTTTTTTTGGCTTGAAACGGACGAAATTTGGAAATTCTAATTTTCTTTGTACTTCACCTATCCTATAGAACACATAACAATAGTGATATTATAAATATGAACAAAAAGTCGTCAGAATTTCACTAATCTTCTTGCAGATGATCGTCTGATTCTTCAAACCTTCAAAGATAATCTCCAAAAGAAATAATTATTTTCACATGAAGAGAATATACGAATAGAAATTGTAAAAGTTCTGGATTATGGATATCTAAGCATTTCGGTGATTTACCTTTTTTTCTTTTTATTTAACTCAAAGGCACCATAAACCTAACATATTTTTGATAAAAAATTGATAAATTATTAGTCAAACGGGCTTTTTGATCATTATGAATATTTGAGGGCTTTTTTGATATTTAACCATAATTTGGGGGTATTGATAAATTACCTAAAGAATCCGAGGACCAAGTAATTACAAGGAAATAATAACAAATAGAAGGGCAGGCTCCGTCTTAAATGTACAACAGCTGGGAAGCATGGGTTTATAAGGTGCGTTTTACCTGATTCTTACCCGTGCTCAAGTGATGTTTCTGAATTCTGATGTAAGAGTTGGGAAGTGCGGCTAAGCCTGTGAGAGGCTGCCGCGTGGATATTTGGACCCACAACAGTGACGTAATGACACGTTCTGTTTTGCGGAAAGAGAGAGAGTCGTGTGAAAAATGACTGCGTTACTAGCCATCTATGGAGCGTGCGTCACACGCTCCTGGACATGCAATTTTGAACATTATTCAATTTACAATTTCTCATCACTCTAATCTTCAGATTAGTGTGTTCAGTTTGGCTTTATAAGTTATAACTAAATTATTCATCAAATTGGCATACTTAATCACGTGTGTTTAACTACTTAATCCCGTCAATCTTCTTCGCCGGAACTGCGTAACAGGTGAAAGAAAATGGAAGAAGATACATACACGAGAGGGCGGCGACGCGACTGCCGCCGACAGAGCACCGGCGAGTATACTTCAAAAATATATTTCCACTCAAAATTGAAATATTCCATAATGATGTCGTCATCAAAATTCAAAGACACGTCATCCTTACAATTCTTGATCCACAAAACAATAAACCTCCATAACTCTAATTTACCAAAAAAACTGCTACAAAATTCAAGGTTGAATATCCTTCAACATTTTTACCTTAAAACAAAAACCCTAAGACGACGACCAATATTTACACGCACGGTTCACCATTACAAAAAAAATCGACAAAACATAAACATAGAAATGCTTCTCGTCCCAAAAATTTTCCATCAACGGAGAAGTTATATATATAATAATTCAATAAATAAAAAAGCTGATGTAATAATGCACGATCGCTATCTCTTCTTTGCTCGATCGCATGGCTATTTTCTTGGATCATCATCTGCAGCAACCATATTAACCCGTGTAACTAAAAAGATGCCAAGTCGATAAAAGCAGCATTATTAAAATATTAAATATCTTAGCATTTCTACACGTTTTTTACCTACGGTTGTTCAACTCAGGGCGTTCTGAAGTAAAGAGTATTGGCCTACATCGCTTATCTTCATTCATCAGACTCGAATTCTGGAAATGTGAAACGAGGGCCGTTTTCCCCTGAATACGAGCGAAGGCCAAATAAGCAACTTTCTCGCTATTGAATTTCTCCCACTTCCTCCCATTGAAAGCCTGTCGTTAGTCGAGCAAAAAATTTAAGTTCTGTTATACCATTAACAAATATTTCGAGACAAAATATATCAATATAAAGAAGCAAAAAACCTCGTAAAAGGGGATAATGGTTGATGGAGACAGCATGTTGATAAACGCGTAGCCCACGTTGCATTTATTCTGGCAAGAAACGAAGTGACGTGTCAGATTCATTATTTAAAACTAAACAAATCAAAAGAATTGCAAAAAAAGTAATATAGTACAGAAACCGACCTTGAAATCAATGGGCAAATAAAGAAAATCGTAAGTTCCTCTATGATATTCGTCAATGGTGGCGAGCAACATCTTCGAAGTGTACCTTGGAAAAGACAGGACGACACAAGTTATGTGAATTTCGATATTACAGACAAAATCTGTCATTAAAAGACGTAACTCGAAAAGATGTTTTACTTGTTGGGAATATTTTTAATCATGAGAGTCGTTCGAGTGTCTTCACCACTTCGAATCTTGTCGAGATCAATTTGAAACAATTTCTTGTTATCTATGTAAACTCCGGTGCTTTCAACTCGTCGGGGCCTTCCAAATTCAGCCAAACCCTCAAAATTTCCAGAAAAATGACCGTTACCCAAAAACATAGGACTTTCTCTTGGAGAAGACATCACACTAAAAACAGGAGAATCGTTTTCCATCGATTTTCTTGAAACAACGGCGGAATTTAAAGCTCCACGAGAACCCATATTACCAAAACTGTGACTCATAAATGAAATTTTGGGGGACTCGTGAAAATAACCGACTCGGTTGTCAAAGGGTATAAAAGGGTTTTGTCTCGTAGTTTGAGTTCCCCAAGAGAATGGTTGGGTAGAAGATCCAGTAAACTGACTTAGCAGCATCTTCTCTGGGAAAGAATGAGATTGTTCGAAGATTTCTCGAGAGTTCGAATATCCGTTCGAAAATACGTGTTCCAAACGAGAGCAATCTTGAGGTTGCAGAACTGAAGCTAATCCAGGTAAACTGCTGCCTAATGGAGGACTAAGAGAGCTGAAAACGGGTGACTTACCGAAGCTGTGCATAGAATTTCGATCCATAGGGCTGCCAAACTGTGGCCAGTTACCTGTCGAAACGAGTGCATAACATATAAACCTATCTAGAAAAAAAAGAGGAAAATGCACGTCGATTGTAGCAATAACTGAATTCGCGTGAGGCGACGTACCAGAGGGAGAGTTTCCATGCGAACCCACTTGGTGCAAATTCCTTTCGTCTTGTTCAAGATCGTGGTTTATATTCTGCAGCAAACTGAAGAGGAAACAAAAAAATTAAAATGCACGAAAAACGTCCTTTAATGATAATAAAATGGCAACTAAAGAGGCGAAAGAAGCATAAAAATGTCTGCTTTGTTTACTTAATATATTAATTAAAAGGGTAAGATATAAACCTTCGGCGGGCCCCACCAGGGCGACTAGGTTCTAGCTTTATACGCTTCCCAGCAATATCTCTTCGATTCAAGCATTTAAGTGCAGATTCCGCAGCTCGAACATCGTAAAATTCAATAAATTTGTGATGCCTCTTGTGCGGTGTTTCCCTTATCTGTTTCAAAATGAAGATGCTAGCTTTTAAAAAAGGCATGCGTATAAAATACCATTGACAAAAAAAAAATTAATAAAGAAAAAATAGGTTACCTCTTTCACCTCGCCATAAGCCCCAAAGATTTGCCGAAGATCGTCGTTGGAAACCGACGGATCCAAATTAAACACGACCAAAGTCCCTTGATTAATGTCCTTGTCGGATGGATTCTCTTTGGGTATCGAGAAATGAATATCGAGCTTTCTCCTTCGAAGCGGCTTATTTTGCAGCGACCTCATAGCAGATCGAGCAGCACGAATATCGTAGTACGAAATCATCACGAAACCCCTATGTTTACACGCAGTGTACAGTGTTCTGATATCACCAAATTGCTGAAAAAATTAACAGAACAGCACACAAATTAATAATTAGTTATTCCATTTCACAAGTCAGAAAAAAAAAAGACACTGAGACTTGCCTCAAAGAGAGTTTTAAGCTCTGCATCCTCAACATTACTGTTGATATTGCGAACGAATAACGTTCTAGAAGGATGCTCGCCAAGAGGGTGTTCTCCATTAACACCGTTAGTGAGATTGGAAGAAGCCAATCCACTTGCAGCACTGTCATCAGATATCGAAAGATTAGATAAGCCAATTCTCGATTTTTCTTGAGAATCGGATTCCAGTTCCAATTCCAAACCGCCCCCACTGCCAAAAAGATCGTATTCTTCGGATTCATCTACAAGACTTGGCAACCAACCAATATCATAATCGTCCATCATGCCAGCTAGGAGTTCGTTTTCGTCATCGGGGAGTAAGTTTCCCACTTCATTATTATCACCATTTTCAAGATTTTTCTTCATAGAGGCGTCATCCACAGATTGGAAATCGTGCTTTAGTTCATTGAGGCCAACTGTAACAGACCAAAACAATTTTTTTTTCAAGTAAATGACCGTGCTTAAGGGGTAATTAAGGTACTTAAGCTTAGAATTGTAAAGTACACTTATTATGGGAAAGAACAGGCAATGAAGTTGAGAAAAGAGAGTCCGATTGGGGAAACAATTCCCACGTGCTAGTTCCCATTTGCATGGATAGATTTGTCGAAGTCGTTCAAAGCAACAACCACGGATTCAGTTTGTCGGCTAAGTATTTTTTTCTGCACAGGTCATTAAAATTGAATACTTAGGGTTACTATTGCATGGGATTTAACTTTCAGCAAAAAATAAGAATCACAACATGAACGAGAAAAGCAATAAATGGGATCGTGGTTAGATTCCACGTGGGCGATTCGAGCAGTGAGTCAAATCCAGTGCAGTGACACGTAAGCAAGTTAGTTTACACTTCATATATATCACGTATCATGGAGACACAGCTCATCATTAATGTCGCCTCCATCTTTCCACGTGTTTTTCTTATATCACAAGCACTACAAGTCGAAAAGAAGAAAAAACGGATTCGGAGTTTTCAAAAACCAAACTTAAATGCAAGAGTTAAGGAACTAAGAAAAATCTACTACACATTACAATCATTGTGCTATCCGATTTCCCGATACACATGAAAAAAGAAAACTTGTTGAATTTTTTTTGAAAATTGATAAAAGATCTTCACCATAAAATTGATAAGAACTTTTTGCAGGTCAAAGTACATAACTCTTAGTAAAGAAGAATCAGTACACATACCAAACATAAACACAATGTATGAAATTTATATCCATTCTTGTTCATCGACACAACACTCTACTCCTATTAAGACAATAATCGAAACACGGTAATTAATCAATGCAACACTCACGATCAACATGCAGACCGATTTTAAGCGAAAAAACAGACAGATGCAGCGAAAAGCTCGAAACTTGGATGTGAACACAAAATCACAAAGTAAAATGACAGACTTCAGTAGTTAGCAAAAAACCCAGTACCAAAAAATTCAAGAACTTGTCGATGATTCTAATTGATTTTGGATATGCAAGAATTTCAAGACCATGTTACCCAATCAACCTAACAATGAAGTAAAACCCTATTGGACCTCCAAATGAAAAGTACTATCAAACAAAGTCATACATAAAAAAAAAAAAAAAAAAAAAAAAACTCAATATTTTTCAAACGAACAACCGAAGAACTTTACACACTCATCATTTTCAAGCGAGAAAAAAACAGAGAATGCACAAAACACATATAATCAAGAAAGTTAAAAAGCACAAATGTACCTCGAAAGCTTATTCAAGAAAACCCAAACGGCACCAAATTTTGACCCAGAAAGGAGAACAAGGATAAACACGAAATGCAGGGCAACAGAGACGTATATAGAAAGAACCCTCCACTCTTCTTTTTTTATTAAATTTTTCTCCCCTTTTGTCCTCTCAATTAATACTTACACATGTACATACAACAAATTAAATACACCTATGGGGGTGGGGGTGGGGGTGGGGGTGGGGAGGGGTGGGGTGGAAGAGCCGAAGAAGGCAGTGAAAACAGCAGGGAATGATTTGACGACCGAAATGAAAGAAGGTAAGAAGAGAGGGAAGTTAATAAAAGAGTGGGGGAGGGGTGATTTTTTTTTTAATTCGATTTAATTGTTGATTTGGCATCCACGTGAAAATTCAATTGGCAGAAAAGGGGAAAGAAATCCATCTAAACAGGGTTTAATTTCCTCTCCTGAAATAATCAAATTTCAAGATTGGATTTTTATTTTTTTGTTTCTGGCATGGGGTAGTTGAGGTGGTGACTGGACATGAACTAGGAACAAAAAAAATCAAACTTGGGATAAATACGAGGATTATGAAATGTTTCACATGGGATAATTGGATAAAGTTTAGAATTTTGCCCACTGACATGAAAAAAAAAAACTATTTCTTTAAGAGGAAAAATTAATAATTATTTTTAGCGGTTCTGTCCTGCCCAATAAAGATTATAGAGTTTGATTTGATTTGATGTGTGGAGGAAAATAGGGGCGGCGATGATGAAACGACGACGTTTGGATTTTCAAGTGCTTCAATTTCATGTTGGATTTAATGCGAGAATTTATTCATGTCGGTGCGTATATGCAAGTCCATTTTTTTATTAGTTCAAATCCATATAAATGAGTTTATTAGTTGAAGCCCGTAAATTAATTTAATTTTATTACATCAAGATGAAACAGTACGGATATACCTTATCAATAAATAATACCCAAATACAAATAAACTCTATTTTTAATTTGTTCAAGACCAAAAAAAAAAAAAAAAGCAAAAAAAAATAGAAATAAATAAATAGATAGAAAAAAAATAGAAAAAACTCACAATTGCCGACCATTAGACTGCCAACGACCAGCGAGACTTCCACTGCGCCGGCGACGACGAGCGACCCACCCACCGTACCACCTCCACCACCACCGACAAATTCTTTTTACTAAACTTTTGTTTGTCAATTCAAAAACATTAATCGAGCATCGATTCTTGATAAATATGGGTGGATGAACATTAATTTGTGCTTACTTCTTGTTGGGTTGCAATACTTTAGCCGATTTTGGAAAAAAAATTGAGATTGAAATTGATTTTTGTGTGTGCTTTCGTTGGTTTCCCAAATCGGTTTATCCAGATCGATTTTGTACATGATGGGCGACACAATGCTGACTTTACAAGTCAAAATCGGCGTTGTAACGCCGATTTTTTTATTTTATTTTATGATTTATGTTTTTTATTTGGTTTTAAATTTCATTAAGGATAAATTAATATTTTTATATATGAAGTTTTGAACTAATAAAAAAATGGGCTTGCATATATACGTCGCCTTTATTTATATTAGTATTATCAAAGTTTGAATCTCGACAGCAAATTTAGACTAAAGTATAAGAATAGGTTTGGAAATTGCATGAAATGGATCGAAAATGGTTTTTCCGAATTTTTATTTTTATTTTTTCGAAAGTAAACAATGTATTTCAATTTTTGTTTCAAAAAATCGGAATGCAAAAATTCAATCCGATTTTGGAAGGCCTCACGAAAATTACATTAGTGTATAATCGAAAAAATTACAGTTTTCATCCCTTAAGTTTGAACCGATTTAACATTTTGTCCTCCATCTTCACAAAAACATTTGGTCCCTAGTGTTCTAATAATATAACACATTTGGTATTTCCGCCAATTTACCATTAGTCCGTTAGATAAGACAGTGATGAGCACATGCTCGATTCCGTTAGTTTTAACGAAAAATTGACGAAAACAACTAAAGTTGTTGAAGTTTTGAGATATAAGGGACCAAATGGTTTTTTTTTGTGAACATGAAGGACCAAATATGTAAATAGTGCAAACTGGAGGGGTTAGAACTGTAATTTTCCCGTTTATAATCTATTGCATACAGAGTTGTACTCCGTGCATCAAGTGTGGGTTGCTGATTTTATCATCAACTCAATTGCACCGAAGCATCTCCCTCAGTTTTTTACCAGCAGCAAACATTATGCAGAGCCCTTCGATTCTCTGTTGTTCTTCAAATTCCCTTTCTCTCTCGTTTCATTTCCCAATTTCTCCGCCATCTGCACTTGTTACAGGAAAACCGACCAATTCCGCCCCCAATTTCTCGCATTCAAGCAAATTACCATTCTTCTCTTCTCTCCCTACACGCCCAATATCTCGCTTCGCGATTCAGTCTACTGGTAACACTTCTACATTACTTGGGATTGTTGAAATTACTACTTATTAACATTTATGCCGAGTTACCCACTCGCCGTGTGAGTTACTCACTCGTGTGTAACGAATTCGTGGGGTTTAGTTAGTGGTTGATGTTTGTTGTGCTTGGATTTTTGGGAAACTGTATTTATTGTTTGTAGCTGGGTAAGAAGGCATGAATCTTTGAACAGATACTATCAATTTTGTTGTTATTTTCTCTTTGAATTACATTATCCTATTCTGTGGTTCTGTTGCTAATGGTGGAGACGAGATTTTGCCAACAGTAATTGGTTAATATTAGACTACAGATTCTATATGTGTGTGCTGGAATGTTTACTTGTATAATTTAACCTGTCGAAAACTGTTTTCGTTTATGTGCATCTTCGTTGTTTCAGTTTCCGCTGCTGAAGAGCTTGTGGAGGCTACTTCGTCTGCTTCAACTCTTATCGAGACCGGGTACATTTTTGGTGTTCATGGCTTCCATGGAGAGGTTCGAGTGAAAACGAGCACCGATTTTCCCGATCTGCGATTTTCCAAGGTAAGATTAGCAGGAAAAAAACAACTAAGCATAATTTCATTGTATTTGATAATGAGAGTGATTTTCCAATAAATATTTTCTAAATGAGGGCCGTTATCCTCTCTAGCCAGGAACAAGATGGTTGAAGCAGCAAGTTTCGGGAACCGAGACTCTTCAAGAAATTGAACTGGTGGAGGGCAGAGGCCACCCTGGACAAAGTTGGATTGTGAGGTTTAATAACATCGATACGTCGGAACAGGTGTGGAAAGTCTAACTGTTCTTCGAGTATGACAATAATAAATGCAGTCACAATACGATGAGGCTTTAATTCATCCCGTTTTTGTTCAGGCACAAAAACTTGTGGGGTCAACTATATTGGTGACCGATGAAGATAGACCTATCCTAGAGGAAGGCGAATTCTATACTCAGGACCTTATTGGAATGAAACTTATTCTTAAGGTTTGTGGTTTCGGAAGAAAGTTGTGTATGTAATATTATTAGTTCAATTATCATTTAGGCCATCATTAGTTAATCGCGACTTTATATAATTTATTTCTTGTGATTAAGTTTCAGTTCTTGATCCATTGTATTTTTCACTAGGAATCGGGGGAACCAGTAGGAACTGTTGTCAATGTTTTCAATAGTGGAGCAAATGATCTTCTGCGAGTCAAGCTTAACTCATCGAGAAGCACTACTGAACAGATTGGAAAATCGGAAACCGGGTCAGGGGATTCGGGTCCACTAATATGGGTTCCATTTGTTGAAGCAATTGTTCCAACAGTTGATCTTGAAAAGAGAGAAATGTTGATTACACCTCCAAAGGGGCTCTTGGAGTTAAATATCCGCTCTGACGACAGGACCAAAAAGGAGAGACGCGAGCTTGTGAGTTGTGCTCCTATTTGTTGTGCTATTTATTTGCCTATCTTAGTTCCTGAAGTTTGCATTATATACGCTGTGTCATTTTAACTTCTTAACTGATAGCCGTAAAATAATTTTTTCGACTCAATCTGATTTTCCTAATCTTTCATTTGCCAAGTCCTGATCATGTGTTTTGCGTTGTGTGCACCAGGAATGGAAAGAAAGAAAGAAGTTGCAAAGACGATTGATAGCAGCCAAAAAGAAACTAGTTGAAATGGAACAGCAACACGTGTTTCATGGGTTAAGGTATGGAGAGAAAGACCAAAGGAGCTTGCTTGCAGATCAAATAGTTACTCTAAATTCCAAGCTGCTTCAACATGCTATGCAAAATATTGCGATCCCATCTACAAGGTATAAATTTGCTTTAGAACTTCTGTCGAGAATTCAACAGTGAGGCTGTGCTCATTAACTTTACCAAACTTTGGTCAATATTATGATATGTTTAATCTCTCCATCTGTGATTTAGGCCAAATTTGCTCGACATTTTGAACGATGTGCCGAGATCGAATACTTTAAGAGTATCCAATAGTACAAGCTCTACTGGAACCGGGAAAGTGTCTGATTCATATCTTAAAGTGCAAAAAGAAGGCTGCCTTTTGACTTGTAAAGGCAAAGTCGCGTTAGTTTTAGTACTGGATGACATTGAGATTGAAAAGACTTCGGAGGAAAATGAGAATGCATATCTGCTTGTAAAAGCATTACTAGATAATCATCGGAGTTCTGCTAAGGTAATGTCGAGACATGCTTTCGTTTCCCTCTCTTATAGTCTTAACTTTAGAAAGGTATTAATCATCAAAATTTTGTCGGCATTGATATTTACACACATTATAGATATTTTCAAAAGAGTATGCCTTTTGAAGCAACTGATATTTGCTATATTATCTAAATCAATTGCTTGATTATTGCAGATCGAAGATCGCTCAATTGTGCCTCTGATTTTGGTTAGTTCTGCTGGTGCTGTCAGTTCTCTGCAAAACTTGTTCTTGGAGCACGACTACCTAGGATTTGATCCCGAAAAGGTTTGAGTACTTGCTTCATGTACACTGGTTTTTTGTCGTATAATTAGAGGAGTTTAGATGCAAAGTTAATTAAAGCAGCCTTTTCATCACGTAAAATAACAGGTCTGGTTTTTGGAAGAAGAGAAGCTTCCTCTTGTTAGTAGCTTGCTTGACGTACAAGGCAAGCATAAAATACTAATGAAGTCGCCATGGGAATTCCTCCGAAGACCAATCGGATCCGGAGGGGTTATTACCTTACTTTCGTCACACGAGTCATTATTAGATCAATTAAGTGAAACGGGCGTCGAGTACATTGAGGTACGATATATGCTGCTACCGAATTACTTGGCCTCTTCACATTGTTTTTAACAACATTGTTTCAATAAATAATATTTAAATTTGCAGATTTCGAAAATCAATAAAAGTCGGGAAGATGAGTACAGCCTTGTTGGGCTTGTTGAATCTTGCAAATCGAATATGGGAATTCGTTTGTTTAAAGATATGTCATCGGAAGAAGATTTTGAAGTGGTGTTCTCAATGAGTTTCTTGAGGAAGTTAGTGAAACAGACGAACAAGCTTCAGTTCCGAGCTGTTCTTAGTTGTAGTTCGTACGTTGAGTTGGTCGAGAAGGATTGGGTTGATGTGGTCCCCACATCTCCCAATTGTTACGAGTTTTGTTCTTCGATTTATTGGTGTTTGGATGCTACTCCTGTCAACAAGGTTTGTGTATTGGATGCTACAGATTAATGCTTAGACTGAAGTGTTTAGAAATGCATTTTATTACACTAGACAGAGATTAACTTCTTATATGTATATATAGCTGGTCCAGTTTGGAAATGGGCCTGTGGCTTTAGGGGCTAAAGTGGGCCAAACCTAAATATATTGGACTAAGAAACAATTGCTATAAACACATTTTTTTTAATATTTTTTTTTCTGAAGTTGCAATAAAAAATATTTAACCAAAACAAAGTAATAATTATTTTTAATTATAAGAAATTAATAAAATAAATTTCAATAACACTTATGTGTGCAAATAAATAATAATAAAATTAAGTCAGAGTACAAAATAAAATTATACTACACATATCCCTCAAAAGTTATATAATTACACTTAAACCCCATCAAATTTGAGAAATTAGTAAGAAATCTCAAGATAAGTTTATGTTTCAAATTTAATTAGGTTTGAGTAAATGTTTCAAATATAACGGGGTTTATATGCAATTATGTATAACCTGAAGGAAAGAAAAGAAAAGAAAAAATAAAGGGGATAAGTTTTGGTAGTGTGCATTAACCTACAGAGAACTTAAACTGCACCCTCATTTCCCCTATATAAACCAACCATTGAACCTTTGGTAGTAAACCCTACTGCAAACCGGAGCGGCGGACGAGAAAACCCAAACCCTAATTTCTCCCAGTAAGCCGCCGAAGCAAATTCTCCGCCTTCTCTTCTCATCTCTACTCTTCATATCATATACACAGATCTGCTCCTTTTAGCGTCTTATTGTTTACGATTTTTTGTTGTTGCAGAAGGTGAGTAGCAATGGCGGTCCCACTTCTCAGTAAGAAGATCATCAAGAAGAGGGTCAAGAAGTTCAAGAGGACCCAGAGCGATCGATTCGTCTCCGTCAAGGTATTTTCATTTCAATTTATTAATCTCCAGAATTAGGGTTCTTAGCGGAATATGATGATAGTAATTTTGTCGCCCCAGTCTTAATCTGCATCTACTTGTAGATGTAATGTGGTGATTGACGTTTTTATCTGATTCCTCGGAAAAATGTTCTTCGTTTATTCTGTGTGTATATGTTGCCCCTTTTTTCTTTCTTTGTTATGTTTTTTGTATGTTGAGATTTTGCAAGAAGAGGCGTGATGATACCCAAACCATACACCTATCTGTAATTGAATGATGATTATACAACCATGCACTACCATCTGATCTCTCTTGCTTATTTGTATGTGTGTGTATATATTTATCTGTATTATTTCAAATTTTGAGATCTGGTCAAGCAGTCTGTGATGAATTTATTAAAAAAACTAGCTGATTTTTCCAGTGATTATCATAAATATATTCACCATCTTTCGGCTGAGACTGTTGTCATATGATTTTTTTTTTGCTTTTATTTGTAGTTGGTGGTATTAGAAGTCAGTGTAAAATGTATTTGCCCATGGTATCTAATTTCCAGAATTATATTTTGTTTCTGGTGATTTCGTTTTGTTGGGCGTAAATGAATTTGGGAACAGGCCTGCGACACGAATAGCTTCATTACCAATAAGCTTTCTGTTACTATATTCCTGCCTACATAAAAACAGAGTCTTGTTTTAATTCCATATTTATATGTTCGATTGATATTGTTTCTTTTGATTGTTGAATTAGAGTACGATAACTAACTTTTTACTGTGCAATTCATCCATGACAGGAAAACTGGCGTAGACCCAAGGGTATTGATTCCCGTGTCAGGCGAAAGTTCAAAGGATCCGTGTTGATGCCCAACATTGGATACGGCTCTGACAAGAAGACCCGTCACTACCTGCCCAACGGTTTCAAGAAGTTTCTCGTGCACAATGTCAAGGAGCTCGAGGTTCTCATGATGCACAACAGGTAATTTTTACGGGAATCTGAAATATTGATAAATTCCAGTGAATAAATCATCCCGTGTGGTTAATTGTTTCTGATTTGTGCAACTCTGAAACAGGACTTACTGTGCTGAAATTGCTCACAATATCTCGACAAGGAAGAGGAAGGAGATTGTGGAGCGTGCTGCGCAGCTAGATGTTGTTGTGACCAACAAGCTTGCCCGTCTCCGTAGTCAAGAGGATGAATGAGCTTTCTTCTCTAGGACTTTGGGAAATTTTGCTTCCTGAGAGTATTTTTAGTTTCTGTAATGCAATATTATCTATGTTTTGGGAATTTGACCATGAATTTGTTGCATACACTTTTCAGTTGTTTTGAACTTATATTTGATATTTGAATTCAGTATTTTCTTGAGTTTGCCTGTTGAAATTTAGTTGGTGTACGTAATAGCAAGTCAATGATGAATTTCGTAACTGTAACTGATAAAAAATTAAGTTGAGATAACAAAGTTTGGGCCATTTGGAGTTGGAAAAAGCAAACTGTGATGTTGTTAAGAGTTCGAGTTGTTCCTAGTACTTGTTCTTGAATTTAGTTTGTCATCAAATATCCGAAGCTGGTGTTGAAAGTAAATGATGGATTGACATACTAGATTGTAAGGACCGGTCGACCAGGATGAATTCCCTGTTTTTTAACAAGTGTTCTGTTCGAAAGCAAAAAGAGAGTAAATCGTTCGGGTTTTTTACACTGATGTGCGCGCAAGTAACTAAAATGAGCTCCTATTCCTATGCAGATGACTGAGAGTGAAGCATTCGCCCAAATTACGATGTTGTATAAACAAATAAGAGAATATTTGTCAAATGCAGGTAAGAAAATATTTGTCGAAGTTGGATGCAATTTTGTTTCGCCAAAATAACTCGACGAAAGGTACCTGTCACGATTGACCGTTTAAAATGATCACTGAACCAGCAAGTGCTATGATTCAGAACTAGCTAATAATTTATATTAAACATGTTTATGATACTTCAAAATCCCAACAAAAAGTTGCCTCCACACAACCAACAGAAGAACAAAGTAAAAGTAGGAACAAACCATTAAAATAATACTCCAAAAGAACATTCCAAGTCTATATATCCACTTGCAAAATCAAAAGACATCATATCATATTCATGGTAACTAACTATCAGATAGATGCTTCCCAACACATGACTCGTACTACTATCGAAACTTTAGTTCATCAACCGACTCTGCCCCGTTAAATTTTTTCACCATTATTATTTTTTGAGACGAAGAAAAAGAATTATCACAAGGCATCTCTTTGGAGCTCCTTCCTCGTATTCCTCATCCACAATCCTTTGAAGCCCATTCGTATCTGCTTCTGCACCAATAAGGTACCAGGATTTAGCATTCTAGTAAAAGAGAATAAGAGATGCAAGAAGATTAAGTGAGCAGTGCAATCTGTGAATAATAATGAATTCCTGAGGAGGTGATAAATGGGCTTGCATAGAACTCGTCTCCGAAAGGGTTTGCTCAATGAGATAATACAAATGGTTTCTATTACCGTCCAATTGGCTTTAACAAATCTTGTTTGTTTCTGTACGAACACCAATTATACGTCAATTTTTCTCTTCGGTTACAAATATTGAATATATACTTATAGTTCTTCCTAAAGTTCGACCCGAGTTCGGACTCGTGGTATCAAGATATATATTACCAATCAGGGCTCTTATTGCCTTCAAGATTAATGTCACTCTGTAACAGATGCATCGGACAGAATGATAGCTAAAAAGATGTTTCAAGTACCATCTACCATAAAGAAATCATGGAGCCTAGCAGATACTTCCATGAATGATGAAAATCAATTTGTTAATATTATCATAAGTAACAAATGTAAAGATAAATAGAGCTTCAGAAGGAAAGTAACCTCGAATTATGAACCAGACCCAGAAAACACTTCAAACAGACCACAACAACTCTTCCAAGATGTTTTTTGCACTGGCAATGGAGAAGGAACTAGCAAAGGCTGTAGAAAAGTTCACACAAAAAAAAAAAACCGAAAAAGAGATAGTTTAGTGCAAAATAATGTTGCATCTCAAGAATAGACACGATAATAAGTAATCAGAAAGGACATATAATATAACACAATACCATACCTCAGTGACACCTTTCTCGTTTTCTGCCTCATTATCATCATTAGCTCTAGGTGCATTGGGTAGCAATGTCAGTCTATCGCCATTTTCTTGCGTTACACATTTTTTGGGATCTAAAATTGCAGCAGTGTTGTCAACAGATTTCACTAGTGGTTCCTTCTTCTCTAATGCTGCATTCGCCAAAGTCGTCGACAACACGACTTTATCTTCATTAGCCTCTCTGACAGGTACATGATCGATAGCCTTAGCAGCTGAACTTTCCGCTGAAGAATTGGCTATCTTCGCAGGATTAATAACTGCAGCAATATCACTATCCGAATTGCTGTTGCTATTGCTAGAGCTCCCAGACGAACCTCCATCACTAGATTTCACCATCGCCTCATCGTGCCCAGTCTTGATTTGTCTTTCAAGATCCTCTTTACCTTGATGATTCACATTCTTTTTCTCTACGATATTTCGAATCGTTTAACAACAGTTCAATTCAAAAAAAAGAAAATGCAAATAAATTAGCCGCTTAATTTTCAAATCCGCAGAGTATGAAGAGCTCGTACATTGCAACAAAAAAAAAGCAATATGTATTCTAGTTTACATCTACGCATATTAATCCACGGCCTTCACCCGAAACAACATGGAATTAAGCATCTCAATTACACAAGTAACCCTAACAAATACGCTTAAAATCCCACTTTCAGAACAAATTCACAAAGACAGATGAGCAAGCGAAAATGATGCCAAAAGAATCCAATAGAGTATCTTTATCTTTATCAATTAAAAAAACAAACCAACGAATGACAAATGAATCAGGCCGACGAATCCAAATCATTACAACACTAACAGCAGAGTTTAAAAAAAAAAAACATTTAAATAATACATTCAAACACAGGGTCACTGTGCATTCGTTTTGAATTAAAACGAAAATTATGTACCATGAGAGCGAGTGGAAACAGAGGATGATGGATTGGATTGGTTGTTGGGCTGATTTCCCTTCTTCTTCTTCGCAGCTTTTCGCTTCTTCGGACCTGAGGGCATGCTGTGTGACTCACTGAGTTCCACTCCCACACAACAACTTGGTGATTTTGTATGCTGAATTTCGGCTTCGAGTCTCTCTCTCTCTCTAAAGTCTCACCACCACTATAGTTTCTCTCTCTAGATTTGATGATTTTGTCTGTTGTTTGGGTTAAAGCGAAATTGTGTGTGAGTGTGTGTGTGTGTGTGTGGATTTCAAAAGGATGGTGGCGATTGGTGAGGATTTATTTATTTATTTATTTATTTATTTGATTCTTTCCTTTTTGTTTCTTCTTGGATTGGAGATTCAAATTTAAATGGATTATTATTATTATTATTCATTTGAAATTTTAAGGTTAAAATATCTTCCTTATTTATCTCTAATTTAAAAATTAATTTCCATTTTACCAAAAAAATCGGCCTCGTTGAATTCTATTTATTTACTAACAATAAAAAAAAAGATTAGAATAAATCATTAAATATTATTTATAAAATTCCAATTTTAATAAAAAAGGTCTAAATTAAGAAGTTA
Source organism: Erythranthe guttata (assembly GCF_000504015.1). Next base: position 3,970,110 of record NW_012194114.1, on the reverse strand, counting down.
ATGTTCAGGTAGTAATGATGTTAAATATGAATTTAAAAGGTTTATTTACGGTTTCAATCCATGTATGCATTCTTTTGAAATTCCATAGTTCATCTCTTGTCTAATTATTATATTGAGTATTATTAAGTACTAATTTATAGAATTTTGAGTACTAATTATTTATTGATACTATAATTACTTTATTATTATCCCACCACGTGAAATGGACATGGAAAAATGAAGGGATTCCGGCCATCAGCATGATCCTAGTAACAATTCATTATTATTCATTAATATATGGAGTAATTGAGTTACATATTCATTTCATATACCTATGGTTTTTTTTTATCATGCTGTAATAAATAGGAGCTCTTCTGATTTTTTACATGAATGCACTCAATTTCAGAATTAAAACATAGCTCGGCTTAGGTGATTGTAAATGAGCCCAGCTCACCAATTTTTTCGAGTTCGGCCTCGAGCTCATCGAGCTTTCAATTTAGGAGCTCGAGCTTGTCGAGTCCGAGCTCAACTCATTTTATTTATTCATTTTTACATAATTTTAATATTATTTTTTTTATTAAAAACTCATATGATACTAAAAAATTATAGTATAAAAAGTAAAACTGATTTTTTTTTTTTAATTTTAAAAAATGTATTTACTATTATATTATGAATATTACATGTTTTATTGTTATATAATATTATATTTTTATTAAAAGGATATATAAATCTAAAAAAGCTCACGAGCCGGCTCATGAACTTATAAACAATTAAGGATGGACTCGAGTTCAAACTCGAAAAATTCGAATTTGATCTCGAGCTTTTGTCGAACCGGCTCATCAAGCTCATGAGCCGGGTCAGCTCATTTACGCCCCTAGCTGGGCCAGTCCAATTTTCAACGTGATTTATTATGTAATCCTCATCGGGATAAATACAAAATATTGTTGGGCCAGTCCACTAAGTAATTTTAGGGGGCTATAAGTATTTGGGCTTTTATGGGCCCTAATTTAACGACATTAATTAATTACCTTAATCCCATTAAATTGGGGTGAGGAGAAATTAAGGAAAGTGTGGTCGCCGACATGGAATCTCTCCCGTTCCACATGGTCCAGTTCCTTCCAATTCGTACTGACCTCGCGTTAATTTAATTTCCCATCGAAATAAAGATTTGACAAACACCTTCTTCGTCTGGATCGGAACAGCTGCTACGTTGTGGCACAACGGTCAAAAAAAAAAAAAAAAAAAAAAAAAAAATCCAGATCCGCTTGAAGAATTACAAGCACAACGCACATTGAGAAACTGAGAAGGCAACAGCGATGGATGCTTTGAGGAAGCAAGCGAGTAAACTCAGAGATCAAGTAGCCAAACAACAACAGGTTCCGCCGCCCGTGTTCTTTTTTCGCAATCTGTTTTACGGAAGAAAATATAATCTATCATGAATCCATTAATCATATAGTGGAATTTTTCCTGCTTGATTTTGTAGGCTGTGATAAAGCAGTTCAGCGCGAGTGGGTATGAGAGTTCTGAAATGATGGTTATTGATGAGGTTGAGCTGCAGAGGCATCAACAATTGGAGAAATTGTACCGATCCACTCGTTCTGGAAGGGTAATTATATTATCTCGTCGTTGTGGATATCTGTACTAGGGTTATCATGTTCGTTTAGTAGTGAAAAAATTCGTGTAATTTAAGTAAAATCTGGTCTACAGCTGTACTTGCAGAACACTAATTGCTCAAGTGGATAAATTAGATGGCAATTCGTGCACGAAGGTTGTTCTGTTATTCTTCCGCACTGCTTTGATTGAGGATCTGTGGATATTGTATCCATGTGAATTAAGAGCCACTGGATTTAGGACATTATGATAAGGAATAATTATTAGAAGTAATTTCAACTCAGCCGCACTTAGATCTTGTTTTAAGTTTTCATTTATGGAGCTCAACGACGGAAAAGTTCGTGCTTGATATTTGATTTTTATTTATGAACAAACTACCATTTTAGATATCGATGCAAAAGGAAGTGATCTGAATTTCAAGGTTTAATGTAGTATTTCCTCATCTGAATTTCATAGTTTTACCTTTTTCCCCCGATTACCTGAGTAAATTCCACCTAGTATATCCTTCAAGTATGTATGCATTTTGTTCTTTATCGAATTAAGAGCCACTGGATTTAGGAACATTTACGACATTATTTCTATTTCCATTTTTTTATATTTTCATTAATCCTGAGATGTGGGCAAGATAAGCTTCATGCAACGAAAGATTGGTACTGTAATTTAGTTTCGAGGTCAATCCAGACTGGATCAGCGATAATTCTTTGATTTTTTTGTTTTGTTTTGTATCACAGTGTCTCTTGGTTTCAGCTATGCATGTTTTCTCTTTTGTAGGATTTTCAGAAAGAAATAGTCAAAGCAGCTGAAGCATTCAGTGCTGTGGGATATAAACATATAGAAGCTGGTGAATGTTTATTCATTCTGCTATTCATTTTGTGTGCCTTTAAATAGTTGCCAATAAATTAGTTTGTTAATATTTACTCATACAAATGATGCAATCTATGAGCAAGGGATATACAATGTACTCAAGTTAGTGTTATGTCTTATGGTAGTCAGGAACCAAGTTGTCAGAAGATTGTTCCAAATTTGGTGTAGAGAATGATGGTGATGAGATTCTTGCCAAGACTGCATCTATATATGGGGATGCTCGTAAACACGTGGAGAAGGAGCAAGATGACTTCAATAGATTGTTGTTTACACAGGTCGGTTGGATGCTTCATCCTATAACATTAATCACCTCCTATGATTTTGTTCATTGGGATTTGTATGTACGATTAACTATTTCAATGGTAAATTAATTTTAAGGGCAATCATTGGATTCATTTTGTAATACTTTATAAGGTCTTGTAGGGGGGAGAGGAGAGGGGATCCCGAAGTGTGAAATGAAGGGAGATTCTAATGTTTTAAGTTACGATTTAATTTGTATCTTTAGAAGGTGAATGATGGGAACTCTGGGGTAGTCTTTTCTTTTGCTACAATGGAACATTGGTCTGGGGATAACAAACAATTTCTGCATGTTTTTAAATTCTGTTCCGATATGATTTTAACCCTCTTTATTCTAGGTTGAGGAGCTAAAATCTACATGAGATATCTAAGTATCACGTAGGAAATTATTAATGCACGTGGTTTTAATGTCTCAGAGTTGGGAAAGAGGTTGACATAGAATAATGCAGACTGAAGTATTGGAATCTTAAGTGGACAACTAGCCGACTAAGTTGAGATTTGTGGTATCTAGCAGGCTAATGTTAAGTGAATAATTTCGTCTTTTCTTGTTACTATTTATTTTGTATAGAAAAAATGATTTTTGTTATATTAAGAAATGGTTTTAGTAGATTGCTAAGATCTCCAAGCAGTAAACTGGTGATGTATATATTTCATGCCATTCTTGAATATTTTACAACCACATGAGATACTGATGTGGGGGTGTCCAATCATATGCATTACCATACCATCGGTATCACAGAAAATAAACATTTTTTTTGGTTGTTTGAGTGGCTGGGTGAGGATTGTATCGTCACTTATTTAATATGCTGGACTTCTGTAATTCTGGCCAATATGACCTAACAAATCCCAGTTTGTTTATGCACAATCATGGATGATGTTTCTTTTTATTTTTAGGTCTTAGAGCCCTTGAGAGCAATGATTATTGGCACTCCTCTCGAAGATGCTCGTCATCTTGCTCAACGATATAGTAAAATGAGACAGGAAGCCGAAGCACAGGTAATCAGAAGATGCATGAGTTTATTATATACCAGAATGTTCCAAAATGCAGGTTTTGAAATCCTATGGTGGTGGTGATTTATGATTCAACTTACTCGAAGCGAATATATGCAGGCGACAGAAGTTTCTAGAAGACAAGCACGTGTGAGGGAATCTCCTATTCCTGAAAACGTGGCAAAGTTGCATGCAGCGGAAACTAGAATGCATGAACTCAGAGCAAACATGGCAGTACTAGGTAAAGAAGCAGCAGCGGCATTGGCTGCTGTAGAATCGCAGCAGCAGAGACTTACTTTTCAGAGACTTGTAGCAATGGTATTAATACTATATGGGATAATCTTGTGAAAGCAAATTAGAATTACAATGATTAAGCAAGGACCGTTTGCTTCAAGGAAGTTTCTAATTGCAGGTTGAAGGTGAAAGGACATATCATGAGAGGGTTGCAACAATTCTTGGTAACATTGAAACAGAGGTGTGTGTTTGCCTTCTCAGATTCCTGTTAAGTATGTTTTTACAACTGTGCTGATGTCAGAGTCCGTAATTTGGTATAGATGGTCTCGGAGAAACAGAGGAAAGAGGCTGCTCCTCCAGTTGCTCCTCTCAATTACACTTCAGAGAAAACAAAGTACTTTTTAGCTGAGGTATGTTAAAGATGAACTTCTCATTATAAAAGAATGCCTTTACTAAATTTCCTAAGTTTAGGTAATGTTGAATATTTGTATTACGACATGGGATTTGATTAAAATTTCCACAAAGCACAAAGGACTATGGTATAGTGACTTCCGAAAATTTTCTTATCATTCTCGTTTTATTCTTCTGAAAGCTAAAATCTCAGAATATTTTTGTCAACAGCTCTGTTTTTCACCTAAGAAATGATATGTACCATAATTCTGTCCTATATTTTTTTTAAAGGTGTACTATATACTAGTCTATTACATTCTTTACCTGATAGGCTGATCCTTGCCATTTTTATTTTTTTTTGCAGGCATTGCATGCTTTTGATGCTGCATCGGAGAAAGAACTAAGCTTGGCAGTGGGGGATTTTGTTGTTGTGCGAAAGGTAGCATACCTTCCTTTTATCTTGTTATGCTCTCTTTTTAACATTGTGTCATATTATGTCTCTGATTGCGTGTTCGGCCTGATGCATATGTTAGTATATGGTAATAGACATGACCACTACATGGACCTAGACCGGAATTGGCCCGTGGTAAACATGGCAGTTAATAGGGTCAACTAGTTAATGGCTCGTGTATGTACGAGTTTGACCGTTGAAGATCCTGATAGTTTGACCGTTGAAGATCAACGTTTAAGATTAGTAAACCGTTAGTCAACAGTCAAGCTTTGACCGAACCGACGGGACGAACCATCTAAATCGGTTTGTTGAACCGCCTACCCCGAGAGTTTCCCGCCTAATTTTTTTAAAATTATCTATGCGTGTTTAGGTGTCGAACTCAAACCAAACTACTCGATATTCGGTTCGGGATCGTTCATTAAAAGCTCGTCTGAATTCGAGCTTGATAAAAAATAAATGATAAAATATGTATAAAAAATCAAGCTATTCAAGCTAGAGTCATGGTCAGCTCGATTGAAGGCCGTTCGAGCTCGACTCGAATGCTTATCAGAGCAAACTCAAAGACAACCTTAAAAATCTTGATAATTGTACGAACAAGCTTGAACAACCATGTATTTTGCTCGACTCAATTCATTTTGCATTCTTATATATGTGTAACCGCTAAACCGGATTGGAACCGGTGCTTCCAAATCCCAACTAGGCCGAGACATGTCCACAGTTCCGTGTTGACCCAGACCCAACCCATGGTCAATACATCCCATAACCGGAAGCATAACCGTAGTTTAAGGGTCGGTCAAGGGTCCGTATATGTCTGACCCGTGAACCGCCGGGTTCCTATTTATTTTGAATAATAATAATAATAAACAAAGAATTTCGACCCGTGAACGGACATATTGAAACTGCTCGTTATCGTGTGTTTTAAAGGCCGGTGAAGGGTCGAGAATAGGAATATACCGCGGACATGTCCAACCGGATCCTTACTCTTATGGTGAACTGTAAATTTCGACATGTAAACCGACGGTTCACGACCCATGGTCATATCTAGATGGTAATATAGCATAGTCTGACTCGTTTTTGTTTCAGGTGAATCCATCTGGGTGGTCAGAAGGAGAATGCCGAGGCAGAGCTGGATGGTTCCCAACCGGTTACGTGGAGAAACGCCAAAGACTACCGACAAACTATACCGCGGCTCAAGTTTATTAAGACAATCTTATCACTTCACTAAGTTTCTTTCAAAGTGGTTGGCGGTTCATCTCTCCCTCCATAACTCTGTGTGTGTGTGTGTGTGTGTGTGTGTGTGTGTTGACTTGCACTAATTAATACCTTTTATTTATTTATTAATTTATTTGTGTAATGGTTGGGTTGTGTTATTTATTTCTTGGTGTTACTGATGATGCATGCATTTGCTCTAATGAAGTTTGATAGCACCATCTCTCAAACTTCATATAATTGAAGATCAAGTAGTCAATTGGTCCAATTATGAAGGAAAATCATTTAAGTAGAAGATTTGCGTGGAGCAAAGGAAAGCTGTATTCATACACACCTACGTGTTTCAGTTTTTCTCACTTGCAGTTGCAGACAAGATTGACTTAAAGCAAGTAAAGCTAGCTGTCAGTACAAAAACAAGAATGAATTAAATTCGGGCAAATTGATGATTTAGCATTTTGAAGACGTCGGTTGTTATTGACTTTTTTCTTCGTGTTCAAAACTGAGTTTAGTAAAGCAGAAATGCAAGTATAAACTTTTGAAGTTCATAAATTATATACTCGATTCCTGTTCGGTTCTAGTTGATTTCCGTCAAATTGTACAATTTCGATCTCGCAATGTAGGTTATAATCCATCTTTCTTCAAGTCAGTGCTCCAGTCTTTTCGGTTAATCGATCCTTTTTACTGGTGGAAAGCAGTAAAAGGTATTAAAAATGTTATACAAACCACATCTTAGATATTAGTACACTAGTTTCTGTAAATAGAAACTACAACGAGGATTGTCTAAACGGGAATTTGAACATTGTGTATTTGTTTGATTTAGACATGTACTGAACATATGTGTAACATATAGTAATCTACTATTCGGCACCAAACTCAAATCTTTAAAACAGCGCCAACGGGCATTTATAACAATCGAGACAGGACACACTGAATCTGGTAATGCACGCAACGTATGTTTATCGTATTCTTTAACAAGTCGTTTCATTTAAAATAGTTATTCCATTAGAGCCCCCCAATAAGGTAGAGGACTAGTTGGATTTTTCTGCTATTTAAATAATTATTACATGCATGGAAGATAAATACATATAAATAGAGATAGATATAAGGTAAGGTAGCCATTTAATTTGCAGAGAAATATAATTAATGGATTTGAGTAGAGAAAAATCAGCAAAAGTCGGGTTCTATAAGCTTTTTCGTTATGCAGATAAATTTGATATTATTTTGATGATTATCGGGAGCGTAGGAGCCATTGCAAATGGCGCTTCGCAGCCTATTAGTACACTTACATTTTCCCAACTTGTTAATTCTTTGGCCCAGCCAAATCATACCCAACTCCTCCATCAAGTTTCTAAGGTGTGCGTGCGTGCGTGCGCGCGCGCTTATGTGTGTGTGTGAAATTGTAGAGTAATAGCTTGTGGCCATACTAATTACTAAATGTGGTTTATTTTTAATTATTTGCAGGTGTCTCTTAAGATTTTATTCATAGCTATTGGTGGAGGGATTGCCGGATTTCTACGTAAGTTCATTTAAACACCGGCATGCATGTGTAATTAACTAATTCAAGAATCAAGATGTACGATGTTAATTACTTCAAACCGATTGAAAACATTATTATTATGAATAAACGTTTCGTAATATTTTATAAATAATCAATGCAGAGGTAAGCTGTTGGATGGTGTCTGGTGAGAGGCAATCGAGTCGAATAAGAGCTCTGTACTTGAAATCATTACTAAGGCAAGAAACCTCATTCTTCGACACCGAAACCTCAACCGGAGAAGTGATGAACACTATTTCCGGACATAACATTCTCATTCAAGACGCCATGGGAGAAAAGGTAAATCTTTCATCAATCATCACACAACTCTTGCTTGCTTTTTCCGACATCCGATTTTACTTTTAAAAAAAAAAACTAAAAATGATGAATTTATTTTATGGCAGGTTGGAAAGTTCATAGAATTTGCATCAACCTTCATTTCGGGGTTCATTATTGCGTTCGCACGAGGGTGGCTTTTGTCGGTAGTTTTACTGTCATGTGTTCCGGCAATCGTCCTGATCGGAGGATCCCTTGCCTTCTTAACTTCAAATATGTCTGCAAATGGACAAGCAGCTTATGCAGAAGCTGGAAATGTAGTGGATCAAACACTTGGAGCTATTAGAACAGTATGTAATAAATAAATTAAAAAAAAACCGTCAAATATTTACATTTTTTCATCTTCTAATTCCACGGTATACGTTTCGTGTTATAGGTTGCATCGTTCTGCGGAGAGACACAAGCTATTGCCAAGTACAACAAAAAGCTGGAAATTGCTTATAAAGCAAGTGCCAAACAAGGGCTGGTTTCAGGGATCGGACTTGGTTCGATGCTATTAATTACCTTTACGAGCTACGCGTTTGCTGTATGGTATGGATCAAGGCTGATCATAGACAAAGGGTATAACGGTGGAGATGTCGTTAACGTAATTCTCGCAATCATGGTTGCTGGATCGTAAGTTATTCAATCATGTCTTATATAAAAAAAAAAGTTTTTCTCGTATGTCTTGAAACGAATTTTATATGAAAAAAATGTTTCTTGAAATATATAATTAATCAGGTCACTGGCCCAGACTTCTCCATGCCTCGGTGCATTTTCAGCAGGGCAGGCTGCAGCATGCACGATGTTCGAGGTTATAAACCGTAAACCTCTAATCGATACATGCGACAAAAGTGGAGTCGTGTTGGAAAATCTTGAAGGCGAAATCGAATTCAAAGATGTTCATTTCAGCTATCCATCGAGGCCGTTCGTGCAGGTTTTTTCTGGTCTCTCGTTAAGTGTTCGTAAAGGGAAAACGTTAGCTTTGGTGGGGCAGAGTGGGAGTGGGAAATCGACCATTATCAGTTTGCTTGAAAGGTTTTATGATCCTGATTTCGGAAAGATTCTAATAGATGGTATTGATTTGAACAAGTATCAGCTAAGATGGATAAGAGAGAAAATGGGGCTCGTTAGCCAAGAGCCCGTTTTGTTTTCGACCACTGTGAAGGAAAATATACTATACGGCAAACCTTGTGCTACTGATGAAGAGATTACATCTGCAGTCGAGCTTGCTAATTGCGCGAAATTTATCGACAAATTACCTAACGTAATCTTGCTTCTTTTTCCTTTTTGAACGTATATAATTAGTTGTTTGGTTTCGATTAATGACTAGAGAGGTTCTGTTTTTACTACAGGGGATTGATACAATGGTGAGCGAAAATGGGACGCAGCTATCTGGAGGGCAAAAGCAAAGAATTGCTATTGCCAGAGCTATTCTGAAAAACCCGAGAATTCTTCTTCTGGACGAAGCAACGAGTGCTCTGGATGCAGCGTCTGAACGCAGAGTACAGTATGCTCTCGAGAAAGTTATGCCCGATCGAACGACTGTGGTTGTTGCTCACCGCTTATCCACTGTTAAAAATGCTCATCTTATAGCTGTGTTACATGCTGGGAAACTTGTTGAGCAAGGTAAAATTATTACTTATTACTCGCACCATTCCTTAATAATCGTCTCTTTTCACATTTGCACAAGTATTAAGCAACTCGATAAATGTAGCTTGATTTTAGGAAATTAACGCATAAAAATGAACCTTTATCATTTTAGCTACAAATTGAAGTTACTTATATTATCTTTCACTCAATATAGGAACTCATGACGACTTGATTCAAATCCCCGACGGGGCATATCACCAGCTTCTTTACATGCAAGAGGGAAACAAAAGTGGGCATATTAACATTGTAGCAAAATTGGATCCAATATCAAATAAAACAGATTCCTCGATTATGTCTTCGGGCAAGAAATTATCGAAAAGGTTTTCATCAAGCATAGGATCGTTGAGTAACCGGTGCTTTAGCTTCGGACACGACACTAAAACTACAGACGAGGCAGTTGAAATATACGAAACGGATGTGAAAAACGAAAAGAACGTGTCCATTAAACGCTTGGCCTATTTAAATACACCCGAGTTACCAGCTCTGCTCATTGGATCCTTAGCTGCAGCTGTACACGGTGCAGCTTTCCCTGTATTCGGACTCTTAATAGCAACAGCATTTGGAATATTCTTTGAAACGCCAGATGAACTAAACAAGGACTCTCGATTTTGGGCTTTAATTTTCATAGCCGTCGGTGCAGTAGTTTTCGTTGCAGCTCCTATTCAGAACTATATGTTTGGAGTTTCAGGTGGTAAACTGGTACAGAGAATCCGATCCTCGCTATTCGAAAAGGTACTTCACCAAGAAATCGGTTGGTTCGACGACCCTGCTAACACGAGGTACATAACGTTTGATTAAAATTAACTCTAGTTAGTTTTTCTTTTTTTTTTTTCGTTTTTCCCGTGTGAAATATTTTTGTTTGATGCTCAGTGGCGCAGTGGGAGCAAGGCTGTCTAGCGATGCGTCGACTGTGAAAAGCCTTGCGGGCGACACGCTGGCGTTAGCTGTACAAAATGTAGCAACCACGATAGTAGGTCTCTCGATAGCTTTCATGACAAACTGGAAGCTAGCACTCACTGTCGTAATCGTTGTACCGCTTATGCTCGTAGAAGGATACTTCCGTATGAAACTCGTTAAGGAAGGTACTAACAAGGTAGGTTGTACTTTTTTTTGTTCCGAGGCGTGTTTCTTGAAAATCCAGCACAAGGGCAATACGAATAAATATAATTTTTTTTTGGTAATATATGAAGGTGATATTTGAAGAAGCAAGTCAAGTTGCAAGCGATGCGATTAGAGGCATTAGAACTGTTGCATCCTTCTCTGCCGAGGATAAAGTGATGGAGATGTACCGAAGAAAATGTAAAGCTCCGAAACGGCAAGTAATTTGGTACGGGATTGCGGGTGGGGCCGGTTTAGGCTTCGCTAATTTCGTATTGTTCTCTATATACGCATTCTGTTTTTACGTTGGAGCTGTCCTCACAAACCGTGGACAAGCAACGTTCGGTGAAGTCTTTAAGGTAAAAAAAACAAACAAAAAAAGACAACCTTAAAGTTTACAAAACTAGTGAATGCAAAGAGTAACGTCTTATATTGCAGGTTTTCTTTGCATTACAAGTGTCATCTCTAGGCATTGCACAGAGCAGCACACTCCTAGCAGATTTCAACAAGTTCAAGAACTCGGCTGCATCCGTATTCGAAATCCTCGACCGGAAATCATTGATCGACTCACGTGGTTGTGACGGTCTAAAACTCGACAATTTAAAAGGTGATATAAAATTCCAACACGTTAGCTTCAAATACCCCACACGGCCCGATATTCAAATCTTCAAGAATCTGAGCTTGCACATATCATCTGGAAAGGTATTCTTCGAATCTTGCTCCTTTAACTTACGAACATAGCATATATCGATTATGCTCGAGCTTTACTATATTCGGATATTATTTTTTTTTTTGTCAGACATGTGCTCTTGTCGGAGAAAGTGGAAGTGGTAAGTCAACTGTAATAAGTCTACTACAGAGGTTTTATGATCCAGACAGTGGTCACATATATTTGGATGGTGTCGAAATTCGAAAACTCAATCTCAAATGGCTAAGGCAACAAATGGGGCTTGTGGGCCAAGAACCGATACTTTTCAACGAGACGATCCGAGAAAACATCTCTTACGGTTATTCAAAAACGCCAACCGAAGAAGAGATTGTTAGTGCAGCAAAAGCTGCACATGCGCACGAGTTCATATCAGCATTGCCCGAGGGGTACGATACATGCGTTGGAGAAAATGGGGCTCGATTATCGGGGGGCCAAAAGCAACGCATAGCAATTGCGAGGGTGGTTTTGAAAGATCCGAAGATTCTGTTGCTCGACGAGGCAACTAGTGCTTTGGATGCCGAGTCGGAGCATTTTGTGATGCGTGCGTTGGAGAGGGTTAGGGTTAGGAAAACTAGCGTGGTTGTGGCTCATCGGTTAACCACGGTTAAGTGTGCAGATGTGATTGCTGTGGTGAAAGATGGTTTGGTTGTTGAGGAAGGTACACATGATTTGCTCATGGGGATTCCTTTTGGTATTTATGCCACTCTAGTTTCTGTTACTGGGAATTCCAACTGACAAGTTTACGAAAAAAAACCCTTTTCGTTTGCATAATTACAACTACCTTCCTCAATTATGTATTATTTTAGAAAAAAAAACCCTTCATTCAGTATATATATTTGACACCGTAAAGGTGAACGTGTAATACAATACATAGTCGAGATAGTAATTACCAAAATATGAGGGCGTTTTCGTAATTTGACCTTATTTTAAGGGGTTGGTCGTAATTTGCCGTATTTTGTAATTTGAATGAAGTGATGTATGTTTTATATTTAATTGAAGACGTAAGTGTCTGTTAAAAGTCCGGTCCACAAAAAATAGCCCATAACCACTAATTTGACCCACTTCATAGAACCAAGATAAAATCAATAGCCCATTAAATAATTAATTAAAGGGATTATTTTGTAGACCCTCATCATTTTTAAATTATATATAACTAACTACCAAGTGGATTACATTTTAGGGGAAACCCCCATCATTTCGATAATATTTTGACATACCTCTGGCTACCCTAAAGTTCCTATAATACCCTTCTAAAATCAGTTTTAAACCCTAGCCACTCACGGTCTCTCTCTTATTCTCTCCCAAATTCAAAATTCCGCCTACACAAACCTCCCACCGGCGAAATTGCTTCCCGGAGCCATAACTCTCTCTCCGGTGGTTGGAATTCGATGGTTTGACTACCGTTGGATTCCTCTCGTCGAGCTCTTTCTTTTGGTGGTGATTTCATTCAGTTTCGAACGCTGATCTGTTTCTGCAATTTTTTTTCATTCGAGAACGGTGGTCTTGTCGGAGTTTTATTTTGTGTTCCACCCGTCGAAATTTGACGGGTCACCTACCGTTGGATTCCTCTCGTCGGGATCTATATTTTGATGGTAATTTCGTTTATTTTTATGTTTTCAGATTTATTTCTATATTTTTTGCATTTGTGGCCGCGCAAAACCATTGGTGGTTACTCTCTATCTCTCGATCTCTTAATGTTTGGTGATTTTTGAGTGTTTTGATGTTTTTTTTCAAATTTGTTGATTTGCACTAAAGTAATTTCTTTTTGTTTTGATTTTGCAATTGCAGCTTAATGAAGGCCATTAATCCTTTCCTTGAAGGTGTCAATTTTTTTTTTTAAGTTACATTAGATCTGTTCAACAGACTGTATACATTACTAGTAACATGTAGTTACATATGCGTATATTTATGTATTTTCGATTTGTATTTTATTGGTTTTGATGTGATTTATAATAAAAATATTTAAATTTGTAAATTTTTGTTGGGGTTTTATGGATTTATTTTGTATAAGTCAGTATTCGTGTGTATATACAATTGATCGACTAAAAATATGGGGAAAAAACGAACATAACTATGAATTACTATAGGTACTATAAACGTTTATTCATAATAATGTTGTTTACACAGGTCGGTTGGATTCTTCATCCTATAACATTAATCACCTCCTATGATTTTGTACACTGGGATTTGTATGCACCATTTAATATTTCAATGGTAAATTAATTTTAAGGGCAATCGTTGGATTCATTTTGTAATACTTTAAAAGGTCTTTTTATTTTTAGGTCTTAGAGCCCTTGAGAGCAATGATTATTGGCACTCCTCTCGAAGATGCTCGTCATCTTGCTCAACGATATAGTAAAATGAGACAGGAAGCTGAGGCAGATGCATGAGTTTATTATATATCAGAATGTTCCAAAAATGCCGATTTGAAATCCTATGGTGGTGGTGAGTTATGATTCAACTTGCTCGAAGCGAATATATGCAGGCGACAGAAGTTTCTAGAAGACAAGCACGTGTGAGGGAATCTCCTATTCCTGAAAACGTGGTAAAGTTGCATGCAGCGGAAACTAGAATGCATGAACTCAGAGCAAACATGGCAGTACTAGGTATGTTAAAGATGAACTTCACATTATAAAAGAATGCCTTTACTGAATTGTCAAAGTTTAGGTAATGTTGAATATTTGTATTACGACATGGGATTTTATTATAATTTCCACAAAGCATAAGGACTATGATATAGCGACTTCCGAAAATTTTCTTATCATCCTCGTTTTATTCTTCTGAAAGCTAAAATCTCAGAATATTTTTGTCAACAGCTCTGTTTTTTACCTAAGAAATTATATGTGCCATAATTGTGTCCTATACTATTTTTTAAAGTTGTACTATATACTGGTCTATTACATTCTTTACCTGATGGGCTGATCCTTGCCATTTTTTTCTTTGCAGGCATTGCATGCTTTTGATGCCGCATCGGAGAAGGAACTAAGCTTGGCAGTGGGGGATTTTGTTGTTGTGCGAAAGGTAGCATACCTTCCTCTCTATCTTGTTATGCTCTCTTTTAACATTGTGCCATAGCATGTCTCTGATTGCGTGTTTGGCCTGATGCATATGTTAGTATATATGCCTATATGGTAATAGACATGACCACTACACGGACCTAGACCGGAATTGGCCCGTGGTAGACATGGCAGTTAATAGGGTCAGCTTGGTAATGGCTCGTGTATGTACGAGTTTGACTGTTGAAGATCCTGATAGCTTGACCGTTGAAGATCAACAGTTAAGATTAGTAAACCGTTAGTCAACAGTCAAGTGTTGAATGAACCGACGGGGCGAACCATTTAAACCGGTCTGTTGAACCGCCTACCCCGGCAGTTTCCCACCTAAATCTTTTAAAATTATGTATGTGTGTTTAGGTGTCAAACTCAAACCTAACTACTCGTTATTCGGTTCGCGATCGCTCGTTCAAAGCTCGTTTGAATTCGAGCTCGATTAAAAATAAATGATAAAATATGTATAACAAATCAAGCTACTCAAGCTAGAGTCATGGTCAGCTCGATTAAAGCTCGTCTAGTTCGACTCGAATGCTTATCAGAGCAAATTCAAACACAACCTTAAAAGCTCGATGATGATAGATCATATATGATAGATCATAGATGATGGATGATAGATAATGATGATGATGATGATGATGATGATGATGGTGATGATGATAGATCATAGATGATGGATGATAGATAATAATGATGATGATGATGATAGATCATATATGATAGATTATAGATCATAGATGATAGATGATGATGATAGATCATAGATCATAGCTCATAGATGGTAGATGATGGATGATAGAGCGTAGATGAACGATGAACGATGGACGATGGACGAAAACGATAACTGAAAGAATTTATGGTCCTGAATTCGTTTAATACAGAGATGTTATCTTAAGTGTTATGACACTTGAGAAAACATGCAGCGGAAATATAAAGATAAAAAGACAATACTCAGATCTAAAAATGTTCACAAGTAAAAACTTGTGAACTTGCCCTTTACAGGACGGAAAAATTATATTAAAACAGTATTCCAAGAATACAAATGGAAGATGTACGAAAACTTCTTCCTTATGAATGAATCATTAACATGATCATTCTTACATTCAAATCTAGAAACAAAAAGAGAAATATTAAAAATTCTAGATTTCAAAGAATGTACTCGTGAGGAGTACGTACAAACAGATTTTAGAAACACACTAAAACTTTCGTAGATAAACTTCAGCACTCGGTTTTTGTTTCTTCGAAATCTACATATTTCTTGAGTCTTGAGTTTGGTATTTATAGACTTTCCAAGCTTCCACTACTCAGCCCATGATCTGCAAGAAAACCAACCACAAGAGCACTCAAGAAAATGGGTTACTGGGTTAGTTAAAAAGTTAGAATAATATTCACAATTAAACCCACTAAGCACTACTTAGCCCACTAAATCATAACACTTAGCCCACTAAGTCATAACTAAAATTTAGTTTGAAAGTAAGATAGTTAAAAACACTTTTGTGGAAAACCCACGTGTTTCAATAACGATTGGTAATGATAATGATAATGATAATATAATACAAAGAATTTCGACCAGTGAACGGATATATTGGAACTGCTCATTATCGTGTGTTTCAAGGGACGGGAATCGGAATATACCGAGGACATGTCTAACCGGACCCTTACTCCAACCGTGAATTGTTAAGTTTCGACATGTAAACCGACGGTTCACGGCCCATGTTCATATCTAGATATCTAGATGGTAATATCTGATTTGTTTTGGTACTTGTATTGCTATCTAGATAATCAAATTACTTGTGTCAGGTAAATCCATCTGGGTGGTCAGAAGGAGAATGCAAAGGCAGATCCCAACGACGGGTTACGTGGAGAAACGCCAAACGAAGTTTGATAGCACCATCTCAAACTTCATATAAAAAGCTCAAGTAGTAAATTGGTCCAATCTGTAGGAAAAAAACATTTAATGAGAAGAGTTGCGTAGAGGAAACGAAAGATGTATCGAAACCTACGTGTTTTAGTTTTCCTCACTTGAATTAAAAATCCAAGAACAAGAGTAAGAGCACTTCAAAATGCAGGTTATTATGGACTTTTTTCTTAGTGCTTAAAACCAATTTCTATGCACCAACCCTGTCCGATTCTAGTTGTTTTCTATCAAATTGAAAAAATTGCAAACTTGATCTAAAAATATAGGCTATAACCATCTTTCTTCTAGTGTTTCTCCAGTCTTTTACTGTTGGAAAGCAGAAATATGTATTACAAATGTTGTATAAACCAAATGTTAAATATTAGTACACTACCACAAAAAATGGTAGAAGTGTAAGATGTCAAATTCGTAGTAAAAGGCTTTTTGCTACGATTTTACTAGGAATTTTCTCCGCAGCAAATGCCATTGCAAATAGCGGATTTTTAATGTAGCAAAACGATTTGTAGTAAAAAAACCATTTTTTTTTACTAGAGGTTGATCCGTAAATAGAAACTAAAAGTCGTCGTCCAACCAGATAATAGAGGACTTTTCTAAATCAGAATCCGAACATTATGAGTATTTATTTGATTTAGACATTTACCAAACTGGCATTTATAACAACAAGTGAGACAGGACTACACACTGAATCTGGTACTGAACAGAACGGGTGTTTATCACATTTTAAACAAGTACGTTGTAATTCATTTAAAATACTTGTTCCATTAGAGCCCCCAATAAGGTAGATGCCTACTTGGATTTTTTGCTATTTCATTATTTTTTACATGCATGGAAGATAAATACATATAAATAGAGATAGATACACGGTAGCCATTTAATTTGCAGAGAAATATAATGGATTTGAGTAGAGAAAAATC
This sequence comes from Erythranthe guttata, assembly GCF_000504015.1. The sequence continues at coordinate 3,952,894 of NW_012194114.1, read as the reverse complement.
AGCAAAAGTTGGGTTCTATAAGCTTTTTCGTTATGCAGATAAATTTGATGTTATTTTGATGATTATCGGGAGCATCGGAGCCATTGCAAACGGCGCTTCGCAGCCTATTAGTACACTTACATTTTCCCAACTTGTTAATTCTTTGGCCCAGCCAAATCATACCCAACTCCTCCATCAAGTTTCTAAGGTGCGTGCGCGCGCGCGTGTGTGAAATTGTGGAGTAATAGCTTGTGGCCATACTAATTACTAAATGTGGTTTATTTTTAATTATTTGCAGGTGTCTCTTAAGATTTTATTCATAGCTATTGGTGGAGGGATTGCCGGATTTCTACGTAAGTTCGTTTAAACACCAGCATGCATGTGTAATTAACTAATTCAAGAATCAAGATGTACGATGTTAGTTACTTTAAACCGATTGAAAACATTATTATGAATAAACGTTTCGTAATATTTTATAAATAATCAATGCAGAGGTAAGCTGTTGGATGGTGTCTGGTGAGAGGCAATCGAGTCGAATAAGAGCTCTGTACTTGAAAGCATTGCTAAGGCAAGAAAGCTCATTCTTCGACACCGAAACCTCAACCGGAGAAGTGATGAACACTATTTCCGGGAATAACGTTCTCATTCAAGACGCCATGGGAGAAAAGGTAAATCTTTCATCAATCATCACAACTCTTGCTTGCTTTTTCCGACATCCGATTTTACTTTAAAAAAAAATGATGAATTTATTTGATGGCAGGTTGGAAAGTTCATAGAATTTGCATCAACCTTCATTTCGGGGTTCATTATTGCGTTCGCACGAGGGTGGCTTTTGTCGGTTGTTTTACTGTCATGTGTTCCGGCAATCGTCCTGATCGGAGGATCCCTCGCCTTGTTAACTTCAAACATGTCTGCAAATGAACAAGCAGCTTATGCAGAAGCTGGAAATGTAGTGGATCAAACACTTGGAGCTATTAGAACAGTATGTAATAAAAATAAAATAAAATAAAAACCCGTCAAATATTAACATTTTTTCATCTTCTAATTCCACAGTATACGTTTCGTGTTATAGGTTGCATCGTTCTGCGGAGAGACACGAGCTATTGCCATGTACAACAAAAAGCTGGAAATCGCTTATAAAGCTAGTACCAAACAAGGGCTGGTTTCAGGGATTGGACTCGGCTCGATGCTATTAATTTCCTTTACGAGCTACGCATTTGCTGTATGGTATGGATCGAGGCTGATCATAGACAAAGGGTATAACGGTGGAGATGTCGTTAACGTAATTCTCGCAATCATGGTTGCTGGATCGTAAGTTATTCAATCATGTCTTATATAAAAAAAAAAGTTTTTCTCGTATGTCTTGAAACGAATTTTATATGAAAAAAATGTTTCTTGAAATATATAATTAATCAGGTCACTGGCCCAGACTTCTCCATGCCTCGGTGCATTTTCAGCAGGGCAGGCTGCAGCATGCACGATGTTCGAGGTTATAAACCGTAAACCTCTAATCGATACATGCGACAAAAGTGGAGTCGTGTTGGAAAATCTTGAAGGCGAAATCGAATTCAAAGATGTTCATTTCAGCTATCCATCGAGGCCGGACGTGCAGGTTTTTTCTGGTCTCTCGTTAAGTGTTCGTAAAGGGAAAACGTTAGCTTTGGTGGGGCAGAGTGGGAGTGGGAAATCGACCATTATCAGTTTGCTTGAAAGGTTTTATGATCCTGATTTCGGAAAGATTCTAATAGATGGTATTGATTTGAACAAGTATCAGCTAAGATGGATAAGAGAGAAAATGGGGCTCGTTAGCCAAGAGCCCGTTTTGTTTTCGACCACTGTGAAGGAAAATATACTATACGGCAAACCTTGTGCTACTGATGAAGAGATTACATCTGCAGTCGAGCTTGCTAATTGCGCGAAATTTATCGACAAATTACCTAACGTAATCTTGCTTCTTTTTCCTTTTTGAACGTATATAATTAGTTGTTTGGTTTCGATTAATGACTAGAGAGGTTCTGTTTTTACTACAGGGGATTGATACAATGGTGAGCGAAAATGGGACGCAGCTATCTGGAGGGCAAAAGCAAAGAATTGCTATTGCCAGAGCTATTCTGAAAAACCCGAAAATTCTTCTTCTGGACGAAGCAACGAGTGCTCTGGATGCAGCGTCTGAACGCAGAGTACAGTATGCTCTCGAGAAAGTTATGCCCGATCGAACGACTGTGGTTGTTGCTCACCGCTTATCCACTGTTAAAAATGCTCATCTTATAGCTGTGTTACATGCTGGGAAACTTGTTGAGCAAGGTAAAATTATTACTTATTACTCGCACCATTCCTTAATAATCGTCTCTTTTCACATTTGCACAAGTATTAAGCAACTCGATAAATGTAGCTTGATTTTAGGAAATTAACGCATAAAAATGAACCTTTATCATTTTAGCTACAAATTGAAGTTACTTATATTATCTTTAACTCAATATAGGAACTCATGACGACTTGATTCAAATCCCCGACGGGGCATATCACCAGCTTCTTTACATGCAAGAGGGAAACAAGAGTGGACATATTAACAATTTAGCGAAATTGGATCCAATATCAAATAAAACAGATTCCTCGATTATGTCTTCGGGCAAGAAATTATCGAAAAGGTTTTCTTCAAGCATAGGATCGTTGAGTAACCGGTGCTTTAGCTTCGGACACGACACTAAAACTACAGACGAGGCAGTTGAAATATACGAAACGGATGTGAAAAACGAAAAGAACGTATCAATTAAACGCTTGGCCTATTTAAATACACCCGAGTTACCAGCTCTGCTCATTGGATCCTTAGCTGCAGCTGTACACGGTGCAGCTTTCCCTGTATTCGGACTCTTAATAGCAACAGCATTTGGAATATTCTTCGAAACGCGGGATGAACTAAACAAGGACTCTCGATTTTGGGCTTTAATTTTCATAGCCGTCGGTGCTGTAGTTTTCGTTGCAGCTCCTGTTCAGAACTATATGTTCGGAGTTTCAGGTGGTAAACTGGTACAGAGAATCCGATCCTTGCTATTCGAGAAGATACTTCACCAAGAAATTAGTTGGTTCGACGACCTTGCTAACTCAAGGTACACACGTTTGATTAAAATTAACGCTAGTTAGTTTTTCTTTTTTTCCTTTTTCTCGTGTGAAATATTCTCGTTTGATGCTCAGTGGCGCAGTGGGAGCAAGGCTGTCTAGCGATGCGTCGACTGTGAAAAGCCTTGCGGGCGACACGCTGGCGTTAGCTGTACAAAATGTAGCGACCACGATAGTAGGTCTCTCGATAGCTTTCATGACAAACTGGAAGCTAGCACTCACTGTCGTAATAGTGGTACCGCTTATGCTCGTAGAAGGATACTTCCGAATGAAACTTGTGAAGGAAGGTACTAACAAGGTAGGTTGTACTTTTTTGTTCCGAGGCGCGTTTCTTGAAAATCCAGCACAAGGGCAATACAAATAAATATAATTTTTTTTTGGTAATATATGAAGGTGATATTTGAAGAAGCAAGTCAAGTTGCAAGCGATGCGATTAGAGGCATTAGAACTGTCGCATCCTTCTCTGCCGAGGATAAAGTGATGGAGATGTACCGAAGAAAATGTAAAGTTCCAAAACGGCAAGGAGTTTGGTACGGGGTTGCGGGTGGGGCCAGTTTAGGCTTCGCTAATTTCGTATTGTTCTCTATATACGCATTCTGTTTCTACGTTGGAGCTGTCCTCACAAACCGTGGACAAGCAACGTTCGGTGAAGTCTTTAAGGTAATTAAAGAAAACAAAAGAAAGACAACCTTAAAGTTTACAAACTAGTGAATGCAAAGAGTAACGTCTTATATTGCAGGTTTTCTTTGCATTACAAGTGTCGTCTCTAGGCATTGCACAGAGCAGCACACTCCTAGCAGATTTCAACAAGTTCAAGAACTCTGCTGCATCCGTATTCGAAATCCTCGACCGGAAATCACTGATCGACTCGCGTGGTTGCGACGGTCTAAAACTCGACAATTTAAAAGGTGATATAAAATTCCAACACGTTAGCTTCAAATACCCCACACGGCCCGATATTCAAATCTTCAAGAATCTGAGCTTGCACATATCATTTGGAAAGGTATTCTTCGATTCTTGCTCCTTTAACTTACGAACATTGCATATATCGATGATGCTCGAGCTTTACTATATTCGGATATTTTTCATTTTTTTTGTCAGACATGTGCTCTTGTCGGAGAAAGTGGAAGTGGTAAGTCAACTGTAATAAGTCTACTACAGAGGTTTTATGATCCAGACAGTGGTCACATATATTTGGATGGTGTCGAAATTCGAAAACTCAATCTAAAATGGCTAAGGCAACAAATGGGGCTTGTGGGCCAAGAGCCGGTACTTTTCAACGAGACAATCCGAGAAAACATCTCTTACGGTTATTCGAAAACGCCAACCGAAGAAGAGATTGTTAGTGCAGCAAAAGCTGCACATGCGCACGAGTTCATATCAGCATTGCCCGAGGGGTACGATACATGTGTTGGAGAAAATGGGGCTCGATTATCGGGGGGCCAAAAGCAACGCATAGCAATTGCGAGGGTGGTTTTGAAAGATCCGAAGATTCTGTTGCTCGACGAGGCAACTAGTGCTTTGGATGCCGAGTCGGAGCATTTTGTGATGCGTGCGTTGGAGAGGGTTAGGGTTAGGAAAACTAGCGTGGTTGTGGCTCATCGGTTAACCACGGTTAAGTGTGCAGATGTGATTGCTGTGGTGAAAGATGGTTTGGTTGTTGAGGAAGGTACACATGATTTGCTCATGGGGATTCCTTTTGGTATTTATGCCACTCTAGTTTCTGTTACTGGGAATTCCAACTGACAAGGTTTACGAAAAAAACCGTTTTTGAGTGGATAATTACAACTGCCGCCATCAACTATGCATTTTCTTAGAAGAAAAACCCTTCATTCAGTAGATATATTTGACACCGTAAAGGTGAACGTGTAATACAATACATACATAGTCGAGATAATGTCTGTAATTACCAAAATATGAGGGCATTTTCGTAATTTGACCTTATCTTAAGGAGTTGGTCGTAATTTGCCGTATTTTGTATCAAGTGATGTATGTTTTGTATTTAATTCAAGACGTAAGTGTCTGTTAAAAGTCCAGTCCACAAAAAATAGCCCATAACCACTAATTTGATCCACTCCATAGAAACAAGATAAAATCAATAGCCCATTAAATAATTAAATTAAATATATTTTCATTTTATTCTCATTTCATACAACATCAATTAACCTTTTTTTCCCGCCAAATTGCTTATACCTCTTAAACTCATATTACAGGTACACAAAATTAATGGTTGAATTTTTTTAATTTTACAAATACTCTTTAATTACACTATCTTAGGGAATCTGTATATGATTAACCTATTTTTCAAAAGAATTCAGTCTCTTATTTCCATAGCCAGATTATTCTAAATTAATAAGCTTGAACCAACTATATTATGATTACAATTTACATTTTAACAACAATTAATCTTATTAATATAATATATATGCATATATTATATTTGTTTCTAGAAGGGATTGAGAAATACACGAGAATTATAAGGTGTTTGGGTGAATTATAAAGACCTGAAATTAAATAGGAGATCTCGTGATATAAAACACAAATAAGATTACCTTCTTCTAGAAGGATTCAAAATCGCTCTCCCATTCTACCGCAACAATCTATTTCCGACTGCAACACACACACACACACACACACAAACACGTGTGTGTATATATATATATATGTACGCATGTGTGGGAAGAGTCATTCAACAAACAAATTTTCCTCCCTGATCGACAATTTTTTTTTCTTCAATCTCCCGTCGAATTTCTGTATACATTAGAAAAAAAAAAGGAATGGCTGAAGAAGGAGAGGCAATGGGGAACCGAATTGACATAGAGAGCCAAGAGAAGAAATCCGATCAGAAGAAGAGAAATTTGGCTATGGCTGAAGAAGGAGAGACAAAGGAGAAGAAATCTGAAGAGAAATTGGGATACTTTAAACTGTTTTGTTTTGCAGACAGAGTTGACGTAGCCCTAATGTTGGCCGGAACCATTGGCGCCATCGCGAATGGGGTTTCTCAGCCGCTCATGACTTTGATTTTCGGCGAGCTCATCAATTCTTTCGGCGGAGCCGCTCAAACACATGTCGTCCATCAAATTTCAAAGGTATAATTCAAATATTCTGAAATTAAAACAGATTGTAATTTTTGGATGTAATTTAAGAACAATACAGAATCACTAATAGCCCAAATTGCCTCAGATTTATAATTAATTATTGCATTCATCTCAGCCTGTATATTCAGTTTGGTACTTTAGCCAGCCATGCATGTTGGTGCTATGTATATAAATCTGTTTGTATGTATTTTTTTTTTCATGTTGGATTTGAGTCTGATGAACTATAACTACCACCCTCTGCTCATCTTTTTACGTTGCAAAACTTTCAGATAGCTATCAAACTCGTCTACTTGGCGATTGGTACGGGGATCGCCTCACTTTTACGTAAGTCATACTTCGTTTTCTTTTCATCTTGAGTTCAATAACCTTCAAAAGATGGACATTGTAATTTAAATATTTTTCGTGGTGTGAATTTCACAAATTACAGAGATGGCGTGTTGGATGGTGACCGGAGAAAGGCAGGCGGCTCGAATAAGGGGGCTGTACTTGAAAACCTTGTTACGACAAGATATCGAGTTCTTCGATACTCAAGCAGAAACAGGGGAAATAATCGGTAGAATGTCCGGTGACACAATCCTCATTCAAGACGCCATGGGCGAAAAGGTAATTTAGGATACCTTCACTAGTCCAAATTAAACGAATATTCATTAATAACACGACGACGTATATTTGTTTGTTCTCTGTATCAGGTTGGAAAGTTCATCCAATTTATGTCCACGTTTTTCGGAGGGTATATCATTGCCATTTCCAAAGGGTGGAGATTAGCCCTCGTTTTAGCAACTAGTCTACCTGCTATTGTCCTGGCAGGTGGATCTGTATCCCTCCTAATATCGAAGATGTCTACTCGTGGACAAGTTGCTTATGCGGAGGCTGGAGCGGTTGTCGAACAAACTGTTGGAGCAATTAGAACGGTAATAACAACTGCTCTGTTTGTTTCTTTTTTCTTTTTCGATCTAGAAGCTTCTATCGCAAATTTTAACATTAAATTTCGTATGTAGGTTGCATCCTTCACCGGGGAAAAACAAGCTACGGAAAAGTACGACAACAAACTGAAAACCGCTTATTTAGCAACCGCCAAACAAGGCCTAGCTACAGGATTGGGAGTTGGTGCAGTGATGTTTGTTATTTTCAGTAGCTACGGACTTGCAATTTGGTATGGAGCGAAATTAGTAATCGGACATGGATATAGCGGTGGTGGCGTTATCACTGTTATTATGTCCGTCATTACTGGTGGAATGTAAGTAATTTGTACTAATCTTTTTTTTTTATGTCATGAATTAACTTCATATTCTAATCATTTAATTATCATTATTAATTATGGCTAAAAATGTACAAACAGAGCACTTGGGCAGGCATCGCCGTGTTTGAGTGCATTTGGATCAGGAAAAGCCGCAGCTTCGAAGATGTTCGAGACTATAAATCGAACACCAAAGATCGATGCAGCTGAAAATAAGGGCACTGAGTTGGAAAACATGAAAGGTGACATCGAACTGAGAGATGTTTATTTCAGGTATCCAGCAAGGCCCGAAGTGCAGATTTTTGCGGGCTTTTCGTTAAATGTCCCGTGTGGGAAGACCGCGGCTTTGGTAGGGCAGAGTGGGAGTGGAAAATCAACAGTGGTTAGTTTAGTGGAGAGATTTTACGATCCTGATTCGGGAGAAGTGCTCATCGATGGGGTTAACTTGATGAGCTTGAATCTGAAATGGATAAGAGGAAAGATTGGGCTCGTAAGTCAAGAACCTATCTTGTTCGGAACTAGCATCAAGGAAAATATTCTTTATGGCAAAGAAGATGCTACTGTTGCAGAGATAAGGAGGGCTGTTGAACTTGCTAATGCTGCCAAATTCATTGACAAGCTACCAAAGGTAAAACGAAAGAAAACAAAATAGTTAATTTATTTGCTTCTTATTTTTATTTATTTATTTTTTTTTAATGATTTTTCAATATTTTTTGCAGGGACTTGATACAATGGTGGGAGAACATGGAACTCAGCTATCAGGGGGGCAAAAGCAAAGAATCGCAATTGCTCGGGCCATTTTGAAAAATCCAAAAATACTTCTGCTCGATGAAGCAACGAGTGCTCTGGATGCTGAGTCGGAGCGTGTAGTGCAAGAAGCACTCGACAATGTGATGACAAACCGAACAACAATAGTGGTTGCTCATCGTTTGACCACTATCAGAAACGCAGACCTTATAGCTGTGGTTCACTCGGGGAAACTTATTGAGCAAGGGACACATGCTGAATTGATAAAAGATCCCGAGGGAGCCTATACACAGCTCGTTCGCATGCAAGAAGGTGGGGCTAAAACACAATCGGAAAATCGCATGCAAAAACAAGAATACATGTCAGAGTTGGATCGAAGCTTGGGCAAATCTTCAAGCAAGAGGATGCTATTTCGAAGATCGACAAGCAGTAATGAGTCGTCGAGACATTCATTTACACTGACCAACAATGTACCTGGTTATATCGAATTCCAAGAACCTCATAGTGCTGCAGAAATTGTTGGTGATGTAACAGAGGACGAAAACGTGTTGAATAAGAGAAAGAAAGTTTCCATCGCACGGCTCGCGAAACTAAACAAACCTGAAATCCCGATTTTGCTGCTCGGTTGTTTGGGTGCTGTTGTGCAGGGCCTGATGTACCCTATTTTCGGCCTGTTACTGTCGTCAGCTATAAGAATATTCTTCGAGCCTCCACACGAGCTGAGGAAAGATTCCAAATTTTGGGCAGGGATGATGGTTGTGCTAGGATCAAGTACTCTGGTCGCAGTTCCAATACAAAATTACTTTTTTGGAGTTGCGGGTGGAAAATTGATCGAAAGGATCCGTTCTTTGACGTTTAAGAAGATAGTCAACCAGGAAATCAGCTGGTTCGACGATCCTGCAAACTCGAGGTATGTTGATATTTAATTTTATTTATTTATTTTTATTAGTTTTTTCAAGAAGCGAAAATTGACATATATATTTTATTGTATTTGACCTTAAAAAATGCAGTGGTGCAGTTGGGGCGAGATTGTCTACGGATGCAGCCACCGTAAAGAGCATAGTCGGGGATGCTTTGGCGTTAGTTGTACAAAATATATCGACAGTGATAGCAGGCCTTGTTATAGCCTTTACAGCAAACTGGCTGCTTGCACTCATCGTATTTCTAGTACTCCCGTTTATCGGTTTGCAGGGTTTCATGCAAATGAGATTCTATAGAGGATTCTCTGCTGATGCCAAGGTTTGATATTTTTTTTACTTTTTTAATATTGGATTTATTTATATGTATAAATATATGCTAATAATAAATATAATGCAGGTGAAGTATGAAGAGGCAAGTCAAGTAGCAAACGACGCAGTTAGCAGCATCAGAACAGTGGCATCGTTTAGTGCAGAGGACAGGGTGATGAAGGTGTACGAGGAGAAATGCGAGGGTCCTCTTAGGCAAGGAGTTAGGCTCGGGATAGTTAGCGGAACCAGCTTCGGAGTTGGCTGGCTATCGCTCTATTGCACTCAGGCTTTTTGTTTCTACATCGGAGCTCTTCTTATCCAACACGGTAGAGCTTCGTTCGGCGACGTATTCAAGGTCATTCAATAAATCCTTTCTTATGATCTTATTATTATTTCATTTTTTTTCTTTTCGGAAATTAATTGTGTGATGATTCGAACGCAGGTTTTCTTCGCTCTAACAATGTCGGCCACCGGAGTTTCACAAGCAAGTGCAACGGCACCGGATGTCAACAAAGTCAAAGATTCCGCAGCATCTATATTCGACATACTCGACCGCAAACCGAAAATCGACTCGAGTAGCGACCAAGGCCTAACTCTGGCTAGTGTTAAGGGTGAGATTGAGTTACAACACGTGAGCTTCAAGTATCCGACCCGGCCCGATATTCAAATCTTCAGAGATTTATGCCTAACCATACCTTCTGGCAAGGTACATTTATTAATTTTAATTTTCAATTGTTAATTGTTTTCACTCTTAATAATAATTATTATTAATCACTTAATTATTCACGCAGACTGTTGCGCTAGTTGGAGAGAGTGGAAGTGGAAAGTCAACGGTGATTGCTCTAATAGAAAGGTTTTACAATCCTGACTCGGGTCAAGTATACTTGGACGGGGTTGAGATTGACCGGTTCAAGCTGAGCTGGCTGAGGGAACAAATGGGTTTAGTGAGTCAGGAACCGGTTCTCTTCAACGACACTATTCGAGCCAACATCGCCTACGGTAAAAAGGGTGACGTCACGGAGGAAGAGATCATCGCCGCCACAAAATCCGCCAACGCACACAATTTCATCTCCGGCTTGCCTCAGGGGTACGATACTAACGTCGGCGAGAGAGGTGTTCAGTTATCCGGCGGGCAGAAACAGAGAATTGCTATTGCCAGAGCTATACTGAAAAACCCTAGGATACTCCTTCTCGACGAGGCGACCAGCGCTCTGGACGCTGAGTCGGAGCGGATTGTGCAGGACGCGCTGGATAGAGTGATGGTCGATAGAACGACGGTGGTGGTGGCCCACCGCCTCTCGACTATTAGGAGCGCCGACGTAATCGCGGTGGTGAAGAACGGCGTTGTTTGCGAACAAGGGAGGCACGAAACGCTGATGAAGATCGAAGATGGGGCTTATTCGTCACTGGTTGCTCTTCACGCAACTTCTGAGTAAATTTTGTGGATAGATTCCAGATTTTTAGGTATAGATCTAATTAGGTTATAATTTTTCAGTTTTTTGTTGTTTTTTTTTAAATTCCAAGTACTCAAATATTAAATAATATAATACATATTGACTGATATTGCTATACGGGAGTTAAGTCCCGAGTGGGTGTGCTGA
>NW_012194114.1:3835005-3935471 GCF_000504015.1 Erythranthe guttata | reverse complement strand
GTAGCTAGACGATGAAGTTTTACCGAGCAATTCCAAGATTCGTCAAAATCCGGTCATTTTTGAGATTCAACGCGTTCATGTTTTAAATACCCATTCTTTCCGATAACAAAAAGCATAGTAAAAAATATATTTTATAAAATTTCAGTTTGGGCACCCAATAATTTAGGTATTTAATTATTCACACCCTATAAATACCAACTTCTCCTTTACTAAAGAATATTGCACCATATCACCATAATATAAACACATTGGTGAATTATAAGTATTATACATACAATAAAAATATGTCAGGAACAGAAATGCTCATGAGTATTCAAGAGATGGTTAAAAACCCCATTTCAACCATCCCTACGCGCTATCTAATCGAACAAGAACCCGCGATTCTTTACGAAGATTCTTTACCTTCCATCCCCGTAATCGACATGAAAAGTTTGCTTGCTCGAGAAACTAAAACTTCCCAACTCGACACGTTTCACTCAGCATGCAAAGACTGGGGCATCTTTCAGGTACCTTTTTTCTTTTTTTTTACAGATTATATATAAATAATTATTTATTGGTGCATGCATGATATATATACAGTAGAACCTCGATAAAATAATAACACCGTTTAAATAATAATTTCTTCAGGTCCGATCCCTACTCGGTAAAAACGCCCTAAATTTTCAGTTCGATAATTTGATATTTCGCTAATTAAATTAATAAAATTTTGCTACCTAGTCTGAACTCTATTAATTTATAGAAGTTTAACGTGTATATATATAGGTGGTGAACCACGGTGTAGACTCGTCATTGGTGGAGAAACTCAAGTATGAAATTCAAGAATTCTACAAGCTTCCATTGGAGGACAGAATCAAGTATAAGATCAAACCTGGTGAAGTTGAGGGTTTTGGCCAAAATGCAGTAAATACTTCTCCCGATCAAAAAGTCGATTGGGCGGATCGATTCTACATGATCACGAATCCAATCCAACGAAGAAAACCTCATCTTTTTCCTCAGCTCCCTTCCTCCCTCAGGTTCTCTCTCTCTCTCTCTCTCTCTCTCTCTCTCTCTCTCTCTCTCTCTCTCTAACAGTTAAATACATCTGATGCAGAGAAACCCTAGAAGAATACATAAGTGAGATGCAAAAGCTGTCGAGGGCAATATTTGGGCTAATCGCAGATGCACTGAAGATAGAGAGAAATGAATTGGAAGAAATGTTTGAAGACGGAATGGAATCAATGAGGATGAATTACTACCCACAGTGCCCGGAGCCCGATAAGGTTATCGGGCTGACGGCCCATTCCGACGGCAGCGGAATCACCGTCCTCCTCCAAGTTAACGGCGTTGAAGGCTTCCAAATCAAAAGAAACGGAGTTTGGCTGCCTGTCAAGTTTCTCCCGGATGCCTTTGCTGTTAACTTAGGAGACATTATTGAGGTCTGTCTGCCACAATTATTTTAACACTAATTAATATATTAATTAGAGTCAACGGATTAGAGAGCACTAATTAAGCAATTTACAATCATTAATTTTATTATTAACATGTAAATTTGTGTGAATTCAGATACTAAGCAATGGGTTGTACAAAAGCATTGAGCACAGAGCTACGGTGAATTCAGAGAAAGAGAGGATTAGCCTCGCCATGTTTTTTAACCCTAAATTTGAAGCAATGGTGGGCCCATCTCCGTCACTGTTAACTAACGGGGCGCCGTTATTCAGATGCATGACGATGGAGCAGTACTTCAAAGACTTCTTCTCCCGCAAACTCAATGGGAAATCTTTTCTCCAATATTTGAAAATATAATAATGCATATTTATTTATTTATTATTTAATTATGGAAAAATAGTAATTGTTAGTATTGATTTCTTCCTATATGTATATGTGTGTTGCTTGACCAGTATGACTCAGATTTAATGAAGTATTTTATGGAAGTACATAGAATCTCGATAAATTAATAATTATTAATTTATTATTAGTTCTATAATTTAATATTTCGCTAAATTAGTACTATTTTTACTAGTATCAACTATATTAATTTATAAAAAGTTTACTGTAATATATGACTGGTTTGCCATTTACAATTCTAAGATATGAATATGATTCTTCTTTCCTCGACTAAGGAAATTGAAAAAAATGCAAAAAATGATCGTTGGTGTTAGATAAGACTGGAAATCAAGCGAAACTGCTTGATACTTAATTCAATATAAGATCGTTTAAAAAGTTTGTTTCAGCACGGTACGTCAACATTGAGAACCGGGATTGAACACATATTTTCGTTTGATACGATACAAACCAACACGCCAGCTCGATTAAATCTTGTTCAAACTCAACTCGATTGTTTATCGACCAAACTCTATAAAAACAAAACAAAAATCAAATAAGATTGAAAAATGATGTGTCCGGCCCGATTCAATTTGTTTACAGGCCCTAATAGACTTGTTAGGCCCGAATTAAATAGAGTCCATGTGGCGGCCCATATACTATATGGCCCGAATAATGGCTTAGTGGGCCGAGAAAGAGTAATTTCATTTTCAGAGCAGGAAGTAGGAACCGAACGCGAATTCGGAGCAGCAGAAGATTAGGATCGAAGCTGAAAATGGTTGAGGAAACAGAGAAATCAGCGAGCACCGCCATCAAAGAGGAAGCAGAGAACTTGACATCGATGATGAAGAATCACCTCAACCTGGGGGAAGTGGAGCCGGAGGCGGAGGAAGTGGAGATCGTCGGTGGCGATCCGAATCACGACGCGAAGGCGATGGCGGCGGCGGCGGCGGCGCCGCCACCAAGGCACCCGCTGGAGCATTCATGGACATTCTGGTTCGACAATCCTTCAGCTAAAAATAAACAGGCGGCATGGGGAAGCTCAATTCGACCGATTTTCACCTTCTCCTCCGTCGAAGACTTCTGGAGGTATGTATTATTTTTTTTCTTTTCCATTTCATTTTTTGTGCCTTCATTCAATTCAGTTATGCTGTTTCCTGTTCTGGACGTGAATTAGTGGATGCTTCTATGATATTTTTTTCTCGAATTAGGGTTTGGAGTAATGTTTCATTTTTAGGCTTGTGGCTTTGTAAATTCGTATCTCGTAGGTGGTTGATTCGTGTGTGTTCTGTAGACTGTATTTGTCTTTGAATCTTCTATATTTTCTGCATTTTGTATGCTAGGTCTCGTACATCACTGGGTGTTAGAAAAAATAAGTGAATTTGGTCGATAATATGTATACAGCGTCTGTCTATATATGTATAAGCTTGTGGCTTAGCGTTTTTTTTAATTGTTTCAAATTTGCGTTATCATGATTTGAGGCCAGAAAGATGGCCTTCTTTCTGATTTGGTGTCTGCCTAGATGTATACGCTTGTGGCTTAGAGTTTTTTTTTTTTTTTTCTTTTATTGTTTCAATTTAGCGTTATCATGATTTGAGGCCAGAAAGATGGCCTTCTTTTCAATATCTTATTACTGGACTAGCTATTTCAGAATACATTTATTTCACATGGTTGCATTGTTTTTGGATTGATTTTATTGAGAAGCGTTTCAGTCGTCGTTGAGTGATGATACTTTATGCCTTTGTGAATTAAAGCATCTTACTTTTCCGTGGCTTGGCTTGCAGTGTTTACAATAATGTACACCATCCCAGCAAACTAGCAGTGGGAGCAGATTTTCATTGTTTCAAAAATAAAATAGAGCCAAAATGGGAAGACCCTGTTTGTGCTAATGGAGGAAAGTGGACTGTGAATTTTTCGAGGGGTAAATCTGACACTGCTTGGCTATACACGGTATGTCTCAGTTATGTCGAGTACTAATTATTGGGATTTCAATTTTTCTATCTTTTAAGCCTCTAATTGCATCTCGAATTCCATTTAGTTGCTGGCAATGATTGGAGAGCAGTTTGATTACGGAGATGAAATTTGTGGAGCGGTTGTCAATGTCCGAGCAAGGCAGGAGAAAATTTCTATATGGACCAAGAATGCTGCGAATGAAGTTGCTCAGGTATGGTTGGGAACATAGCTCGGGAATATTTCCATTATATTATATTTTACAATAGTATGGGGTAGACAGTTCTGATAATGGTATGTACTGTCACGAGTGAATAGTAGGTGTACACATGGTCTACTAGGGATTCTATAGATACCTTGGTAGCACCAAAAAAACTCGAAAGATGTTAATATCTTATTTAAAGCTTCAAAATAAGAGGAATAGTGCTCGGTGCTATACTTGAAAAGATGTCACCATAAAAGGCTCTCTCTGACCACGCCTAAATTGCATTGAAGATGTTCCTTTATCTTATGATCATATTGACTTTTAAGAAAAATCTAATAAGATTGTATAAAATATTAATTTTCAGGCTTTATGTTGGATAAAGTTGTTGCAGAGGCTGAAATCCCAAAAATATAGCTCTTTAAATTTATGAACAGAAACTGATTATCCTGGTTATTTTGTAGACACGTGGTAAACTTGCATTGTTTGTACCTATATCCCATGCTTGAAATTCATATTCATGTTTCCTGACCATTTCTCAGGTAAGCATTGGAAAACAATGGAAGGAGTTTTTGGATTACAATGAATCAATTGGCTTCATATTCCATGTAAGTTTCTCTTCAATTGTGTATAAATTGTTGATATATTATTCATTTTTCCATCAAAAGATAAAGTTGGCCATCACTTCTGATTTAGGATGATGCAAAGAAGCTTGACAGGGGCGCCAAGAATCGTTACAGTGTGTAGTTGTTCTGTGGCTGATTCTCACCCCGACAACCCCTTTCTATTTTTGTCTTTAGATAGTCTTTTTTTCTTCTGGATTCTAGTCTGTAACCCCGGACTTCAGAGTACCAATTCAATATTCCGATCACTGATACATTTTGATTATTATTCTGAATTTCCAATGATGATGCGGTCTTGGACATTTTGTGTACATGCACGTTTGTTTGAGCATTTTTTGACATTCAGCATTTTAGATTTAGAACTGAATGCACCACCTAAGGTGCATCGCAACCATTTCCTTTCAAGATATAAACACTACTACTTTTAAAAATGTTGTTTACGTGCATACATCAAAAAAGCCATTCCGAATATAAATATAAGTAGATCTCTATTAACAAATCTAACATAGAACTTTTCCATCACAGAAGCAAAATAGATTCTACTTCAAGACACAGCAAGCAATTGGTCTGGTGATTACTGCTGTTTGGGAACGAGAATTAATGGTAAACAGTTGCAAAAAGCTCTATTCTAAATTAGAACTTGTTTAGTCAAGTTAGGTAATCGCGACTGCCTAGTACAAAAAATAATAGTAGATATTTACAGAGGAGAGCAGTTGGTGCTATTGCAGAATTTCACCTTCTTCACCAATCAAAATTGAATCTTCATCTCCTGCTCTTGCAATCAAAACTGAATCTTCATCTCCTGCTCTTGCAATCAAAACTGAATCTTCGTCTTCTTCGCCAACTCCACTCAAAACCACATCTTCATCACGCAAATAATCATAATCATCCTTTATATAAAGGCCAAGTTGCTCCAAAGGGTTTCCAAAGTGAAATCCAGCTTTGACACCTTCACAACAATCTCCACAAGATAGACCACAAGGGGAACCACAACACAACCTCTCCAGATCTTTCAGTATATACACATTTTCATCTATCTCGACAGTTTTTTCCATCTGCAAGTCAACAGGACAACTCTTCTAAGTATCGATAAAATCCAAAGTCAAAGGTAACCCCCGAGCAAATTGTTAACGGAATTATTTGCCCACTGATAAATGAAGAATATACCTGTTGTAGTGCCTTCCTTGCAGCCGCTCTTTCTCTCTCACGTCGCATCTTTATATCATCGTGCTCCCTCCTTCGTGCAGCCGCTTCAGCAGCTTTGATTTCTGCTTCAATTCTCGCTTTCTCTACAAACCAAAAAACTTGGTTAAATAAAAAGCATAATATGAAAACGTATGAATGGGGGACTACTGAAGTCATCAACATCATGAGTTACTCCTAATTTGAAAAAATGAAATACTCAACTCCATTTTTTTGAAGACACCCAAAAGTTATACCCAAATTTATACCGGGATGAAATTATAAGCAAATGTCTCTATTTAATTAATTTTAAACAAATCCATATGTTACAGATCCAGTTGTCATATTGTCATCAATAAATTCATTGAACTTGCACATACATCCAAAAAAACATACGAGCACAATCAGAAATGTTAAGCTCACCTTCTAGTTGTTCCTTTTCCAATCTCTTTCTTTCTTTCTGCATCCTTAGAGGATCAGACTTCTCAACCTAGAAAATAGCAATCCAACGCAATCAAGGAATGAAAATACGAGTAAGAAAAGTCATAATTATAAAGCATCCTATCATGCATGGCGAGAATTTCTGCAAAATATTACATGATCCAGCTTTGTCTGATGTGTAGCTTTGAAGATAGTTTCTGCAAAGCGGCTTTTTAGCAGGGCTGCCCTCAAAGCCTTCGTGGGCGACATTTGGACGTTTAATGAAGTCCAGCCTGTTAACGAGTTAAACAATTCAAATCAGAAACAACAAGATGCAATATACTATCAATCTCCAGTTCACACCTGCACTAAGGAAAACAAGGAGGAACATACAGATGAAAATATGCATGTTTCTACAAGCTAACATTCCAGCGTTTTGGTAAAGGGTAACTTCCTTTAACACCCCCTCTACAGAAGTCTTAATCGATTAGAAGGGCCTTAGCAATTCGTCGGAAAACAGATATACAGAGTTAAACAATACATGCCCCTACAACATCTGAATAAATAATCAGTTTTCTAATACCATATTCCCCAGGGTCTTTACTGATGGTCCCTTTGTCACAATTGCCTCTTCTTTTAGGCGTTAATTTGATAGAAGAGGTGACGGAAGATTAACAGTTCTATAGAAGGTTATAATATATATATAGTGAATATCATTTACACAATAGGCTACCTTCAACAGAAGTAACCGCTGTTGCAGGGGTTGAAAGTTGAGGAACATTTTCTTCATTCAGAACAACTCCAGGCCCTTGAATCATTTGCAAGCATGTGAATGCTGAAAAGTGAAGGCATTCGAAGCTGAACAAAATATGTATAATAAGGTTGAGATGCTCTCACCATCAGAATCTAGACCCGAGCTACTCGTGCGAACTGCAGAGGGATATTTGACCTTACAATCCTGATTAATCGAACAAAGGCCACGTCAACCAATTTTCATCTATCCATTACCAAAATCTTTCTCCAGTAAACTTAAAAGTATCTATAGTTGCTGATACTTACAAGTTTAGAATCACCACAATGACCTTGTTCTGATGATCGTTCTGAGGATAAATCTGAAACATATAAACTAGTCCTGGGTTGAATGGCCACCAAAAACATTAGCAAAGAGAATTCGTCAAGTATTTAACTTACCGCTTGTAGATGCTTGGGCTGAACCAGTTTTAAGCCTGCAATGGCATGTCATGCTTCCACATGATGAACACTTAGTTTCAGTAGAATCAATTGATTGTCGCTGATTGGCAGATGCACAAGCACTTCGATTACAGAGTTCTAAGCCAATAATAAACATCATCAGTAAGATCCTAAAAAGATCTAGAAAGCAGAAACATTACACTGCCACTCAATACCTTTCTGGACAGGTTTCTTCAGTGAGGGACACACATTTAGTTTCATTTGTGAAGGCTTCACCTGATCGAATGAACAAAGAACTCAGCGCATTAGCATATCATGTGGAACTCAAGACACTACTTACAAAACATGGACACAAACCATCTAGATCATAGAGATCTTTTGAGTAACATAAGAGGCATGTACATGCAAAGATCATACATAAGCTTACTGATTCATTAAATTCATAATCAAATGTCAATTTGCCACAGTGCAGTCTAACTACAGAAGATCACAATTACCTTTCCATCTTTTGCATCCAAAAGAACCGTGATTTCTCTTCTCAGCTTCCGTAAAGTTTCATCATCAATCGAATTAATATAGGAATCGAGCTTTTCTTTGTTAAGACCAACCAAACCAAACTTTTGAAGCACTGTCCTCAAATTAGTTGTCATCTTTCTGCTTAGCACTTGCATAAACTCCAATGTGAACTTCCGTTTTTCCTCAAATGGCATCGGTCCACAGGTACCAAGTTTGATGCGCAAGGGAGCTTTGGCATCGTGTAAATTGTTTCCTACAGTCTTTTTGCTATCTTGGTCATTGTTTTTCGAACGATACTCTTCGACATTCAAGTTCCCATGCTTCAATTTAACCTCAAACGATTTCCATCTCCTAGTAAAAGTAGCATCCAATTTCTTTGCCAATTTATGAACCTCCTCGCCGGGAGCATTATACAACATTGCGTTGGAAAACGTCAAGTTCACATCAGCAGCAAATTCCTCAACAGCAAAGTACATGTTTCCCTCTAATTTATGCTTTATCGTTCCCAAGTCCATCGGTTTGGTAATTATTGAAAAATAATCCGGAATACTCAACTTTACTGGATCAACAGGCTCGTTGAAAATCCATCCTAGAGGGTGCTTCATCAATTCTTTCAATATGTTGCCACACTGAAGTTTCAAATTGCGGTCCATCTTTCGCTTTTTCCCCCTCTGATCATCAAGAGAAATTTCCGGCTTCCGCTTGCTAGAATTCACTGGCATAAATTGCTCGGTAGAAACAAGTGCCTCAGGAAATTTACTTACTCCTCCAGTCACTCTGTTCCTTTGTCCATTGTTTTCAGCAACCTTCACAGTGCTTTCACATGACTTATCTTCTGAAATACTGCGTATCCCTTTCGTAGTTATTTTGAACTTTAGCTTCCTTGGAACTGGCTGATCCTCAGATGACATGGTGGTAAACTGAAAGCCGGAGAAGGTCAAAAAATTGCTTGGTTCTCAGCCATCGTACGAACCAGACTCGATGACAAACTGTATACATAAAACAAAACAATTATTAGTTAAATTCCGGATTAAGCTAATAGACAGTGCAAAATATCAATTGAATTCCCCAATAACTGATTGGAAACTCCGAGGACATTATTATGAAAAAGTTGCATAAAGACTGTTACGGCCGTGTTTTATTTGAAATATTCAGTTTCTAACTAAACTCCGATTCGTGGTTCTTAAGTGGGGGAATAACAGCAACAAATAAAGTAAATAAGAAACAATAGTAAACCATTCTGCCCTGTTTATGGATAGTTAAACACTCTTAATTATTTAAATTATGCGTATAACATATCTACTGAAAGAAGAAGAAACAGTACGAATTACTAGAAGAACATATATGGAAGAAAATAAACTATTCCAAAATCAACCAACAAAAATTCGCAATTAGGAAAATCCATGACCAACTCCTCATAACTACGACTACAGTAACTACTTCAAGAAATACGAAACGCCGCTCAATAATTCAGAATCACGGGAGAAAACAAAACCATAGCTAATCAACAAGGGGACAGAATATAGACCTTCGGGCACAAAAAAAAAATGGAAACTACACGAGAAAAACACCCAGAACCCTAGAAAATGAAAGAAAATAATAAAAACTCGATAAACAGAATAATGTTAGGGTTCGTCGAATTCGAACATACTTACATCGAACGAAACTGCTTGAAGCGAAAGGCGAGATTCCTGCATCGGGAGAATCAACCGAGAAGATAGAAGAACTTCGAAGATGAAATTATTTTGACTCCAGTAGATGGTGGTGGAAATTGAGAGTGAAAAAGGGCTGAGCGAGGTTTTAGGGTTTTAAAACTCTCTCTCTCTCTCTTCTCTCTCTCCTCTCTCTCTCTCTCTCTCTGGTAATTTCCTTTGGACGCGTTGCAGTTGTTTAATTGCCGACTTTTTTTAGCCTTTACGGGATAGTTACTCGCCAAAGTTTTGTGCGGAGAGAGATTTTGTTGCTTTCTACCCAAGCTGCGTAAGGGAAATGACAAATATGCCCCCCCAGCAAATTAATTAATGGGTAAATTACAAACACCCCTGAGAGGTATGGTTAAATTACGAAAACCCCCCTCATGTTAGGATAATTACATCTGCCCCTCAACTATGAATCTTCTAACACAACCACACTTATGATGTCAAGTTCAGCGTGATCATCTAGATTCCGTGGAATGCTTTCTAATTTGTACTCGTTTTGTGCATAAAATACAGTTTCTGATGCACCACAATCTGATATATACAAGCCAAAAAATACATCTTTTGATCATCTTGCTTCAAATCGTGGAGCTCGAATGGGATAAAACAGGTACAAAATTGAGAATATTCCATGTAATCTAAAAGATTTCACTAAATTTGAAACCGCAATGATTTAACGTGTAGGAAATTTATAGTTGAGGGGTGGACATTGTAATTACTCAAACAGGAGGAGGTTTTCGTAATTTGATCATACCTCAAGGGGGTTAGTACCCTTAATTAATTAATTAATTTTAGTACTTGCCCCCAAACAAGTTGTGACGTTTTTTTTATGATAAAATTACGGCCACACTATAAGGTTAAATTACGAAACAATCCCCAACGAATCTTCTTACACTTTCACCTCTTACGGTTTCAAATTCAATATAATCTTCTAAATTTCGTGGAATGATATCTAGTTGTACTCATTTTGTTGTTAAAATAATGCACCACAATCTTTTCAATGCACCACAATCTGATATTTATAATATGTTCAATCTTTTCATGATATGAAAAGAAACAATGGTACCCATTCTAGTCTTATTTCCACACACATTGAAAACAATCACCTCTTTGTAGAAGTATTTGTGAACCAAGAACTCATACAAGTACAACACACACTCGACAATGAGAAAAAAAAAAGAATTTGAAAAAAATAAAAAAATGTAAAACGCCGCTACAAGATCCGCCACCCGGGCCCCGTTATCTGCAAGATACTCTACCAAATGTATGTACTCCAATTGTAGCGTCTAAAAAACCCTGTGCATGTGCATATAACTAGGCGTACGACTCGAGCAAAGGCCTTCTGGAAGCTTCCGCAGAATTTCTGCTGTAGTTGAAGTACAGCACCAACTGAACAATCCCCAGAATTGCTCCAATCCCATTTGGAACCTGATTTAATTTTACGCCGAAATGTAAAATTACGAATCAACCCTTATAGTAACAAGCTATTATTATCATTTGACAGTATGCATAGTACTTAGTGTGGAGTGGCTTACATAGATGAATGGATCTTTCTTCAACATTCCGTATGCAAAGAAAGAAATACTCATCAAGAGTGTTGCGAGTGAGAGATAAAACGGCATGTATTCCACGCTTTTTGTCTTGATCACTAGATTCTGCGTGTAATAATGTTTTTCGAACACAAGTTAGCACTTATCACAAAAGATAAATACTTAGAAAAAAGAAAAGAAAGTATTCGATATGAACTCACGATAATGAAGAGTGGAGAAGCAAACATGGATATGAGAGAGAAAACGGAGAGATATCCAACGAAAAGTTGTCGATTTGGCGGTTCGAAAACCCTTATGCTAACGAAAACAATTACAGCAAAAACGGAGAAAACTGCCAGCACTAATCCCAGCATCTTCAACTGCAAGAGATCGATTTCAAGTTCAGCGATTGGGTGGATTAGTATTAGTATTAATGTGTTTAATTAAATCTAAAAATGTACGATATTTTTACCCTTTTGTCTTTATCTGCGTATATAACGAATATGATAATGTACACCAACTGGAAAACGGCTCCGACTGAGTTGACCGTGGCGACGAAGATTATGCCCGAACATACAATGGGCAAACCGTACCAAAGGCATATTAAGCAGTTCAAGAGGCCGTATATATAAGGAGAACCCGAAAACTGCTCCGTTGATTTGTTTCTGACAATTCGTCTAAATGTAGGTCTGTAAGAGAAATAGACGAAGAGCATTACTGACAGTAAATACGAAACACAACACTATTGGATTTTTTAATTTATTAGGTACTTACATGGGTGAAACAAACAACACAAAGGCAAAGAGATTTCCTGCAAGAAAAAAAGACAGGTAAATTTTTCGGTTATTGTTAGCAGTTAAAACAGTTATTTAGGTCACTAGATTGATTGTCTTGATTTTACACTGAGGCTGAGTTTATATATACAAATTAAGAATCATATGGGCATTCCTTCTCCCTTTCAGCATTGTTTCCCACATCATCTTTTAACCAATCAAGTAACAGAGCTACAAATTAAAGAAGCACAGAATTCTTGGCCGATCATTCTCAATTTGACCAACGATTGACTAACATGATGAACTGGAAGAGAGATTTTCTTGATTTTCTCACAGGAATATAATCAAACAGTTGGCGTACCAAGTCAACCTTTCAAGTGAAAAACAAGAACAGAGGAAAAATAAATGCAGATCCACCATTGTCGAAGCAGATATGTAGAAGCAAAGCAAAGAACCCATTGATTGGTTCAAGCAGCAAATCAAACAAGAAAACCCCAATTTTAAAAAATAATAATAATAAATAAATAAAAAAAACAGGAGAATAAGATTTGAAGAAAATGACCTGCAAATCCAGCTGCATCACTGCACAATGAATAAGTTGAAAACAAGCCACCTTCAGACATGGTTTTGGAACGTCAAATCTTGATTCCTCTCTGCTGAGTAAATAATCTCTTCTTTGTTTCTCTTTATCTCAAACTCTCTCTGAATTAAGATAAAAAAAATTATCTTAATTGCACCACAAATTAGCCCGAGTGCCTTTAAATGATTAATTGTTATACCTTCGTTTTGCTGCTTTTTAATTGTGTCTAAAATAAATAATTAAGGGGTCTACTTGGATAAATATAACACACAGACACAGTTGATATATTCAACAATCAATATGGCCACGAGTCAATGGCAGAGTCGTAATTTGCAAGGCCAACTACTTTTTTATTTTAATAAATTAATTTGTACACAGAAAACGTGGATTTTTTTATTTGTAAATAAAAGGCTGAAAATTGAGGGGTTGGATTGCAAATGGTAGCTAATTAGCTATTGCATTGAAAACACCTGTCATTTTTTGTTTTTTTATTTAGATACGGTATGACTATAAATGCGACAACATGATAAATGTCGGATCCAATATTTTGTAGGTTAAATTAGAGTTACCCTCGAGGTAATGTTACATTATTAAAAAAACTCCTTCGATTTTGATAATTATAACTATATCTTTCAATTATGACTTTACATCAAAAACCTTTTGAGTCAACATAATTTTCTAAATTTTGTGGAATGTTCTCTATTTTTGTACACGATTTGGACAAAAATGCAGTTTTTTATGCACCACAATCTGATAGTTACAAGCTAAGTGACATATCTTATAATTATCTTGTTTCATGTGGAGCTCGAATGAGGTATAGCGATTAGAAACTTGAGAATATTACGTATAATGTAGAAGATTTCACTAAATTTGACACAAGGATGAATGGTTAGAAA
Source organism: Erythranthe guttata (assembly GCF_000504015.1). The sequence goes on along the minus strand of NW_012194114.1, from coordinate 3,922,112 downwards.
AAATCATAGTTATGATGGTAACTGTATTCTCCAAACATAAAAGGTTTTTTCGTAATTTGACATTACCTGTGGGTACATAATTTAGTCAATTTTTATTTGATGATGCTGGAACCTGGTCCACACAAGTGGTGGTTGTGACTTGTGAGTATGACACAGCAAAACTTTGGTAATAAAATAATAACGGTCAACTAATTAGCAATATATGTATTGGTGCCAGCTAGATATGTGGGTACAAACAGCAAGGCGACACGCTGGCTTACCGGATAAATATTTTCTAATCAACGGACTGGATTATTTGGTCCAACGGGAATCAATTAAATATTCGATGTTCCAATGTGCAGATTAGCATTTAGCAATTAGCACAACTCTCTTATTTTATGATTAACCATGTTACCCGTGGCCTGTTTGTTAATTAGTGTGTGAACATAAAATACTAATCTTAATTATTCTCTTATACATTTAATTGCTCAGTTTCCTTGGTCACGTTTTCATCATGAACTCATTGACGGATTAATCAATTACGACAAATTGGATCGGATTTTGCTGTTTTTTCTTTTGCAGTACCTCGACGTGAAATGAGCGTGAAAGGGGTTTAAAAATCAGAGGCGCAAGCTCTCGAACACGTCAAACATGACTGAAAACTCACAAACTTAGACTAACTCTTCCCTTGAATCCCAAACTCGCCAAATATCCTGTTTCCCACATTCATAACTCACTTGCAAAAAAAATTGAGAAATGGAATAACGAACAAAATTCGAATTTGTATGTGTTCTCTCTCTCTCTCTCTCTCTCTCTCTCTCTCTCTCTCTCTCTCTCTCTCTCTCTCTTAGCAGTTGAGAGGTGAGGCAAATAGGTTTAAATACCACAGATAAACGATCAAGACCAAAATATCAAGGTGAGCGGTACATATCAAAGTTCGAGAGAGTTCCATCGGACAACCGGGCTTTATGGTGGGCCATTTGTTTAAGTTGGGCCGGCTTAGGTAGAAAAGGGCTAACGGGCCAAATTCTTGATAAATTCATTTTGGGCCCAAAATCCAACATTGGCCCAAACCTGTAATGTGAAATTTAATTAATATATATATATATTTTATATATAAAAGCGCAAAAAAAGAAAAAGTAATTTTTACACACAAAATATTATTAATAGGGGCCTCAAATCTCAATTTCGCCTAAGCCCCTTAATTATTAGTATGAGAATTAGTATTAATATTAGTATTAGTATCGGTATTAGTATTAGTATTAGTGTCAGTGTTAGTATTAGTACCAATATTAGTATTAATATCACTATTAGTATTAGTATTAGTATTAGTATTAGTATTAGTATTAGTATTAGTATTAGTATTAGTATTAGTATTAGTATTAGTATTAGTATTAGTATTAGTATTAGTATTAGTATTAGTATTAGTATTAGTATTAGTATTAGTATTAGTATTAGTATTAGTATTAGTATTAGTATCACTATTAGTATTAACATCACTATTAGTATTAGCATTAGTATTAGTATTAGTATTAGTATTAGTATTAGAATTAGTATTAGTATTAGTATTAGTATTAGTATTAGTATTAGTATTAGTATTAGTATTAGTATTAGTATTAGTATTAGTATTAGTATTAGTATTAGCATTAGTATTAGTATTAGTATTAGTATTAGCATTAGTATTAGTATTAGTATTACTGTATTAGTATTAGTATTAGTATTAGTATTAGTATTAGTATTAGTATTAGTATTAGTATTAGTATTAGTATTAGTAGTAAAATTAGTATTAGTAGTAGTATTAGTATTAGTACCAATATTAGTATTAGTACCAATATTAGTATTAGTATCATTATTAGTATTAACATTACTATTAATATTAGCATTAGTATTAGTATTAGTATTAGTAACAATATCACTATAATTATCTGTGTGCGTATATATCAATATTATTATTAGTATTGGTATCAATATTAGTCTTATTCTTAGTATTAGCATTATTATCAATATGAATATTAGTATTAGTATTAATTTTATTATTAATATTAATATTAGTATTGGTACGAGTATGAATATTAGTATTATTATCAGTATTAGTACTAATATTTATATAAGTATCAGTATTAGTATCAGTATTAGGGCTCGTTCAGTTACCGCTATAAGGTTTTACTGACTAAATAGTAGGGCTAATAGCATGTCCGGTTGGTAAGATTCACTTTTTTTCAAACCCGCTACTAAAATCAAAGCCCGCTATTAAATGCTACTATTTCTTTAAATTAGTAGCACCCCTCCCCCTGAGATTAATTTAATAGGGGATGACTAAAAAGGAAAAAAACAATTTTATCCTTAAAATCGTATTTTATTATTGTAAACTAAGTGGTTTTATAGACAATTCATATAAAATAACCGATTTTAACAAATTTAATAGAAAATCTAATCTAAGAAACCGAACATGCTACTAACAAAATAATTAATTAGTCAGTCGGGAGTTAATCCAATCTTATGTAATATAATCTAATCCAATATAGGTAACCGAACGAGCCCTTAATATTAGCATTATTACTAATATTAATATTAGTATTAGTATTAGTATGATTACCAATATTAGTACCAATATTAATATTAATATCACTATTAATATTAACAGTAGTATTAGTATTAGTATTAGTATTAATCGAATTAGTATCACTATTAGTAATAATATTGGTATTAGTATCGGTATCGGTATTGGTATCAACATTGGTATCAGTAATGGTAGTGGCGTATACATCATATCTCTTTTGCAATATTTATAAGTTTTATTGTTGTTTGAGTAATGTGCATCACTAATTGAATGCATTAGTGATAAACTTGCAGGTTATTTGAATATCTATTGTGTTACTTCTCTGCTACCATGTTTGTTGTTACTTTAGTTATTTTGCATAAAATTCACATGATGTAGCAGATTGCAATTCAAGAAATAGAGTTATACCATATGTTTTAAATGATTTCACTCAATTGCGCGCTTTCATGTTTTCTTATTTGTAATATTTTACTTAATTTTATATGTTACAACTCTAAATTAAAAGATAAAGTTTATGTTTTTTATTTCCTTCCATTTTATTTTACTTGAATTGACATTGTTATAAAGAGATAGTCGTTTACGTAAGTTTATTTTTCTCATTTTTAAACTCACCTCCGTGCAACGCACCGGTGAAATACTAGTATTATTAATAGGGGCCTCAAATCTCAATTTCGCCTAAGCCCCTTAAGTATTCGGCCCGGTCTTTTGTGGCCTTGGTTAAATGGTTTGATTTATTCCCATATTACCCCCGAAAATAAATAAGAATTAAGAAAATACCACCACCACTCCCTCTCAATAATTCAACATCTTCCCGCCTTACTCTCCATCTCCCTCTCTCACTCATGAGGATCTTAAATCCCCATTCACTACTTCAAGATTAGGGTTTCTGTCAGCTGAAGACGAACTTCTCGATTTCACAGTAATCCGCCACTGTCAATAACACAATTTATTCATTTTTTTTCTTGAATTATCGCTCAAGATCTGAAAATGGGGATACAAGGGCTGCTGCCCCTTTTGAAATCAATAATGAATCCGATTCACATTAAGGAATTGGAGGGATGCTTCGTCGCCATCGACACGTATTCTTGGCTGCACAAGGGCGCCCTTTCTTGTAGCACTGATCTCTGCAAAGGCAAACCCACATCCAAGTATGTGCCGCCGCTTGTATCAATTGTATTTTTGCTTATTTCTATTTATGAATGTCATTTATTTCACTTTCGAGAAAATGGGTTGCAAAGTTTCACTGAATTCCTGATTTATTGAGGTGGGAAGTTTGGGGGTTTTAGTTTCTGTTTTGAAGATCGAAAGTTTGGATCTGGATTTAGGTCAATTGCTGCCCAATTAATGTAAATGGGAACTGTATGTACACATCTCCTCGAATGCGGGAAAGTGTATCGCAGTTTTCAAGATGAAATTGTCATATGTAAATGGCAACCCGTTTTAAACCGAGAGGAAATCGAATTGTTCTTATTTCGTTTTGATGTAGCTAGTCGGAACAGAAAATAACTTAAAATGGCTTATTTTTGTTTCAGGCATATTGACTACTGTATGCATAGAGTAAATATGCTGCGCCATTACGGTGTTAAACCAATTCTTGTATTTGATGGAGGTCATCTACCAATGAAGAACGATCAAGAGATCAAGCGAGCAAGGTATTAAATTCTCCGACAAATATATCCCAGGATAGATTTTTCTGAGTTTTTTGAGAAATTACTCCCTTTATTTATCAAAAAGTCTCTAACTCTTTGGAGTTGGTATTAGAACACCCTAATTTTTCGTGTATGCGAGTTTTTTAGCTGGTTGAGAACTGGTTTTAAAGATAACTAAGTCAGTCTTTTGATGACACAAATCCTATTTGAAGGTCAAGGAAGGAAAATCTTTCTCGTGCTGTGGAGCACGAGTCAAATGGAAATCTAACTGCTGCTTACGAGTGCTACCAGAAGGCTGTCGATATATCACCTTCAGTTGCCTATGACCTTATCCAGGTAAAAAAATCTGTTTATATTGTATAATTCTTTGTGGATTTTCACATAGATATAGTGGATCTTTTTCCTTCTCGACAAACTATGAAGTATTTGGTGTCTGTTTTTTTAAACAGGTCTTGAAACGGGAAAACATATTGTATGTTGTCGCTCCCTATGAAGCAGATGCACAAATGACATTTCTGGCACTCGGCAAACACGTTGATGCAGTTATAACAGAAGACTCGGACCTCATTGCGTTTGGTTGTCCCAGAGTGAGTCTTAGTATCTTATCGTATGTTTTTTCGGTTGCCAGGTCTTTTTTGTCGTATTGAATGAATCTCTATTTCTACGAGACACAGATTATCTACAAAATGGATAAATTTGGGCAAGGTGTTGAATTCAAGAACGCCATGCTTCAACACAACAAAGAGCTGAATTTAGCAGGATTCACCCAAACGATGTTGCTCGAGATGTGCATTTTAAGTGGATGCGACTATTTGGCGTCTCTGCCTGGAATGGGCCTGAAGAAAGCTCATGCTCTGATTAAGAAGTTTAAAAGTCACGAAAATGTAATTATTACTTTGCTAAACACGTTTAGTGATTTTTATCATTTGATTTTGTCCGCTGAATTTTGACCGATGGGTTTCTGTACTTTTGGTGCAGGTAATAAAGCACTTAAGGTACAACAGTGTGGAGGTACCTCCTCTTTACGAAGAATCTTTCAGGAGGGCAATTTTGACTTTTAGGCATCAACGAGTTTACGATCCAATTAGTGAGGATATTGTACATTTATCTGAGCCGGTGGATTTTGTCGGTGAAGATGTAGATTTCTTAGGTCCAGCATTGCCTCAGCATGTAGCTAAAGGTATAGCGCAAGGGGATCTTGATCCGTTTACTAAAATACCGATCCAGGTATATTCTCTATTTTATTTATTGATACTTTTATATTATCTACGTATGGATCTCTTTTCGATAATGTTTTTCGTTTGACAAGTAGACGGAATCTGGTGCTACTGAAAAAGTGGTTCAAGGAACTTACCAGCTCAAGAATTTCAAGCCCGACGGTGATAAGAAAAAGCTCGATTTGCCTGCTCAGAAAAATCTCCTAACTAACTACTTCTGTATCCAATTATATCAGTTTGCTTGCTATATAGATTTATTCGTTCCTTCGTGTTTATATCATTGCTTGTTATGTGTTCCTAACTTCCAAATTCCGGTAGATTATGAAAACATTGTCGTCTTTTTTTCCTTAACTCGTTAAGGTTTTGCTTCACTCGAGGCAAAGAGGAAATTCCGGGCTCCTAGAATTTCACCTAAGCAACCAAACGAGAGCAACGAAACTTCCAGCCATTCTCCAGATGTACGATAAACAACTCGTTTTTTACGCATGTTCTAATTCATTCTGTTAATACTTATTTTTGATGATTTTGTTTGAGATTAGGTGAAAGATGATTTGAAGTTTATCGAGGCACGAGATCGTGGTAAGGATGTTTTATGATAATGCTACATATGCATAGCTATTTTTAATGATTCAATACTTGCTAATTCGTACATATACTTGTAGAACCATGGGATAAGAGAGAAGTTGCAGCTTTTACCGTAGTGCAAAATTCAGTATGTAAGCCTTGTATCTCATTGCACAAGGATCTGAACTCGGATCGGAAAAATGGGAAGGCAACAACATACGTGAAGCAAAATGGGGTAGTAAGGAGTTCGTATTTTCTGAAAAAGTCCGGGGGCGAAAACGGAAAGGAAAATGAGCCGCTCTCTCCTTTGCTCGAGGAGGAAGCATGCAGAAAGGAGGAGAAAACAGTTCGTGTCGATAACTTGAGGATGAAGCAAAACTTTAATTTCGAGAGAGAGAATGAAGAAATATGCGTAAGTGGGAACAACGAGAATACTTTACAGTATAAAACGAAGAAAAGAAAGATAGATCAAACTGACAGTCCAATACAAGAAGATGCAAATGGTGATAACTGGACATCATCAGGTACAACTATTTTACGAAACGAGCATTGAGTTAATTGTGAAAGATTATTACGAAATTACGTTTGATTAATTATGTCTTGGTTTCTTGCAGGCGGTCGCAGTTCCGAAGCAGAAGAAGGAAAGTTGGGGTGCGATATCAGCCATTTGAGTCGTTATTCAGACATAGCAGAGAAATCTATGGAGAAGTTTGTGTCGGTTATTTCGTCGTTCAGATATAATCCGTCCGGCACTCGTGCTAGTGGTCTTCGACCCCCTCTTAAAGATATCAACAACAATAGCTTGAGAAGGTAATATATAATAATAATGCACACCTTTTCTTTTTCTTCTTGTAATTGCGAATTTTTTTAATCTCGTAAAATCCTATTTAATGCGGCACAATGCTTCGACCTTTTACTCGTTGTTGGAAATAAAGTGCGTATTTTGAGTACGAGAGGGTTGAAATTGGACGAATCGGATCGAAATTAGCAGTTTTGAAGAAATCCTACTTTTTTTTGGAAACGTTAATAAATAAATAAAAAATTGAAATCGGAAATTTATGGATATAAATATGTGCAATTGGAAAATTTAATTTATTTATCCAGTTGTAATTTGTTATGTGTATTATAGATAAAATGAGATTCCTACTTGTATACTTAATTAATGGACATGCATAATAATTCAGACAAGAAGCGTAGTTTGGATAAAGACAGAAATTGTCATGTGTATTTGGCTAATTGTGTAGTAATGATGACACTAATGAAAGTAATTAAGTCGTGTTATACATTGCTTTCTCCAATTGTATTCAATAGCGCAAACGACGCGCAATTTCTGACATTCTCGTAGTTATACATCGCTTTCTAATATCTTGTGGTATTGGATTAAAACCTTAATTAATTAAGGTTTGACATAATTTAATTTAATTTTCTTTTCTTTTGACGCATTAGGCGTGATTAAGTCATAATTAAAGCTATAAAACAAAAATACTATGCAAGGAATAAATAATTGAATTCAGTTGAATTTAGTGGCTTTGATGTGATACACGTACGTACTATGCGAAGTGGGCCCTACTTCTGTTTCAAGCAAAATTAGCTTATCATTTCGCACGTGGCATCCATAATTCCCATGTGCCTAGCACAAGGATTGTCCCTGTGTGGCATATATATATATATATATATATATATATATATATATATATATATATAATCAGTAATTTCCAACAATTAAAATTATTAATTTTCTTGATTAAGATGATTTATTTTGAAATTATATATATATAGTAAATTAATGTAGTTAAATTATATGTCAAGTAAAAGTATGATTCTTTTGGAAGTTCAAGCATCTGATGACCGACACCTGTACAATATTATGGGACGAATCAAATCTCATTACTCTGGATAACTTTTAGAGATCCAACCAATAAAAATAATAATTCATTGGTATATTATTAATTAATAAGTTTAGTGTCGTGTCAACTTGGTTATAATAATGTACCCGTACAATATTCCAAACTACTAGTTGATTATTAAAAAAGTTTAAAAAAAAATAGAAGATTAATTGAACCGTACCTGTAATATTACTCTACAACCATGTAGCACGGAGACGGAAAAGGAAAATGTGAAAACGGGAAAACATATACATCGAAACGGCATGTCAAGTGGGTATACTAAAATTAAATAGGGAAACGTATAAATATTATAAGTATAGGGGCATATTTATAAATATAAAACATATTTAAATATTTTTATATTTCCATACGAATATATTCAAAATAAATATTATTATCAATTAACAATTTGCAGTTGATCATTAAATAATATGATTAGTTAAGAAAGCAACAAAAGTATTTGAAAATTACAAAATGACCCATAAATTATCCGATAAGTGTCGGACACAAAACGTTTCCGAAACGCGTCGGCATGTATCCAAAATGAAATGTGTGTGTTGGAATCTGTCCAAATCAGACAATTATTTTGAGGAAACAGAAAACTCTGTCAACTAAGTACAACATAAACCTATTCTAATTACACCCTGGAATCTGGATCTTTCCAATATTCTTCATAAATTATACATTATTTCCCACACATAAAATTAAACAATATGTTTTTTTTTTCTTCTTATAATTCAATTTCCATTAATTCTCTTTGAGGGAAATCAAAATTAATTAATTAATGATTTTCCCATTTACATAAGTGATCAAGTTTCAAGAAAACCAGTCATCCTGAGAACAGAATTTCGGACTCGACTCAAATCCCTTCCTTTGAGAGTCCTCCCATTTCCGGTACAAACGGAAAACGCCATCATCTTTCCGGCCACGCGCCGCCGCCCTACGATGATGTGTGGCGGCACCATTTCTCCCTCTTCGTCGTCTCCGGCGAAATCCGATCGGTCAATATACCGGAGCCACGACACATTCTCCGGGATACTCACAGGAGCCGCGGCGGCCAAATTCTTGCTAGTACTATTTGGCTTCATGATCTTTTTCCTCTTACTATTGCCGGAACTTGGCTGATGAAAATTACTGCACGCGTCGTCGCTATCTTCGTGTTCGACATTTTCTTGAAATATAACTTCGGATTCCTCAAATTCTTCTGCCATAAAAAAAGTATATAAATATATACTAAATTAAATCAAACACAGTGTATATATATATAGATATGGAGCTGTATATATATAGGAGAAATGATGAATGAATGATTGAAATGTGAAATGGTAGTGATTTAATTTGATTGGGAAGAAGTTTGTGTGTGGTCCCCACTTTGTTACGTACACCACTTACCCTAAAACAAAATTTAATTTGACAGTACTATATAATATAAGTCACAGTTTAATAATTTTGTCGTTGTGTTTATTTAATTTTTTGTGAAATTAATATTGACTATTCACTCTTTATTTTTGTCTACTTTCCAGAAGAAAAATGAAACACGACAAAGATTACTTGTTTGTTAACATTTACATAGAGCATGGGCAAGCTAGGTAAGATATTTTTTTTTTCAAATTTATAATGTTTATAATAGTTTGACTGATTTAATTTAATAATGTACACAATTATATTCACAAGAATATACTATTACAATATACAATCATATAATTAACTAATCCACTTACAAATTAAATGGGTACTGCACTTATGAAGTTTTAATTATTCTTTACCAACCAAAATAATCAATATGTTTAATATTATTTTAATATATCTATACAGTTTCGTATATTTGACCAAAGTTAATCAATTTACGTTTATATTTATGAATACGTGTGGGACTGATCAACTAGTTGAAAACGAATATACCACATTGTTCTTATTGGTGCACATTTGTGTGCGTGTGGACCTATTGTTTGATATGTAAATCATGTTTCTTTATAGCATTGTTATTACATAATTAGGTAATTAGCGTATTATATTAATTAAAATAATAAATACTAATTAATTAGCTCCAGAAAATGCTGTCTCCTTTCAGAAGAATATAAGAGTCCCGTGCATGCATACAGCACACGTGTGGGTCTGGCATTAGCAGTAAGATTAAGAAAGCTAATTAAATATTTGTGAGTTGATTGAAGCTTAATTAAAGCTGTAATTAATAGGGCTGATGATGTGGATTAAGAGCCGTGGTTTAGAAGCGAACGGCGCCGTATTAGGCGATCCCGTTTATAAAGAGGTCCCTTGTTTTTTCTAGGTCCACCTAATTATTGTTAAAGTAAACGTGGCGTCCCAGTATGCTGACACGTGTATTGACGGCCGATTTATTCGATTATATATTAACGAGTGAATTAAAAAATAATAATAAAATGAAATTGGAACAAGTGAAAATTGAGTTGACGTAACATATTTACTTTAGGAAGAAAAAGACAGCCCCATAAAACGTCATTTCATGCTGTTGGAATTTAGCCATATCTGTATGGAATATGGATAGTCGTAATTAATTTCTCTAATCTTACTTTTTTGATTACGACTTTAGCCTTATCGAAAACGTGTTACTCATTGTTACTCCATCCGCCTTTTTTTTTTAATAATTATTTTTTTATATATAATTATAATGACAAATTAATAAAGTAAGAAAATAAAATTATAAATGAATAATTTTGTCAAAAATGAACTATAGGCAAATTGGTTAACAAGATTAGGCACGTTGAAGCCTGTGGTGGCCAATGTAATGCTTAATCACACTATTTCAAATTATGTATCACAACTGAACTATAACCGAGCCCGTTATTGAGAAATTGGAACCTGGGTGTGTTTTAAGAATTTGTAAAAATGATATCCCAATATACATATTAATTCGTTTTAACGAGCACAATTATTTATTAGGAGTTGAAAATTTTGAAGATAATATGACTCAAATATTGACCAAGTTAGCAATGTCAATAAAAAAATTTACAGGTTTTAGAATAGGGTCACGATTTTTTTTAAAAGTACTCATAGAAATATTATTGAACCACTAATATGTAACATTTGTTCAAATAACATAGTATCTTTACACACGAAACCTATATTCAGAACCGGCCTTACTTATGATAATTGAATTGATAAATTAAATAACATTACCAATGAGAAAAAGTTTTACTTATTTAAGAATCAATTATCAAGTCCAACTTTTAAGTTCAATGGAGAATCAAGTAATATCGAGGCATTATCTTATATTAAGTTTGTGCCGAAGATGCACGCAAGTACTTCTCATATATATTACAAAGTATAGGCTTTATTACAACATTTGTCAAAGTCCCAATCGGATAAGGTATGACTTTAGAAGTATGTATGTGGTTAGTATATGAAAATTTTAATTCTTGATTTCTTATATCATGTTGTTGACAAATTAATAATTGGTATTCAATAAATTTTATTATTGAATTCTTCATAAGGCAATACGGGTCTATAAGTCTAATTTAAATAAATGAAGCCCTAAATAAAGAATTCTTCACAATCTATTTTCTTTCTTGATTCATTAGTTAAAAATGATTAAATTAAACGAAATGAAATCCAAAACTCATTCTCCCAAATAAGTAAAATAAATAAATAATTGAATTTTGATGACTTCAACTGAATTTTGGGGCTTTTATGATGTACACGTACTTTGATATTTTCAATGGCCCTACTTTTGATTTCAAGTAAACTACCCTATCATCATGCACGTGGCATTTTGATGTACTATGTCTATGCGATCGAGATGAATAATGTTTACGAGATATTAAATTTGGTGAAAAACATCGGACGATCTAATTTGTACTGAAATTTTATATAAATAACCATTTACTAAGCCGGACATATATATAATATATATTATTATGTGTAGATTAACGGTTCAGTATCACTCGGTGTATGTAGTATCTGCAAAATCAGTGAATAGATGCTTCAAGTGTATTAAGAAAATGTAGAAATAATTAATTTGATTAATAATTATCATAAAATATTATTTTGTAATAATACGAATCAATCAATTTTGACCGGTGGATAATATTAGTCAACGAAATAAAATGCGTACAATGTTTGCTTGCAAAGGTGAAAGGCCTATTAATACTAGCTAGATGCTACGGTATACATAGAAGATTAGACTTTTAGAACAAAACGACAAAACAAAGCCGTTAAATTTCGTTGCAGTATTTAATTACAAAATATAAGATTTCGGAATCTATTCCCCAAACAAGAACGAGGAATATTATACCGTCTTAAAATATGTACTAATGTCTACGTCAATTAATCTGACACGTGTTATTTATCGCATAAAAGACAAAACCACATTTACATTAAGGCCTCAAATATTCTTTAATTTAATCCTACATGTAATTAAATTATAATATTATATGAATAAATTAAAACATATCCAAAATGAATTTAATTGTGTGTGTGTTGGCCTGTGTCCAAATCAGACAAACTCTGTCAATGATTTATTGGCGTAATGCACCACCCAACAAAGCATAACAGAAACCTACTCTGTAACACCCTGGAATCTTGATTTTTTCTATCTAATAACACACAAACCCCAATTATTGTACATTTTCCACAAATACTAATTAAATATAAATAAAACTTTTTTTATTTTATTTTTATATATAAATAAACTATTTTAATTAATTAATGATTTTCCGATTTGTTTTACAATCAATGAGCATATACATAATTCTGGGGAAACTCATTGTAACTCAAGTTTCAAGAAAACCGGTCATCCTAAGAACCGAGTTCCTAACTCGACTCAAATCCCTTCCTTTAAGAGTCCTTCCGTTTCCGGTACAAACCGAGAACGCCATCATCTTTCCGGCCACGCGCCGCCCTACTATGATATGCGGCGGCACCATTTCTCCGTCGTCGTCGTCACCACCAGCGAAATCCGATTGATCAATATACCGTAGCCACGAGTTCCGGGACACATTTTCCGGGATACTCACTGGAGCCGCGGCGGCGGCCGAGTTATTCTTGTTATTATTTGGCTTCAGCTTTTTCTTCTCCGCCGCCGCCTTATAATTCCTGGACGGCTCATCGACATCGTCGCCGCCGTGGTGAAATATAACTTCAGATTCTTGAAATTCTTCTGCCATTAAAGAATAAAATAAAAATGAAAAATTCTTTTTTTGCTGTTTCTTGTGATCGATGAGAAGTGTGTGGGATTGAAAATGGTGGGTATTTGGAAAGATTTATAGGAAGAATGAATGATTGGATGTGTAATACAATTTGATTGGTGGCGTCACTCTGACGGTGGGTCCCACTTTAATTAATTTAATTTGATCTCCCTAATATGATTTCTTAAAATACTAATCTTTGTGTGTTACTTGTGGCATACGGCTTATTTGCTGTCTATGTATCTTTCATGTTTTGAGGTATTGTAAATCACTAAATCTACTTTTGGTTTTTTGAATTATTATCGACTCTTGATTTTCGTACGTATTATTCATTGTTTTTTTCGTAAAAGAAATACGCGGGCAATGGATAATACGTGCGTATTCTTTTCCGGCCCACATATTTAATACCTATTATTTAAATACGTGAGCCCGAGAAAGAAATAATATTTTTTGGAGAAGAAAAAGGGAACACGAGAAAGTTCACTTGTTTGAGTAAATTACCGGTGAGAAAAATAAACTTTAGTGTCATTTATTATGTCGACATTTAAATAAAGGTATGTGGTAATGAAGTTCTTTGTTCAATGGTGATGTTTTCAAAATCTTTTTAATTATAGTTTTGGACTAAATTGTAATTTTCCCAAATTAATGTTGGAAATAAATAAATGGAGTCCTTTAATTCCATTCAGTCCAATATTTCCAATTGGGCCCAATTCCTCTTTAATTGTCGGCCCAATTTCTTCAGTCCCTTCTTCGACCCATTCTTTTCAATTTAAATCAATTTCCAGCGCTTGTCCCTCGTTGTAACGCCTTTGTCGCCCTTTTTTTTTTATTGGGAGATTTTATGATTTTTTTTCCTCTGTTAATTTTGTAATTTTTTTTTTTTTTATTTATATAAGGGGCATGTATGATACGAAATAACAAAGGGGTACAATCGCACTTAACTCGATTAACATTGTAATTATTTATGTATGTAAAAGAGAAATACTAATTACGTATTTACATTAACAGTTCACTTATTGAAAAAAATATAAAAAAATAAAAATTAAACAGAAGAAATATAAACCCTGAAATTGACAGTATACAAGTATGAACTGTAGCGCACTGGAGACACGTTACACCGTAGACATTGGCTTGATACCGAATGAATCCCATCAGACCAAACATACCAACCAAATGCATTACCACATGGCCTAACCGTAGCCTGAACCGTAATATTGAACGTCTGCTTTTCCCCTGTTGCATTGAAAAACAACGTCGGCGGCGAGATTCCGACCGTGTAACCCTGCGGGTTAACAATTTGCACCGTGTACGTGGCGTTTCCCGCACCGACGTTCGTTACGGTTCTCTCCACCGTCAGAACCCCGTTCAGGTTAGCGATTGCGAGCGACGGGTAGTTGAGATTACTTGGCGAAGGCAAGGTTGTGGGACAGTTGAAAGTCGTGTCCAATACGTTGCCGATGCTGCTGCAGAGAAAGAGAAGATAATCGGAGTACGAAGCGTTGTAAACGAGCCCTGGATCGGCAGCTTTCGACGGCTGGATGTGTCCTCCCCCGTATTGGAACGGTGTGGCGATATTCCCTACTGCATCTGTCATTATGTTTCCTAAGTTGTTGTTCGGGTTTGCTGCAACATGCAAAAATAAAGTAGAACCTCGATAAATTAATAACCTCGCTTAAATAATACTTATTCCGGTCCCAACTCGGTAAAAACATTAAATTATTAGTTCGATAATTTAATATTTCGCTAAATTAATAGAATTTTGTTAGTCTGACTGTATTAATTTAAAGAGGTTTAACTGAAGTAGTTAATTTAATATATTATACCGGTGGTCATGAGGGCAGATCTGATGGCGGCGCTGCTCCAATCGGGATGTATGGCCTTGATAAGTGCGGCCACGCCTGCAACGTGCGGGCAAGACATTGATGTACCCGAGGCGAGTTGATACTTAGTGACTCGATTGTCCGATGGGATGACTAGTGGAGGAGCAGCCTCGCTCCATGCTGCGAGTATATTCAGTCCTGGTGCTGTAATATCCGGCTTCAAAATATTCGGTTCGATAGCGTTGGGCCCTCTGGATGAGAAAGGAGCCATGAACGGAGTTGGGCTGTTGGTGGTCCCACCTATCAATGTTGTGGCCGGAGTCAAGGTTACCGTCGGTGTAGGGTCTGTTTGGGTGTAGTTGTAAATTTTCATTCTTTCATCCGAAAGGACAACTGTCCCCGGAATCAAGTAAGGCCTGCCGATGACACCTACTCCTGGATAGAGGTTTCCAAGCACCGCGGCTACGCCGCCAGCTCTTTGCACTTCCAATGCTTGAAAAGTGTCCCCAGTCCAGCAGAACACCGCTTTCCCTACCACCAGCTCCGGTGAGAGCGTGCCGTTACGGCATAGTCTGCGAAATATATAACTTGATCATCAAATGAAAAATATATATTATTCAATGTAACATATAACTTTTTTTTTTTTTTTTTTGTGTGTGTGTGTGAAGATAAAAACAGCTAATTTCAAACCCGGTTGTGAGATTTGTGGTGGTGCCTGGGATTTCTACATTTGCTGCATAAACAAGTGGGTACGTCCCCGTTTCAAATGGCGTAATCGATTGTCCCTGCAGGCCGTGGTACGCGTAGTGCATTAAATAATAGTGATGAAAAATCTATCTAATTAATTTTGTGATTTTTTTACGGAGGCGTATACGAACCTCGGCCACAATGCCGTTTCCAAGAAGGACGGGTGACGAGAAAACCCGATCGATGCTACTCGCCCCGACAGTGATGAACCACGGGGCGATATTCGAGACGGTGGACGGGGTGGGGCCCAAGTTACCTGCGCTGCAAGCCACCACAATATTCCTTTTAACTGCATGCAACGATCCAATGGCTATTGCATCTCTGGTGTAGGGCCTGCTGCCGTTTCTCGCCCCGATGGAGACGCTAAGAATGTCAACCCCGTCAGCAATGGCGGCATCGAAAGCCGCCAGCATGTCGTCATCCATGCACGTGGACCTTCCTCCCTGATTCTCTGGAATATTCCAGCATACTTTGTATATGGCCAGTCGCACCAGTGGTGCCCCTCCGGTGGCGTTCCCTACGCCGAGGCCGCCGAGTGAGGCGGCGTTCGGAACATTCCGGCCGCCCACGGTGGAAGATGTGTGGGTCCCGTGGCCGCTGATATCCCTGGGCGATCGGAAGTCGATTGTCTGATCGAGCGGCCCGTATACAGCCTCGTAACCACTCAAATAGTAGCGTGCCCCTACCAGTTTTCTGTTTGATTTGATTAAATTAATTACCAAATGATCAAATTTGAATTCTTTCTTTAATGTAAAACAAAAAAAAAAAAAAAAAGAACTATTAATTAGTAGTACCTATTACAACGAGAAGAATTAAAAGCATCACCAGTCTAGCAAATCCCATTCCAGGTTGATGGAATAGGTCCCATCCCGACATCGTTGAAACTCTCCGACTCCGGCCATACGCCTGATAATGGAAAATTATTCAAGATTCATAACTTAGGGAACTTGAAATTAAAGAAAAATATTGAGAAAATGGGATTTAATTAATTTATATAATTAATTACCGCTGTCGAGTACCCCGACAACGACATTTTGGCCATAACACTTGATTTAATAGCTGTTCTCTGGTGTTGGATTGTGTTACGTCCCAATTAGCTTCGAGTAAGCTAATGAAATCCCACGATCTTGTCGTGTGAGGCCTCGATTCTCTGGGGTCGCTGTGAAAAACCGAAATCACACCATCCATCCCTGCATAGTCCAATATTCACAATCAATATTGTAAAATAAATTTAATTTGTACAACAACTAATCATGAATATATCTTTCTATATATAATATATGTTTCATGCATATGTTTCATGCATATTGCACTACTTGATATTTGATGAGCTTCATCGGGGGTGAGCACGGCGGAGAAGCCATTGATGACGTTTTTGTAGCTGTAAACGACGCACGCTTTGGCTTCCTCTCTCGATCCCTTAACGGAGTGCAAATACGAGTGATGAACGTCTTCAATTTCTTGGAATGTTTTGTCTCCAGCATGCTCTCCCAGGTAAACTATGTACACCTATATATACATATATACATACAGTACACAGACACATATATCGATTGATCGTAATAAATACGGACAAGATCGTACGCGTAAAATTATTGAAGATGAGATGAGATGTAAAACCTTTGGTAGTTCAGATGAGGCTGACGAGACATTAATCTTGACAAGTAGAGCAAGGCAGAAAACAATGGCAATAAAGTGACTTTTCATTCTTATTTAATTTAAGCTGTTTCTTCTGCTAATTATATTTTCATTGGCTAATTGATTGCTTGCTATTTATATACAGTAGACATAAAATACATGTACTGATGAATAATGTAAGTCTAAGTCTGCGAGGAATTAATATAAAATTAAAATGCATTAAGACAATTTCCTCGACACGACGGGGAATAAGTCTAACTTATTACCAGTCGCTAATGACTGCTTTTCTTAAACATCCAATCTAGAGGAATTGACCTCCCATTGATGTTTAATTTCAATTTTATATATATATATATATATATATATATATATATATATATATATATATATATATAATCAGATTATAATTTATCTTGTGCAATTTAAATATTTGATGGTGGGATTGTTGTCTGTTGATTATAGTATGATAATGAAGTCAAGTGAACTTTGGTTCATAAATTTAAATTTGGTTATTTGCTGGTTCAATCTATTGTCCACTATATATTATATTAGTACTACAATAATAATATATATTTGTGTGTACATGTATTATGTATATTGTATTTTTTTGACAGATTAATATGGTTGAGTTTACGACCATACTAATAAGTTGCTATGAGTCCGTTATATTATAATTTATACGTGAATCCATATATTTTAATAAATTAATTATATTTACTCCGAAAAAAAATATCTTTTATCAAATCAAATTAAATGCCCAATATGGTGTGCATAATTGTGGCACTTAATTATAAGTTCAATTTTATAGATTAATTTGGTAATAAATAATTACGTATGTACAAGAGTACCGTGTTTGGTAAACAATATATATATATATATATATATGATTTAATTTGCAAGAATTGGGGGAGTTTGCTCTTTACATTCTCGAAACTGTATCCGTTAAACAAACTTAACCAAACACGCCCCTAGCAACAAAAACAAAGATGAGAAAAAAACATACAAGCTTTTCACACATAATAAACATGGCAAACAGAAGAAATGGGAATGAGTAGAGAGAGAAACATTGATCACACCGACAGTAAAATGGGGCTTACAACTTGATGAATCTCATCGGACCAATAAAACCAACCAAACGCATCCACCGGAGCAATTTCCGTAGCCTGAACCGTGATACTGAAGCTCTGCTTTTCCCCCGTCGCGCTGAAAAACAGCGTCGCCGGTGATATTGTCACCGAGAAACCCGGCGGGGTAGCAACCGTCACGGTATACGTGGCGTTCCCCACGCCCACGTTCGTAAGAGTCCTCTGCACCGTCACAACTCCGGTAAGTTTAGTAATCGTAACCGAGGGATAGTTGAAATTGCTCGGCGAGGGCAAAATTAGGGGGCAGGCGAAAGTCGGATCCAACAAATTGCCGGTGGTGCTGCAGAGGAAGAGCAGATAATCTTCGTACGAAGCGTCGTACACTAGCCCTGGATCTGCAGCTTTCGCCGGCTGGATGTGCCCTGCCCCGAATTGCAACGGCGTTGCGTAATTCCCTTCTACATCTGTTATCAGTTTCCCCAAATTGTTGTTTGCGGTTGCTGCGAGAAATTAGGGTTTACAGTCTTAGAATTTAATCAAATTTGTTGTTTCAAAGTAGTTTTTAATTTATTATATATATTATATACCAGTGGTCATGAGAGCAGATCTGATGGCGGCGCTGCTCCAATCGGGGTGTACGGCTTTGAGAAGCGCCGCCACGCCGGCAACATGTGGGCACGACATTGATGTACCGGAAATAATGTTGAACTTAGCAACTCGATTATCGGTTGGGACACCGAAAGGAGAAGAAACTTCACTCCATGCCGCCAATATATTAAATCCCGGTGCTGTAATATCCGGCTTTAGAATATTGGGTTCGATAACATTGGGGCCTCGGGAGGTAAAAGGGGCCATAAATGGAGTTGGGGTGCTGGTGGTGCCGCCTATCAAAGTGATCGCCGGGGTCAAAGTTGCCGTCGGTGCTAGGTCAGTTTGGGTGTACTCGTAAACACTCAATTTTCCATCGGAAAGGATAACTGTCCCCGGGATCAAGAAAGGCCTGCTGGAGACACCTACTCCGTCGTGGTTGTTTCCGAGCACCACCGCTACGCCGCCTGCTCTTTGCACTTCTAATGCTTGTCTAGTGCCCCCACTCCAGCAGAACACCGCCTTTCCTACCGTCAGCGCCGGTGAAAGCGTGCCAGCAAGGCATAGTCTATGAAATTTAAAAATAAAAAAAATATATAACTGTTTTTTTTTTTGTTTGCTCAGAATTAAGATCGATCAGAAGAGGTGAGTTCAAACCCAGATGTGTCATCTGTGGTGGTGCCTGGGATTTCTACGTCTGATGCATAAACAAGCGGGTACGTTCCCTTCACGAATGGAGTAATTGATTGTCCCTGTTTGTATGCAACATTTTTTAATCATTATATTAATCAAAGAATGATTTCATTTCTGTATATATGTATATGTATATATATAAATAGACGAACCTCTACCACCATGCCGTTTCCAAGAACAACGGGCGACGAAAAAACCCGATCGATGCTACTCGCTCCAACAGTGATGATCCATGGGGAGATATTCGTGACGGTAAACGAGTCGGGTCCTGAATTGCCAGCGCTGCAAACCACCACAATATTCCTACTCACAGCATGCAACGCTCCAACGGCAATGCCGGACTCTGCGTAGGGTTTCCCGGTTTTCCCGCCTATGGATACACTGATGACGTCAACTCCGTCGTTGATTGCGTCATCGAATGCCGCCAGCATGTCATCGTCCAGGCACGTGCTCCCTCCTCCCTGCGCCGCCGGGATATTCCAGCACACTTTGTACATGGCCAGCCGCGCCAGTGGGGCACCTCCGGTCGCGTTGCCTACGCCGAAACCGCCGATGGCCGCGGTGTTAAGTGTATATTTTTACACTTTATCGTAACTTTTTATTTGAGCTTTTGGTGTGTTTTAACGATAATTGGTGCTTAAAAAGTTGATTTATTGTATTTTAGGTACAAATTGAAGAATTGGAAAAGTATGGGGTCAAAACTGCAATTTTGGCGAAAATATGGGTCAAAAGTGAAAATATCAAAATTCTGAAGAAACAAGGCTCGGACCCCGTCCCAGTTTTAGGGCAAATTATGGGACCCCCGTCCCATACCCCGAAGTTGCGCAGTAAAGGGATTTTAATTGCACAAGGAAACTGCCTTCTTCCCCAAGTTCTTCACCCTATATAAGACCAAGCCAAGCACACAATTGGGGATCTATCTTTTTACGCAAAAATCAAGAGCAAAGAAGATCAACGAAGATTCAAGCATAGTTTTTCTTATTTAATTTATTTATTTTATTTTATTTATCATAAGAATTACGAGTAGCTAAGTCTTTATTTCTAGGATTTTATTTGGAACCCTATGTGGGATTTATGAACCCAATTCTATGATTTTATGCAAGTTTTAATTCCGGATTATTTCTTCTACTTGTTTTATTAAGTTCATGAAACTGGCCACTTTATGCGCTTTTATGTTATTGTTAATCGCATGAATCGGAAGATCGGGTTAATAATTAGAACTGTGGTAGAAGAGCCTTTGTGGTATTAACATAGGAATATAGTTAATCTCTTAGGTAGCCATTATTGAGATTTGTGTTTAATGCTGTGTTCTAGAATTAATTGCATAGGAATATAGTAATTGAATCTAGAGTATTAGAATCGTAATACACGCGGAAGCGGGTTATGATTATTTTAGCATCTCAGGTTAATAATCCGGGTTAATTGCTTGCATAATTGAAGGAATTGGGGGAATAATAATCACATAGGGGGAAGAATAAAATCCTAGGCTTGTTTACTCTGATTAAACCTTCGTTTTTTATTGCTTTCGTGTTCTTGTCTTTTTAATTTGCTTTTTAATATAGTTTAATTTAGTTAATCTTTTCCAAATTCGACTGTGTAGGGTGGGCTTGAAAACAATTGGTAGAATTTAGCGTCTAGGATTAGATAATTAAATATTCTCTGTGGGATCGATACTTGGACTTAAAAAATCCACTTTATTACTTGTACGATACGTGCACTTGCGTGTAGGTTTTCGACCAACACGCGGCTCCCGGAACATTTCTGCCGCCGGCGGTGGACGCTGTGTGGGTCCCGTGGCCGTCGATTTCCCTTGCCGATCGGACGTCGATTGTCGGATCGAGCGGACCGAAATTGGCCTCGAAACCCTTCAAATAGTAGCGGGCACCTATTAGTTTCCTGTTCATAAATTAATTGATTTAGTAATTACCAAATGATCAAATTTGAATTGTTTATTTTCTTGTTAAAAAGGAAATAATTAGTACCTATTACAGTGAGAAGAATTAAAATCAACACCAGGCTCGCAAAATCCTTTCCAGGTTGCCGGAATAGGTCCCATCCCCAGATCGTTGAAACTCTCCGACTCCGGCCATATGCCTGATAATGGAAAATTAATCATAATTCATAACTTAATTAGGGAACTGAAATTAAAGAAAAAATATTGAGAAAATGGATTAATTAATTTATATAATTAATAATTACCAGAGTCGAGTACCCCGATAACGACATTTTGGCCATAACCAGCTTGATTCAATAGCTGTTCTCTGCTGTTGGCTCGTGTTACATCCCAATTAGCTTCGAGTAAGCTAATGAAATCCCACGATCTTGTCGTGTGAGGCCTTGATTCTGTGGGGTCGCTGTGGAAAACCGAGATCACACCATCCATCCCTGCAACCCAACAATTATTTAAACAAATTTCTAGTTAATCAATACTATAAATCTAAAAAAAAAAAAAATTATCAATATATCCATATATGCTCATGCATGCACCTGATATTTTATGAGCTTCATCGGGGGTGAGCACGGCAGAGAAGCCATTGATGACTTTTTTGTAGCTGTAAACTATGCAGGCTTTGGCCGCCTCTTTCGATCCCTTAACGGAGTGCAATTATGAGTGGTGGGCGTCTTCGATTTCTTGGAACGTTTTGTCTCCGACATGCTCTCCCAGGTACACTATGTACACCTATATATATACATATATACATACATATCATATACTGACAAAATTATTACATACATATATAAAGTGCAAAATCGAAGACGAGATACAAAACCTTTCGTAGAGGATCAAATGAGGCATTGATCTTGAGAAGTAGAGCAAGGCAGAAAACAATGGTTAGTAAGTGAATAATTTTCATTTCTTATTATATATAAAGAAAATGCATTTTCCTTATTATATATATATTTTTTATAGTACCAGTACTTTTTGTTTAGAGTCTACCCGTTCATTACATTTTTTTTAATGAATTAAGACATTGTTTGATTTTCGAGATAAAATTATTTAAAATAAAATTAAATAATCTAATGAAAATTCAATTATTTTTTCTGATCTAGTAAAGTCAAATGAAAATGCTCCCGAGAAAGGTGAGATAAATCATGTAAATAATATTTACGGAACGACCCGATAAGTTATTGGAAATATTAAATATCAAACAAAATTCAATTATTTAATTATAAATTATAAATAATGACTAACGTTTTCAACCAAACGAGGTGTAAGCTATTTAAATATTGGGGTTATATGACAAACACCCCTAGTTGATATTTTACTTAACGATAGATTCATTTTTATTAAGTGATATTTGTGATAGACCCAACTCACTCAAATTATCCAAAATACCCCTATTTAATATTATTGAAAGTTACTATATTATATTATTATGGAAAATCAATTATTCTTTTTAAATATGTAAATCCCCTTAATATCTCCCCATATCACACGCCATTTCAATTTTTATTTTTCCTCTTCTTTTGTATTTACTTTTATTTTTTAATTTCCGTTTTTTATTTTAAATTATTTTTTCTTATTTATATTTTTCATGTTCTTCATTTTTTTTAAATGGTTTTTTTTAATATATTTTCCCACCTTTTTTAATAAAAAAATGTTTTGTTTATTTATTTTTTTTGATTAATTTTTTTTAATATTAAAAAAACTGATATGCTAAATCCTACACAAATTTTACCAAATTATACACACAATTGAAAAAAATTGTCTCTCTAAAATCTCATCTCCTCCTTCTCCACCCTTATTTTTTTCTCTAACTTTTTCACAAAATCAGACACTAAAAACGTCCATATCATTCCAAGTTCGAATTTGAGAAAAATCTTCATGTGTTCAAACTAAAATAAAGTTGGAATTTGAGAAAAAAGTTCGAATTGATATGAATTTAAATAATTAAAAAAGGCATAATGAAATTGAAAAATATTAAATAAACCTAAACTCACTTTTTATGATTATTCACGTGAAAGATTAATGGACTTTGAGTGACTTGGAAAAAATCATCATAGAAAAAAGTTAGAGAGAATATTAGTAGAGAAAGATTTTTTTTTTAATTTATGTGTGGGATTTAGTAAATTTTAGTGGGGAATTTAGCATACCCCTTAAAAAAATCCAGCAGGTTTATCAAAGTGGAATCCACTATAAACTTATCGAAATCCACTATAAATTTGTTGAAAACCACTATAAATTTATCGAAATCCACTATAAATTTTTTGAAAACCACTATAAATTTATCGAAGCCAAAGCCTGACATTATGAAAATCACTCAGTATAAACAAGCTATATTAACATGAAAACCACTATATATACACAACTGTATAAACATGAAAACCACTCGATATAAACAACTATATAAACATGAAAACCCCTCTGTATAAACAACTATATAAACATGAAACCACTATATATACACAACTATATAAACATCGAAAACCACTATGAATTTATCAGAAAGCACTATGAAATTAACGCGAAATTCAAACAAAATCCACTATAAAATATCGAAAACCACTATGAGATCCACAAGATTGATGATGACTAAAACCAACCAAAACACGTCCTTCTTCTCCCGTGCAAGTAACTCTTCATTTGACATATCAGAATATTCAAATTCATTACTCTTCATAGGGTCACTAGATTTTGCTTTCATCTTCATACACTCACCAAGTTCTAGCATCCTCAAAAATGAAAGCCAAATTACAAAAAAAAAAAAAAAAAAAAAAGAAAAAAAAAACAGATTATCAAATTATTGGGGCGTCGAAAATTTATTGGACTAACAAAACAACAAACAAAACAAGGTCTTGTAGTCAATCAATTTATCCAAAATATTTCACCGCAAGAATTGATATAATTAATTCAATGAATTGATTTTAGTCAACATATGTTACTATTGTTCAGTAAGAATAGTAACATTTGGGACATGAAAACTGAAAACTGGACAATGACCAATTTAAATCAAGAAAATTAAACAAAAAAAGAAAGGAAATAAAAGATAATTGCGAATAAACACCATAGAAGACGAATAAGCGATTAAAAATTAAAATCGAAGACAAACCAAATGGCGTGAAATTGAATCGTTGATTATTCAATTTCTTCGAAGACCCGCCACTGGTGGCAGAAGCGTGGCAGCACCGCCCTACGGTTTCATGGCTTTCTATTGAGCAACAACTGTCAAAATCAAGGTTTTATCGAAAAGCTTTGCAGTGTCAAAAAACTATGAGAAATTCCTAGAAGCCATTCTTTTAATTTATTCTTCTTCATCCGCGTCACAGAGGGACGAAGGGGGGCTGGGATAGAGGAGCGTTTACAGATCTGGTTGGAGAGCTTGTTATAATTTAGGTTAAATTCCACTTTACCCCCTTGTACTTTGGCTGGATATCACTTTACCCCCTTGTACTCTCAATTGCATCGATTTGCCCCTTTGCACTTTGGTTCGATATCACTTTACCCCCTTCTACTCTCAATCCATCGATTTGCCGCCTTGTACTTTGGCTCGATATCACTTTACCCCCTTCTACTCTCAATTGCATCGATTTGCCCCCATGTACTTGAAAAATTGTCTCAATGTGGCCATCGCCGTTAGTTTTCAGACATTTGACCTTAACACAGTCTGATTTAAGTATGAAAATTACTAAAATGTCACCCCTCCAGTTTAAATAAATATTAAAAAAGTTAAAAGAAAAATAAAAAATACAAAAAAAAAATAATAAAAAATTCAAGACAGCGAGAAAACATAGTCCACGACGCCAGCCACAATTTTTTTTTTAATAATTATTTAAACTGGAATGAGTGACTTTTTTGTAATTTTCAAACTTAGATCAAACGGTGTTATGGTCAAAGGTCTGAAAACTAACGGCGAGTGCCACATTGAGACAAATTTTCAAGTACAAAGGGGCAAATTAATGCAATTGAGAGTAGAATGGGGTAAAGTGATATCGAGCCAAAGTACAAGGGGTCAAATCGATGAATTGAGAGTAGAAGGGGGTAAAGTGATATCGAACCAAAGTACAAGGGGCAAATCGATGCAATTGAGAGTTGAAGGGGTAAAGTGATATCTAGCCAAAGTAAATGGGGTAAAGTGGAATTTACCCTATAATTTAATATTAAATTATATCAAAAATGGAAAATAAATTAAATTTATACAATAAGAATTGATATAAGGGTATAATAGTGAAACTTAATTATTTTTTATTAATTAACAATATTTTGGATTTACCTTAAAAATTTGAATTTTTTTGGACTCATTGTAATTACACATGTCTAGTGAGGGAGTTTTGTCAAATTATTCGTTAAATATCTGATTGTGTAATCGTCGATTATGCGCAATGTAGTCAAGTGACCTTTGGTTCATAAATTTGGTTATTTGCTGGTTTAATCGTATCTCAAAGATCTATTATACTTATATATAAAAACAAGCTATATATTTGATTTACTATCGTCCCAAATTGTTTTATTCCTGTCTTATGTTTAATAATAAAATATTTTTTTTTTAAATCGTGGTTACAATAGTAAACTCTTATTCTTTAGGATAAGTAAATTATTTGCCCGAGATTAGGTGTAATTACATCTAAACCCCATTTAATTTATAGAATTTATAAATATCCCCCTTGAGGTTTGATATTAGTTAAAACTTAGCCCACAATTGAAGTAGATAAACTGTAAATAAATATTAAAATATTATTTTAATTATCAAATGAGTATTTGATAATCCAATTTTGATATTTAATATTGGAGTTGATTCAATATGCTTGACTTTACTACCATATCAATTTTATATACGAGCAATTTGCTGTAGTCAAAATCTTCGTGTTTTAAAACAATAATTATATTTACTGGCAATTTTTTTTAATCAAATCAAATAATGAAAGTTTTGTCTTATGGCACATAATTATAAGTTTTATAGATTAGTTTTGGTAATTAGTAATTATGTATGTACAAACTACAAAGAGTAACGTGTTGGTAATCAATATATATATGTTTTTTCGAAACTGAATCTGTTATTTAACTTTATAAAAACTCTTTAACAACAAAAACAAATATCAGAAAAAAACACACAGAATTAATGAAGCTAAAAATAACTTTCATGGCAAACAGAAGAAATGGGAAATGAGTAGAGCGAGACAAATTGATCACACCGACAGTAAAATGGGGCTTATAACTTGATGAATCCCATCGGACCAATAAAACCAACCAAATGCATCCACCGGAGCAATAACCATTGCCTGAACCGTGATACTGAAGCTCTGCTTTTCCCCGGTCGCGCTGAAAAACAGCGTCGCCGGTGAGATTGTCACCGAGAAACCCGGCGGGGTAGCAACCGTCACGGTATACGTGGCGTTCCCCACGCCCACGTTCGTAAGGGTCCTCTGCACCGTCACAACCCCGGTTAGTTTAGTAATGGTAACCGACGGATAGTTGAAATTGCTCGGCGAGGGCAAAATTAGGGGGCAGACGAAAGTCGGATCCAACAAATTGCCGGTGGTGCTGCAGAGGAAGAGCAGATAATCTTCGTACGAAGCGTCGTACACTAGCCCTGGATCTGCAGCTTTCGCCGGCTGGATGTGCCCTGCCCCGTATTGCAACGGCGTTGCAAAATTCCCTACTACATCTGTTATTAGTTTCCCCAAATTGTTGTTTGCTGTTGCTGCGAGAAATTAGGGCGTACAGATCTTAGAATTTAATCAAACTTGTTGTTTCAAAGTAGTTTTAATTTATTATATATTATATACCAGTGGTCATGAGAGCAGATCTGATGGCGGCGCTGCTCCAATCGGGATGTACGGCTTTGATAAGCGCCGCCACGCCGGCAACATGTGGGCACGCCATTGATGTACCGGAATCGATTTGGAACTTAACGACTCGGTTATCGGATGGGACGCGGAGAGGAGAAGCAGCTTCGCTCCATGCTGCGAGTATATTCAGTCCTGGTGCTGTAATATCCGGCTTCAAAATATTTGGTTCGATCACGTTGGGGCCTCTTGAGGTGAAAGCTGCCATGAACGGAGTTGGGCTGCTGGTGTTGCCGCCTATCAAAGTGATTGCCGGAGTCAAAGTTGCCGTCGGTGCTAGGTCATTTTGGGTGTACCGGTAAACACTCCATTTTCCACCGGAAAGGATAACTGTCCCCGGTATCAAATAAGGCCTGCCGACGACACCTACCCCGTTATAGCGGTTTCCGAGCACCACCGCTACGCCGCCTGCTCTTTGCACTTCTAATGCTTGCGTAGTGTCCCCACTCCAGCAGAACACCGCCTTTCCTACCGTCAGCGCCGGTGAAAGCGTGCCAGCAAAGCATCGTCTATCAAATTAAAAAAAAAAAAACATCTAATTAATTTATAATTTTTTTTTTTTGCTAAGAATTAAGATGGATCAGAAGAGGTGAGTTCAAACCCAGATGTGTCAGATGTGGTGGTGCCTGGAATTTCTACGTCTGACGCATAAACAAGTGGGTACGTCCCCTTCACGAATGGAGTAACTGATTGTCCCTGTTTGTATGCAACATTTTTTAATCATTTTATTCATCAAATAATGATTTCATTTGTGTATATATAAATATACGAACCTCTACCACCATGCCGTTTCCAAGAACAACTGGCGACGAAAAAACCCGATCGATGCTACTCGCTCCAACAGTGATGATCCACGGGGAGATATTCGTGACGGTAAACGGATCGGGCCCCGAATTGCCAGCACTGCAAACCACCACAATATTCCTTTTAACTGCATGCAATGCTCCAACAGCAATGCCGGACTCTGCGTAGGGCTTCCCGGTTCTCCCGCCGATGGATATACTGAGGACGTCAACTCCGTCGGTGATTGCGTCCTCGAAGGCCGCCAGCATGTCATCGTCCAGGCACGAGCTCCCTCCTCCCTTCACCGCCGGGATATTCCAGCACACTTTGTACATGGCCAGCCGCACCAGTGGGGCACCTCCGGTCGCGTTGCCTACGCCGAAACCGCCGATGGCCGCGGCTCCCGGAACATTTCGGCCGCCGGCGGTGGACGCTGTGTGGGTCCCGTGGCCGAGGGCATCCCTAGCTGATCGGAAGTTGATTGTCGGATCGAGCGGACCGAAATTGGCCTCGAAACCCTTCAAATAGTAGCGGGCCCCCACCAGTTTCCTGTTTAATTAATTAATTACCAAATGATCAAATTTGAATTGTTTCTTTCTTGTTAAAAAGGAAATAATTAGTACCTATTACAGTGAGAAGAATTAAAATCAACACCAGGCTCGCAAAATCCTTTCCAGGTTGCCGGAATAGGTCCCATCCCCAGATCGTTGAAACTCTCCGACTCCGGCCATATGCCTGATAATGGAAAATTAATCATAATTCATAACTTAATTAGGGATCTGAAATTAAAGAAAAAATATTGAGAAAATGGGATTTAATTAATTTATATAATTAATTACCGCTGTCGAGTACCCCGACAACGACATTTTGGCCATAACCAGCTTGATTCAATAGCTGTTCTCTGCTGTTGGCTCGTGTTACGTCCCAATTAGCTTCGAGTAAGCTAATGAAATCCCACGATCTTGTTGTGTGAAGTCTCGATTCTGTGGGGTCGCTGTGGAAAACCGAGATCACACCATCCATCCCTGCAGTCCAATAATTATTTAAACAAATTTCTAGTTAATCAATACTGTAAATTAAAATAGATTAAATTTGTATAACAAATTATGAATACATCCATATATATATGCTCATGCATGCACCTGATATTTTATGAGCTTCATCTGGTGTGAGCACGGCAGAGAAACCATTGATGACTTTTTTGTAGCTGTAAACTATGCAGGCTTTGGCCGCCTCTTTCGATCCCTTAACGGAGTGCAAATATGAGTGGTGGGCGTCTTCGATTTCTTGGAATGTTTTGTCTCCGACATGCTCTCCCAGGTACACTATGTACACCTATATATATACATATATACATACATATCATATACTGACAAAATTATTATATACATATATAAAGTGCAAAATCGAAGACGATTCAAGATGTAAAACCTTTCGTAGAGGATCAAATGAGGCTGACGAGACATTGATCTTGAGAAGTAGAGCAAGGCAGAAAACAATGGTTAGTAAGTGAATAATTTTCATTTCTTATTGA
Source organism: Erythranthe guttata (assembly GCF_000504015.1). Next base: position 3,892,422 of record NW_012194114.1, on the reverse strand, counting down.
ATTTAAGATGTTTCTGCTAATTATATTTCATCGTCTCATTGCTCGCAGTTTATATATACGTTTAAGTAAGGAATTAGGAAACGATCTGTCACAAATACGTGCTGTTTGCATCTACTTAATAACGATAGTCTGAGTAGTCTCCGAATATAAAAGCCATGAAGACCATTTCTTCCACATTAGGGAATATATTTCAGTACCTTAAACCAAAAATTAATTAAAAAAAAAAAACAAAAAGATGGCAATTTTATTTTATGCAAAGTTTCATACAAACCTTAAAAACTCAAGAAGACTAGAAATAATATTGTTGGTCATTACAAATAAGCTCATCAGAGCATCTCCAATGGAGAGGGGGGGTTTTCCCCTCCCCTCCCCCTCCCCTCCCCATCCCCCTCCCCCTCCCTCTACCTCATTTGTTTTCGACCAATCATAGTTCTTCACTTGGCTCTTCCACCAGGGAGGACTTAGGATAGGAATAATAATAAAATAATAATAACAACCCCAACAACAACAATAATAAAATAATAATAATAATAATAATAATAATAATAATAATAATAATAATAATAATAATAACTAATAATTAATAATAATTATTAGTACTAATAATAATTAATAATTAATAATAATAATAATAATAATAATAATAATAATAATAATAATAATAATAATAATTTAATTATAATAATACAATATTCAAATATAAGTAAAGAAATAATTTTCAACTAATTCAATAATTGAAAAAAAACAAGAATAATAACCCCGAAAACAACATTTGAAAAACAACAAGGATAAAACCGAATAATACAACAAGAATGATATAATTGAAATTATGTGATATTAAATTATTGAAAGTATTGAAAGTGTTTATTTACAAAGTGTTGATTTTATTGAAATTATGTGATATTAAATTATGTAACTAAATAAATGAAATAAAATAAAATAATGATATAATACTAAAATAAATACAAAAGAAAAAGAAATAAAATAAACAAATTTGACATGTCAAAAAAAGAAAAGAAAAAAAGAAGAAAAAAAAAAAAAAAGAAACAATCGGTTAACAAAGAAAAAAAAAAAAAAAAAAAAAAAAAGTAAATTGGAGAGTAGGCACACGCCCCCTTCCAGCAAGTGAGCTGGAAGGGGGCAGCTCAAGCTAAACACCCCCTCCCCTCCTCCCCACCCATACCCAAGCCATACCCACCCCCTCATTACCCACCTCCATTGGAGGTGGTTTTGCCACCCCACCCCTACCCACCCCCTGACCATTGGAGATGGTCTCAATGGTTACTTATTCATAAAGAGATTCAAACAAAAAATTCATTTACCAATAAGTCCACATATAGTGCATATTTTTTTAAAAGACTAAAATAGCCCCTCATACTTTAATATCCTGCAATTTCATCATTAATTTAATTTAACCTCAATTTGATCCCAAATTTCACAAATTATTCAATTTTGACCCAAAATTTTATTTTTTCAATCTTTTTTTCCTGCCGGATTCCGGCGTTGACTTTTCAAATTAATTTTTTTTTCTTCCGGATTTTTTCGCCGGTTTCCGGCATTGACTTTTTCGTGTTTTTTTTCTTGCAACATTTTTTTTCGGTTAAACAACAATATTGCTGTGATTGACAGTAATATTAACTATATTACTGTTAAACACAGTAAAATTAACTAAACTACGTACAGTTTAACACAGTAAAATAATCTAAACTACAGTTTAACACTGTAATATTGCTATATTAATCTCTAGCACAATAATATTAACACAACAAAACTCATTATTATTGTGTAATAGAATAATATTACTATGTTGACCGTTCAACAAATGTAAACATAATAAAAAAAACCAAAAAAAATAATATTACTGTGAGTGACAGTAATATTACTATAACAACAGTAATATTACCGTCAACCACAGTAATATTACAATAATAGGCAGTAATAATATTACGTTACTTTGTGAATAACTTAAACAAACAAAAAAATTCCAAACAAAATAATAATATGACAACCTTGACAACAATATTACTATAACAACAGTAACCGTCAACCACAATAATATTATTGTGTTTACAGTAATATTAGAATAATAGACAGTAATATTATTACGTTACTCCGTGAATAACTCAAACAAAACAAAAAACTCAAAAAAATAATAATATTGATGTTGTTGACAGTAATATTATTGTGTTTACAGTTATTTTACTGTCAACGACAGTAATATAATTACGTTGACTTGTCAACAAATCAAACAAAATAAAAAAAAATAACAAAAAATAAAAATAATAATATTACGTTAATTCACTGTCAACGGCAGAACAATTACATAAATGTATTGTCAACGGCAGTACAATTACGTTAAGTAACTGTCATTGACAGTATAATTACGTTAATTTACTGTCAGTGCCAACACAATTACGGTCAACGTTTAGTGGCAAACGTAAAAAAAACAAATAAAACAAAAAAAATTAAAAATATACTAATAAAAGTCAAGGCCGGAGACCGTCGGTCAACGCCGGAAACCGGCGAAAAAATCCGGAAGAAAAGAAAAAAAAAATCAACGCCGGAAACTGGTGAAAAAATCCGGGAAAAAAAAATATCGACGTCGGAATCCGGCGGCCAAAAAAAAAATTTGAGAAAAAAAGTCTAAAGTAGATTTTTGTGGTCAAAATTGGATTTTTGTGGACACAATTGATTAAATTGGAGTTACAATCAAAAATTGAGTATAAATGATTGGGGGTAATATTGAGATATACATGAATATTTCCTTTTTTTATAATAAATATTAAAGGAATAGGCTTATTGGTGAAAAAGATATAACCCCTAAACCTAGAATAATAAAGATTTTTTGATTGGAAACTTATGCACAAAAACCTGAGTTCGTTATTTTATTCCAAATGGTTATTTCCCTGTTGATGATAAATTAAGCATACATTATCATGGTAACCACAACCTGAGTTCATTATTTTATTCCAAATGGTTATTTCCCTGTTGATGATAAATTAAGCATATTCCCAGTTAATCGAGCACATCAATTGTTATTTTATTTTTAATTTTTTTAATATTATTTTTATACGACTATTGAATAATAAGAAATAATATCCTGTTATTGCATTTTAGTTAAACTATATATTGAGATCAATGTGTACTCGGAGTAATTCTTGATGATGCTGCCAAGACTTTTTGTTTAATATTTGTGGGTCGACCCAGAAAGTTAGTAAATACATCAAATATCAAATAACGTTCAATTATCCAATTATGTAGTTAATAATGACTGTTATTTACAACCAAATGATACATAAGTGATTTTAAATATTTGATTGTGTAATCAAGTGACCTTTGGTTCGTAAATTTGGTTATTTGCTGGTTTAATCGTACTTAAGGATCCGTTATAATAATACATAAAAGCAAGCTATATACAATTTGTTATAAAAGAAAGCTATTATCCCAACTTTTTGTTTTATTCTTGTCTTATGTATAATAATACAATATTTTTTTATTAAATCATGTGCAAGCAATAGTATACTTTTATTTTTTAGGATAAATACATAAATTATTTGTACCCAAGATTAGGTGTAATTACAACTAGACCCCATATAGTGTATAAAATTTAAAAAGTATCCCCTTGAGGTTTGATATTAGCTAAAACTTGCCCATTAACTTTTTTAAATTGCATTTTTATCCTTGACTAAATAGTGCGTAAATTACACTGTTCTCCTTCCAATTAGGTCTAATTACATATAGATCCCTCATATTGCTAAAATACACTACAGAGTATAGATACATCCCGTAATATTAAAATCTTTTATCTAAAAATTAAATTTAAACTCATCACAGAATAACAATCAAAGGTCCTGATGGCGTCGGAGGTCAGTGTTCTTACGGAGACAAGTAGTTTATTGTTTTATTTCATTTTCAGAAAAAACCTTAATTTTATTCTGATTTTTATATTTTTGAAATTCATTTTCTCGTTGTAAATTTATTAATTTTCTAAAGATCATTTTATTCTCGTATTGGCTGAGTGCCGTCACGGCGGCGGCGGCGGCGGATGCAACGTTCAAAACACAAATATAGCAATAACAAGAATAATAACGCAGAAAATATAATATTTGATTCACAAACAACGGATACAAGAACCACCCGGGAAGCTCTAACACTGAAAGTGCTTCGAAGGTTAAGTCCAACACAGGTTCAGACGCTCGGAGAAGACGAAGATAGGCTACACCAAAATCAGCTGCCCTTCTCCTACTGAAACATACTATATATATAACCCTAAAAGTAGAAAGTGCTAGCTAAGAATAGAAAGCGTGCAAAAGGAAAACACGAGTATAGTAAATGAACGGGAGCTGAAAGTTCGTCCTTCGAGTGCCACGTGTTGCTCTTCCATTTGCTGGCGCGGTAGATAAGGAAACCTAAAGTTGCTACGAATATTACTAATAGAAACGCATTTATATATTGCGTTTTTAGTTTAATGCGATATTACTCTACAAGAGTAATTCTGACTCGACAAATAATAATAAATTGCATGGATTAAAATTGCATGGCAGACTTCTTCTTCCCTCTTCTGTCACTTCGATTTTGCACGTAACAATTCCTCCGTCTCAAACTGTCATTGTCCTCAAGGACAAAACGATGGATAACGCCTCTGGAAATCTTCATAGTCCTCCCAAGTGGAATCTTCTTTTGCCAGATTGAACCATTTGATTAAGAGTTGAGTTGCAGCCCGGTTGTTGCGCTTCACTATCCTGCGATCAGTAACAAACTGTCGTTCAAGTATAATGTGCCCGTGTGCTGTGATTGAAGTGGGAATGTGTTTTTGACTGATATTGGTGCCTATTTTCTTCTTCAATTGAGAGACATGAAACGTGGGATGGATCTTAGAGCCCTCTGGCAAGTCCAGTGTGTAAGCAACTTCTCCAACCTTTCGGATCACTTTGTAAGGCCCAAAATATCTAGCTGGTAACTTATGGTAAGTGTGACCCCTTACTGATTGTTGTCTATAGGGTTGTAGCTTCACAAAAACCCAATCTCCCTCTTCAAAGAACCGTTCACTCCTTTTCCTGTCCGCTTGAACCTTCATTCGGTTCTGTGCCTTTTGGAGGTGTTCTTTAATGACTCTGAGTGTAGCTTCCCTATTCTGTAGGCTTCTGTCCACCATGTCATTAGGGGACTCCATAGGTAAGTAGGGTAAGTGTATGGGAGGCTTCTATCCAAACATGGCTTCATAGGGGGTGGTGTGAGTAGAAAAGTGGTAGGTGGTGTTATACCACCAATCTGCTAAAGAGAGCCAATTAATCCACTCCTTGGGTCTGTCTCCAGTCATGCACCTCAAATATGTCTCCAAACACTTGTTCACCACTTCAGTTTGGCCATCTGTTTGTGGGTGGTATGCAGTAGAAGTGTGCAATTGAGTGCCTTGTCTTTTGAAGAATTCTTGCCAAAAGTTGCTCATGAAAATGGGGTCTCTATCACTTACAATCACCTTGGGAACTCCATGCAGTTTGTACACACAATCCATAAAGACTTGTGCCACTATACTGGCTGTGTAAGGGTGTTTGAGTACTATGAAATGTGTTCCCTTACTCAGCCTGTCCACTACCACCAAAATGGAATCCTTTCCTCCAGAAATAGGTAATCCACCAATAAAATCCATAGAAATTTCTTCCCAAATTCTGTTAGGTATAGGTAGAGGCTGCAACAGTCCTGGAGAAGCTAGTGTTTCCCCCTTATTCCTTTGACACATATCACAATGCTGAATGAACTTATAGACATCAGATTTTAAACCCTTCCAATACAGTATTTGTTTAAGCTTGTGCAAGGTGCTGTGGATGCCAGAATGTCCTCCTACTGCTGAAGCATGGTAGTGGTGGAGAAGTTGCTGTTTCAGGTCATCTTGAGACCCCACCATCAATTTCCCTTTTCTGAATAGCAAATTGTTGTCCCAAGTATAAGATGTCCTCAAATTGGTCCCAATCTTGATGGCAGTTATGATTCTTTCCAGTTTAGGATCAGTGGTGTAAGTTTTCTTGATTTCTTCCACAAATACACATTGATGCCATGTGATAGTAAACAAGGTGGAATCTGTCTTGATTCTTGAAAGACCATCTTCTACCACATTCTCTTTGCCTTTCTTGTACACAATGGTGAAATCATATCCCATCAATTTCACTAGCCATTTTTGTTGAGCTGGGCTGGATACTCTCTGATCCAAGAGGTGTTTTAAATTTTGATGGTCAGTTCTGACTACAAAGTGACTGTATATGAGGTAGGGTCTCCATTTTTGAATGGCAGTCACCAATGCTAGTAATTCCTTCTCATAAGTAAATAACCCCCCTTGAAATGTAGTTAATGCCTTGCTCGTAAAGGAAATAGGTCTTTCTTGCTGCATGAGAACTGCTCCTAATCCACTGCCAGAAGCATCAGTTTCTACTACAAATTCCTTAGAAAAATCTGGTAGTGCCAGCACAGGTGTTTGGGTCATAGCTTGCTTCAGTTCTTGGAAAGCCATTTGAGCTGAATCATTCCATTTGAAGCTGTCCTTTCTCAGAAGTGCAGTAAGAGGTTGTGCTATCTTCCCATAACCCTTAACAAATCTTCTATAGTACCCTGTCAAGCCTAGGAATCCCCTCAGCTCCTTTAGTGACTTTGGTATGGGCCAGTTCACCATGGCTTGAGTTTTGGATGGGTCTGCTGCCACACCCTCTGGAGTAATAACATGTCCTAAGTATTCAATGGTGGAAGTGCCAAATGAACACTTACTCTTCTTCAAGAACAACTGATTTCTCCTCAGGATCTCTAATGTTTCCCTAAGTTGTGTCAGATGAGAGTCCCAATCCTTACTGTAGATTAAAATGTCATCAAAGAAGACTAATATGAACTTCCTCAATTGGTGTTGAAAGACAGCATTCATCAAGCTCTGAAATGTAGATGGTGCATTAGTTAATCCAAATGGCATTACTAAAAATTCAAAGTGGCCATGGTATGTTCTGAATGCAGTCTTCATTACATCTTTCTTTTGCATCCTAATCTGATGATAACCAGATCTGAGATCCAATTTAGAAAACACACTAGCCCCGTGAAGTTCATCCATAAGCTCTTCAATTAGTGGAATAGGAAATTTATCCTTAATGGTGTGCTTGTTCAGTTCTCTATAATCCACACACATCCTCCAAGTGTGGTCTTTCTTCTTAACCAGCACCACAGGGGAAGAAAAAGGACTAGAACTTGGTCTGATTACCCCAGATTGCAACAATTCCTCAACTATATTCTCAATTTCAGTTTTCTGGATAGTGGGATATCTGTAAGGCCTCACATTCACTGCTTTTGTTCCTCCTTTTAAGTGAATTCTGTGATCATGTAATCTGTTGGGTGGTAAAGTCTTGGGCTCCTTGAACAGATTTTCATACTCAGTGAGCAATTGTTGTAGTGGTTGATCCATGTGGACCTCTAAGGATTGGAAACTTGCCTCAGTGCTTGCTGGTCCCTTTTCTGACTCTTCATACTCTTCACATTCTTGCATGGCCCCAATGCATTGATATGCAATTTGTGAAGGGTTCTGTAAGATTCTATTGAGTTTTTTGTTGGAAATCATCTTAACATTGCTCTGATGAAGACCTCTAAGCATCACTTTTCTGCCCCCATAGTTGAACTCCATTCTCAATTCTTGATAGTTACTGACTATATCTCCAAGGGTTGCCAACCACTGTATTCCCAGTACTAGATCACAAGTGCCCAAATGTAGGGTCATCACATCTGCTGTGAATTCCACTCCATGCATCTTCCATACAAATGCTATGCATTTGTACTGACTTCTCAGTCAGTTTCCCCCAGCTACAGTAACTGAGAAAGGCTTAGACTCCACCAACTTACATCCTAACAACTTAGCAGTCTCCAAGTCAATAAAATTGTGGGTAGCTCCATTGTCTATCAGGATTCTAATCTAATGGTCTTTCCTCTGGCTGACCCTTTTAATCTCATGGTTTTGAAATCATGAGCTCCAGTGATGGCATGAACAGACACATGAGAGATAGGTTCCTCTCCTTCCCACTCTTGTCTGTCCTCTGATGTCATAGTAGAGGGAGATTCAAGTTCACTTCCAGGGCTTCCTTCCTCATCCCCAATCTCCATTACATACATTTGTCTTCTTTTAGGGCAGTGATGATCTCTAGAGTACTTCTCATCACACCAAAAGCAAAGTCCCTTAGCTCTACGCTCATCAAGGTCATGGTTGGGTATTCTTCGGTTTGGGCTCATGGATGGGTTTCTGGGTGGGTGGTGGTTCGGTTTTGGTAGGATAGGGGGTGAGTAGTGAGGTTTGGGAGGTTGGAAGTGGGGGGTGTGAGTGGGGCTCCGGTTAATAAGCAAGGGATTGGGTCTGTGGTGAGTGTAACTGGCTCGAATAGGTGGTTGAGTACTGTTTTTTCTTGGTGAGTTCATCTCAATAGACTGCTCTTGCAGCTTGGCCAAACTTACCACTTCCATCATGGTTTTAGGCTTAAACATTCGAATAGGGATGGCAATTTCTGGTTTTACCCCCCCCCCCTTTCCCCCCCCCTAAGAAACAACTCACTGCCTGAGCTTCTGAGAGGTCCACACTGTTCATCAACACATCAAATTGGTCCAGAAAATCTTGTAATGGCCCTGTCTGCTTCAGATTCATCAACTCGGACATGGGGTCTTCGAAGAGTAAGGTTCCAAATCTGCTGTTGAGGACTCTTCCCAGTGAGGGATCTCCCTAGTGAGTCTGGCCTTCATGTATGTTTGGTGCCACTGCAGTGCCCTCCCATCCACTGCAAGTGCATGGAAGCCAACTTAACCTTAGATTCAACCGGAGTTTCATCTACATCGAAGAATTGCTCACATCGATACACCCAACCCTTCAGATCTACACCATCATACCGTGGAAACTCCACCGAAGAGCACTTTGTAGGCATCTATACACCAGTTGCCCTTGGGTTTCCATTCGGTTCCTTCTTCTCTCTGGATCTGGGGCTCGAGGTTCCTCCGCCGTTGGATCTGGAGCTCCGGTGAGCTTAGTTAGCATCACCGCCATTCCAGCTCTCATCTCCTGCATGTTTCGGCTACTTTCTTCCCTACTCTTATCATTACTCTCAGCTAAGGAGTGGATCTGATCTCTCAACTGATCCATTTCCTTTCGCAGCTCCGCATACCTAGTTCCTTCTGCCATGACTACTCTCTCTTATTTCCAGATTCCGAGCCACCGAGGATCGACGGCTCTGATACCAACTGCAACGTTCAAAACACAAATATAGCAATAACAAGAATAATAACGCAGAAAATATAATATTCGATTCACAAACAACGGATACAAGAACCACTCGGGAAGCTCTAACACTGAAAGTGCTTCGAAGGTTAAGTCCAACACAGGTTCAGACGCTCGGAGAAGACGAAGATAGGCTACACCAAAATCAGCTGCCCTTCTCCTACTCAAACATACTATATTTATAACCCTAAAAGTAGAAAGTGCAAGCTAAGAATAGAAAGCGTGCAAAAGGAAAACACGAGTATAGTAAATGAACGGGAGTTGAAAGTCCGTCCTTCGAGTGCCACGTGTTGCTCTTCCATTTGCTGGCGCGGTAGATAAGGAAACCTAAAGTTGCTACGAATATTACTAATAGAAACGCATTTATATATTGCGTTTTTAGTTTAATGCGATATTACTCTACAAGAGTAATTCTGACTCGACAAATAATAATAAATTGCATGGATTAAAATTGCATGGCAGACTTCTTCTTCTTCTTTCCTCTTCTGTCACTTCGATTTTGCACGTAACAGCGGAGCTGCCTGATGGTGATCCTATCATTAAGTTAGGCGGTGACTGTGAGAGTGGGTTGATTTGGGTGGAAGGTGAAAAGAATAGGGCGATACAGGTTAGGGTTCTAAGGAACTATAAGAATTGCAATTTAGTCCTTCAAATTAGATTTATTTTACAATTAAAATGAAAATATTGATCCTTGTTAATAAAAGGGTATGTATACCTTTGATTTCTAAACATAAAAGTATTTGCTGATTTTTTATTTCACAAGCATAATTTTTCGCAAGAATTCAATGAATTCTTGTTCACTTATTACAGTACACACTACACACACATGACAGGAGGAGGCAAAGGAAAAACAATGGCAGCATTCAAGATTTCCCAGAGGTGATTAGACCGTGTTTATTACGACGGGGCTTCTTACAACATGGGTCCCGTCAAACCAAGTATACCAGCCAAATGCATTACCCGGAGCACCAGCCGCAGCCGCAACCGTAATACTGAAGCTCTGCTTCTCCCCCGTCGCGCTGAAATGCAAAGTCGACGGTGAGATTGTGAACGTGTAACCCCGTGGAACAGATGTCGACACCGTGTATGTGGTGTTCCCCGCTCCTACGTTCGTAACGGTTCTCTCCACCGTCACTGCTCCGATCAGGTTAGTTATTGCAAGTGACGGGTAGTTAAAATTACTGGCCGAGGGTGGAACTATCGGACAGGTGAAAGTTGGGTCCAAGAAATTGCCAATGCTGCTGCATAGGAAGAGAAGATAGTCGGAGTAAGTAGCGTCGTATACGAGGCCCGGATCGGCAGCTTTCGACGGCTGGATGTGGCCCGACCCGTATTGCAATGGGGTGGCGAAATTCCCGAGTGCGTCTGTTATTAGATTGCCTAAATTGTTGACCGGGCTTGCTGCAAGAATAATTAGCACATGCATGAATTAGTCTTGGAAGAGAATGTAATGAATTTAAGGTGAAATTTAATTAATTTTATACTGGTGGTCATGAGAGCAGATCTGATGGCGGCGCTGCTCCAATCGGGATGTATGGCTTTGATAAGTGCCGCCACGCCTGCAACATGTGGGCAAGCCATCGATGTACCGGAAATAATGTTGAACTTAGCAACTCGATTATCGGATGGGACGCCGAAAGGAGAAGCAACTTCACTCCATGCTGCCAGTATATTAAATCCCGGTGCTGTAATATCCGGCTTTAGAAGATTGGGTTCGATAACATTGGGGCCTCGAGAGGTGAAAGGGGCCATGAATGGAGTTGGGCTGGAGCCGCCTATCAATGTCCTCGCCGGAGTCAAGGTTGCCGTCGGTGTTGCTGTAGATTGGGTGTAATTGAAGATTTTTAATTTTTGATCGGAAAGAACAACACTTGCCGGAATCACATAAGGCGTTTGGGAGACGCCTACTCCATCATCTGGGTTTCCGAGCACCACGGCTACGCCGCCAGCTCTTTGCACTTCTAATGCTTCGGCGGTGCTCCCTCTCCAGCAGAACACCGCTTTTCCTGCCACCAGCGCTGGCGAAAGTGTCCCAGGGTTGCATAGTCTATGTAATGAAGAAAAAACATCTTTCGTAGTTGATTTTCTATTCGGCGAAAAAGTAATAACCGTCCTGTTTATTTTATTCGATCAATAAAGCTGAGTTCTAACCCGAATGTGAGATTTGTGGTGGTGCCCGGAATTTCTACATCCGCTGCGTAAACAAGTGGGAAAGTTCCCCTCACGAATGGAGTAATCGATTGTCCCTGTTCGTACATGCAAGATTTGGAATCATTGAAACGCCCATGAAAATAGAAATAATGATTTAATTTGCAGTATTATATACTCTAACCTCTGCCACTACACCATTTCCAAGAACGACAGGTGACGAAAAAACCCGATCGATGCTACTCGCTCCAACAGTGATGATCCACGGGGCGATGTTCGTCACGCTAAACGGGCGAGGCCCCGAATTGCCAGCGCTGCAAACCACCACAATATTCCTTTTCACGGCATGCAATGCTCCAATGGCACCCCCGTCGTCAACATAGGACTTACCGGTGGTCGAGCCAATTGAGACACTGATGATGTCAACTCCATCTGCGATTGCATCATCGTAAGCCGCCAGCATGTCATCGTCCAGGCACGTGCCCCCTCCTCCACGATCCACCGGTTTGTTCCAGCATACTTTGTAAACGGCCAGGCGCACCAGTGGCGCCCCTCCGGTGGCGTTCCCTATGCCGAAGCCGCCGACCGCGGCGGCGTTCGGAACATTCCGGCCGCCCACGGTGGACGCTGTGTGGGTCCCGTGCCCGTCGGAATCCCTTGCTGATCGGAAGTCGATTGTGGGATCTAGCGGACCGAAATTCGCCTCGTAACCCCTCAAATAGTAGCGGGCCCCCACCAGTTTCCTGTTTAATTAATTACCAAATGATCTAATTTGAATTCTTTCTTTCTTAGTGAAAAAAATGAAATGATCAGTACCTATTACAATGAGAAGAATCATAATTAGCACCAGGCTGGCAGATTCCATTCCAGGTTGTTGGGATAGGTCCCATTCCCACATCACTGAAACTCTCTGACTCTGGCCATATGCCTAAATATTGCATATGGAAGTTTAATTAAAGAAAATTAATTAATCATAAAATATTGAAAAAATGGGTTTTAATTTAATTTAATCACCGGTGTCGAGTACGCCGACAACGACATTCTGGCCGGAGCCAGCTTGATTCAACAGTTTTTCTCTGGTGCTAGGTTGTGTGGTATCCCATCTAGCTTCGAGTAAGTTAATGAAATCCCATGATCTTGTCGTGTGAGGCCTCGATTTATCCGGGTCGCTGTGAAACACTGAAATCACACCATCCATCTCTGTCCAACAATTTAATCAAATTTCTAATCAATTAATTACAAATGTAAAATAATATATTCATGCATGCATGCATAAATATATATTAATTGGTCTATTTAATTAAATATGAAGCCAGTAATCACTTGATATTTTATGAGCTTCATCAGGGGTGAGCAGGGCAGAGAAGCCATTGATGACTTTTTTGTAGCTGTAAACAACGCACGCTTTTGCTTCCTCTCTCGATCCCTTAACTGAGTGCAAATACGAGTGGTGAAGGTCTTCGATTTCTTGGAATGTTTTGTCTCCGACATGCTCTCCCAGGTACACTATGTACACCTATACATATACATATATACATACGTACATATCATATAGTGACAAAATTATTATATACATGTGTAAAGTGCAAAATCGAAGATGAGATGCAAAACCTTTCGTAGAGGATCAAATGAGGCTGATGAGACATTGATCTTGAGAAGTAGAGCAAGGCAGAAAACAATGGTTAGTAAGTGAATTATTTTCATTCTTATTTAATTTAAGATGTTTATATATTTCATCGTCTCATCGGTTGCAGTTTATATATACGTTTAAGTAGGGAATTAAGAAAGGATCTGTCGTCCTAAACAATGCATAATGTTGGCGTGCACTAAACAATGCACGTTAGTCCATTAAGACCAGTTCTTCGACAACGATGAATAATATAATTCAGTTACTTAATTATTACAAATGGCTAATGACTTCTTTTTTAAAGCTACAAATATAACATACGAAGAATTGGCCCAAGCATGTTTGAAGTTTCAACCTTTTATTTATTTTAATTGTTTTTTTATAATTATCGACACGGTGGTTCGAATCCTGAATCAAATGACACCGCGCACTTTCATCATATGGATGTATTCGAATTTATGTAACGATGAACAAGGTCAATTTCATGCCAATCTATGAAAACTTCATCATGGCCCTAAAATATATACGTCACATTATATTTTGTCATTCAACTGTTTATTATTAATTCTTTAGTTCATTAATTTATTCGAAAAATGGTTTTTTTTCCCAAATGAAGATCAAGCATATTCCCCAGTGAATTGAACTCTTCAACGACTCTCTCTCTCTCTCTCTCTCTCTCTCTCTCTCTCTCTCTCTCTCTCTCTCTCTCTCTCCAATGGAACATGTACGACGGCTATTGATTATTAATATTTAATAATAAATATAACATATTGCCTTTTAATCAAGTATACATCGAGGTCAATGCACTCCTATTATCTTATATTTTGGAATCTGGAGATTCATGATGATGACCTTGATTGAGAAACTCGTGATTTCCCATATATATATATATATATATATATATATATATATATATATATATATGATGACGTAAAAAATAAATCACCTAGTGTGTTGAAGCTGGGAGAGCAAAGTAGGTCACGTGCTCACGAGCTAAATAGTCTTGAGAACTTTTATTTACTCTAGGATCCTGCGAACAGAAAACACGTAATCTAAGCCGGGGGTTGATCCAACGGAAACCCCTCCAACGCTCAAGTCACTGCGAACAGAAAACACATAATCTAAGCCGGGGGTTGATCCGACGGAAACCCCTCCAACGCTCAAGTCAGACGTGAAGATAGTTGGTAATTGTAGAGAGAATTCGAATAGAAGAATTGATTGAATAATAATAACGTACCTTTATTAAATGAATTAAAGTTGTATTTATACTTTATTGATTGAGCCGAGATCAATTTATCGGGTCCAACCTTCTTTGGGTGATTGGGCCTTCGTATAAATAGCTATTAAGTTGGGTCTGTGGCCCAGTAAATATGAGTCTATTGGGCTGAGCCAATAGGCATATCAATATATATATATATATATATATATATATATATATATATATATATATATATATATATATATATATATATATATATATATATATATATACACACTCATCCCAAGTTTTTATATTTAATACTTCATAAATATAGTATGATAAGCAATGACGTCAAGTCACATTTGGTTCACAAATTTTGTTATTAATTTGCTGGTTCAATACATTATTTAATATCCATTATAATAAAGGGGTTATATGAGATAACCCCTTTATTTAATTTCCTAATAGGGATAAGTCCAATTAATAATCTTACTTTTGGGATAACCCCTTTCATAGCAAAATACTTATATTACCCTTGTCGTATATTTTTTTAATTTTAATGTTTAATTTAATTTCCCAAAACAACTCCCCTAAAAATTCGCCTAATCCCCCAAAATCTCTCAAAAAATCTTAAACTATTTCAATTAAAATAAATTACGTTGTTTGATTCTATTTTTAATTTAGGCCTTTTTTTTTTTGCAGAAATTGTTTTTTAAAATTTTGATTAAATTGTGTTTTTTTTTAATTTATTTTTATTGGTAAGCTTTTTTATAAGAAAATTATAAAATTTTGATTTTCTTAAAAAAAATATTGTCGTAATTAAAAATTGATTTTTAATTTTGATTTTTTTTTTAAATTCTCTTTTTACAGTTCGATTTAAAAAACAAAGTTTTTAACAAATTGAAATTCACTATAAATTTACCGAAAACCACTATGTAATCAACGAAAACCACTATGTAATTAATGTATTCTATTACAAAAATTCATTAAAAACTTCTCGAAAACCACTATGAATTAATGTAGTTCATTACGAAAATCCATTATAAGCTTATCGAAAACCACTAAATAATTAACATTATGTATTACGAAAATTCAATGTAAACTTATTGAAAATTTCAGTTTAAAAAAAAATCATTTTACTTCCGACAGGTTTACCAAAAAATGAAATCCACTAGACATTTATCAAAATCTATCGACATTCATTATAAAAAAAATATAAAATAATAAGTTAAATTGTCGTAATCCATTGTAAAATTAACGTAATTCACTATTCACTGTCTAAGTTTAAAATCCACTATTACGGTACACATCGAAATTTATGAACATTCACTATCTAAAAAAAATTAACGTAATCCATTGTTCATTGCGCTGAATTTGAAATACACTATTCAATGTCCCTCTAACGTAATCCACTATTTAATGTCGCGTAAGAATTCGAAAACCACTATTTACGAAAACCACTATCCACTGTCTAAATTTGAAATCCACTATTCACTGTACGCGTTGTCAACCCCATCCCTCTACCGTAATCCACTATTTAATGTCGAAAACTACTATTTACCGTAAGCGCATCGACACCCCCTCCTCTATTCCTCGCGCCTGCAGCAGGTATATTTTGTCTGAAAAGAAATGGAATATGTAAAATCGGAGCACTGCTTACACGACCGCTAATTTCGGCGATTGATCGATTGTAGCCGAGGCAATTTTTCCTCATAGTTGTTGAGATGCCACGGCCTATCTAAAAAATGTGCTGCCATCTCGGCATAACAGCCCCGGCAGCGGCGTGTGCGTTGGAGGGAAGAAATCGTCGAACCCACCGCAAAAAATGATAAAAATACCTTGGAGTGCTCTGGAAGGTCAGGGGTCGTCTTCAAGTATGTGAACCCAAACTCGTCGAAGGGATGTTGGGGACCGTCTGAACAGATTTCCATGGATCTTGTCGGCAGCGAGATATGCGATTGAGAGGAAATTTTCTGGTTTGCGCATATAAGCAAACACCTTCACATATTTAGTCTCATTTTTATAAGGATCTTCCAAAAAAAAAACCCACAAAATAGGCATTCAAGGGTTCAACACCCATAAACATACTTAATTTCATTACACAATAATTAAAAACGTATATCAACTACTACCAAGATTGATTAACCCATTACCTGGTCAAGGAGGTGGTGCAACTGTGTCTGAGGAAGGCGGTGTTGAATCCCTGCGAAACTCCTTAACAACAGCGGCGAGAGATTCCGGGTTGAGACCCATTCGTAGAGTGCGATGATAATCGAAAGCGTGTGGCGATCGAGGAAGGTTTCGATAATGTTCGACATGTGAAACGCTAATTTCAGAGAAAATAATTTTATCAGACGATGAAGGTAATTGGAGGCGTAAAGAAGAAGAGAGATGGACACGTCAAATAATAGAAAAATAATATCGTCCATATATACATAGGGGCAATATAGAAATATCGCAAAAAAAAAATATGTTATAATATAATTTGGATTTATCTCAAAAAGAAAAATATATTTTGGGCCTATACTAAGCGCAAAGAGCATATGAGGGGTTATATCAAATAATCCCTATAATAAAAGCAAGGTTAATTTTATTTTTTTAATTTATTACACCAAATTTGACATGTTCATAATTCCTCTTCCCTTTATTTGATAATTTTATATAATCTTAAAATTGGCTCATATTAAATATTATTAAAAAGCCCTTTAATTATATGCTATGTATAATTATTATTTTACAGATTTAGAAACTAATATGTAGTATTCCAAAAGTCCATTTACTGGGCCATACATTTAGTTTGATATTGGGCCAGAGATCAGAGCTTTTTGGGCCTTGTTTTTCATTACCCCCTCTCTCTCTCTCTCACACACACACACACACACTGAGAGTGTAAATTTACAGAGGTTTCGCGGGTCAACAGGCTACTTGCGAACTTTTCTTTTTCGACCCGATCCCCCTTTCGTTGCCCTAATTCCAACCGTGATATTCTCTCTTACTGATACGAACTATAATTAAAATCAGGCTATATATGCGAAGTAATTTACATTGTGGTGTTCCTTCCAGAAATTCAATGTTTCATCGGTCCTGATGCCGTCGGAGTTCAGTGTTTCCATGGTGACAGTAAGTAGTCTATGTTTTTATTTCATTCAAAAAAACCTTGATTTTACTCTGATTTTTATTATTATTATTTTTTAATTTTCTTGTTGTATACTTATTGATGTTCTCAAAATCATTATATTCTCGTATCGGCTGAATGCCGTCGGGGAGAAGGCGGCGGAGACGGTGGGTGATTTGAGTGGCGGTGAAAGGTTTCGAAGAAATTATATAAAATTGTAGTTTGGTCCTTCAAATTAGAGTTATTTACAGTTAATAGTTAAAATATTGATCAAAGTTAATAGAAAGGT
The DNA here is from genome assembly GCF_000504015.1 of Erythranthe guttata. The sequence goes on along the minus strand of NW_012194114.1, from coordinate 3,874,762 downwards.
ATTTATTTATACCTTTTGTCTTCTAAACATAAAAGTATGTGCTGATATTTATTTCACTAGGATAATTATAGCCCTTAGTTATTTCACAAGTATACAATCAAACTCCTTTTCACTTATGGAAATATACACATGATGACAGGAGGCAAATGAAAAAAAGAAGAGGTGATTGATTAGAATTTAGAACACGGTGTTTATTACAACGGGGCTTGTTACAACATGAGTCCCGTCAAACCACACGTACCAACCAAAAGCATTACCGGAAGCAGTTGCCGCAGCCGCAACCGTAATTGTGAAGCTCTGCTTCTCCCCTGTTGCACTGAAATGCAAAATCGACGGTGAGATTGTGAATGTGTAACCCCGTGGAACAGAAGTCGACACCGTGTATGTGGTGTTCCCGGCTCCTACGTTCGTAACGGTTCTCTCCACCGTCACAGCTCCGATCAGGTTAGTTATTGCAAGTGATGGGTAGTTTAAATTACTGGCCGAGGGTGGAATTATCGGACAGTTGAAAGTTGGGTCCAAGAAATTGCCAGTGCTGCTGCATAGGAAGAGAAGATAATCCGAGTAAGAAGCGTCGTACACGAGGCCTGGATCAGCAGCTTTCGACGGCTGGATGTGGCCCGACCCGTATTGCAATGGGGTGGCGAAAATCCCGAGTGCGTCGGTTATTAGATTGTCCAAATTGTTGATAGGGCTTGCTGCAAGAATAATTAGCACATGCATGAAGTAGTCTTGGAAGAGAATGTAATGAATTTAAGGTGAAATTGTTAATTTAGTTAATTTTATACTGGTGGTCATGAGAGCAGATCTGATGGCGGCGCTGCTCCAATCGGGATGTATGGCTTTGATAAGTGCCGCCACACCTGCAACATGTGGGCAAGACATTGATGTACCGGAAATAATGTTGTACTTCGCAACTCGATTATCGGATGCGACACCGAAAGGGGAAGCAACTTCACTCCATGCTGCCAGTATATTAAATCCCGGTGCCGTAATATCCGGCTTTAGAAGATTGGGTTCGATAGCATTGGGGCCTCGGGAGGTGAAAGGGGCCATGAATGGAGTTGGGCTGGAGCCGCCTATCAATGTTCTCGCCGGAGTCAAGGTTGCCGTCGGTGTTGCTGTAGATCGGATGTAGTTGTAAATTTTCAGTTTCTGATCGGAAAGAACAACACTTGCCGGAATCACATAAGGCGTTTGGGAGACGCCTACTCCTTCTTTTGGGTTTCCGAGCACCGCAGCTACGCCGCCAGCTCTTTGCACTTCTAATGCTGAGACAGTGTCCCCTTTCCAGCAGAATACTGCTTTTCCTGCTACCAGAGCCGGCGAAAGTGTCCCAGGAAGGCATAGTCTGTGAAATGAAAAACACATCTCCACTGGTTAATTTTCCATTACTCGAAAAGTAATTACGGTCTATTTTTTTCTTCTTGTTTTTTTTTCCGATGAAAAGAGATGAGTTCAAACCCAAATGTGTCAGCTGTGGTGGTGCCTGGAATTTCTACATCCGCTGCATAAACAAGCGGGTACGTTCCCTTCACGAATGGAGTAATTGATTGTCCCTGTTTGTATACGCAAGATTTTGAATCATTCAATATTTCTATTCATTAGGGTTAGTTATAAATACATTAGAATCTCGATAATGTAATATTCCGCTAAATTAATAAATTTTTGCTATTCGTAATTATATCAATTTATAGAGGTTTAACCGGACGAACCTCCGCTACCACGCCGTTTCCAAGAAGGACGGGCGACGAAAAAACGCGATCGATGCTACTCGCTCCAACAGTGATGATCCACGGGGCGATGTTCGTCACGGTAAACGGGTCGGGCCCCGAATTGCCGGCGCTGCAAACCACCACAATATCCCTTTTCACTGCATTCAATGCTCCAATGGCAGTGCCGTCTTCGACATAGGGCGTAGGGGTTTCCGAACCAAGGGAGACACTGATGATGTCAACTCCATCAGCGATTGCATCATCGAAAGCCGCTATCACGTCAGCATCCGCGCACGTGTTCCCTCCTCCCAGATCCGCCGGAATATTCCAGCACACTTTGTACATGGCCAGGCGCACCAGTGGGGCCCCTCCGGTGGCGTTTCCTATGCCGAAGCCGCCAATTGCGGCGGCGTTCGGGACACTCCGGCCGCCGACGGTGGACGACGTGTGGGTCCCGTGGCCGACGGAGTCCCTTGCTGATCGGAAGTCGATTGTGGGATCGAGTGGACCGAAATTTGCCTCGTAAGCCCTCAAATAGTAACGGGCCCCCACCAGTTTCCTGTTTAATTGATTAATTAATTACCAAATGATCTAATTTGAATTCTCTCTTTCTTGGTAAAAAAATGAAATTATCAGTACCTATTACAATGAGAAGAATCAAAACCAACACCGGTCTGGCAAAACCCATTCCAGGTTGTTGGAATAGGTCCCATTCCCACATCGTTGAAACTCTCAGACTCCGGCCATACGCCTGAATAATGAATATACGTGGAAGTTTCAATCAGATGACACAGTATTAATTATTAATTTAATCAGGGACTGATACTACATAAAATTATTTTTCCATAAAATATTGAATAAATGTGTCTTAAATTTAATATATTTACCGGTGTCGATTACCCCGACAACGACATTCTGGCCGTAGTCAGCTTGAGTCAACAGTTTATCTCTGGTGTTGGATCGTGTGGGATCCCATTTAGCTTCGAGTAAGTTAATGAAATCCCATGATCTTGTCGTGTGAGGCCTCGTTTTTTTGGGGTCGCTATGAAACACTGAAATCACACCATCCATCTCTGTCCAACAATTTAAGCAAGCAAATCTCTAATCAATTAATTATGTAAAATAATATATTTATGCATGCATGCATAAATATATTATTTGTTCTATTCAATTATATTTATGAGGCTATTACTTGATATTTTATGAGCTTCATCAGGGGTGAGCAGGGCGGAGAAGCCATTAATGACGTTTTTGTAGCTGTAAACAACGCAGGCTTTGGCTTCCTCTCTCGATCCCTTGACGGAGTGCAAATACGAGTGGTGAGCGTCTTCGATTTCTTGGAATGTTTTGTCTCCAACATGCTCTCCCAGGTAAACTATGTACACCTATATAACACACACACACACACACACACACACACACACACAAACATATTTCGATCGATCATAAATACGGACAAGATCGTACGCATAAAATTATTGAAGATATCGATGAGATGTAAAACCTTTGGTAGTTCAGATGAGGTTGATGAGACATTAATAATGTTGACAAGTAGAGCAAGTGCGCAAAAAACAACGGTTAGTAACTGATTTTTCATCCTCATTAATTAAGCTGTTTCTCTGCTAATTATATTTCATCGGCTCATTGCTCGCAGTTTATATATACACGTACAAGCAGGGAATCAAGAAAGGATATGTCCCAAACAATATAATGCTTAATGTTTGCGTGCACTAAATAATGTATGTTAGTCGTTAAGAGTTAATTAAAACCATTTCTTCGTTGACAACGGGGGGAGGAATAATATAATTCAGTAGCTTATTAGAAATGGCTAATGACTTCTATTTTAAAAACTACAAATATGATGTATGGAGGAATTGGCCGAAGGATGTTTGAAGTAAGTACTGTATTGGATAAACTTAGCTCTCGTGCAACTCGTAATCTGTACAAGAGATGTAAACTACACCAAACTAACCATACGTGACACAATAATCTCAACAATACTTCTTGTGGTGTGAACTGAACTAGAATCGAGCATATCAATTGTTCTTCTCTCTCTCTCCCTCTAGTTGATCGAACATGTTGTATGACTATTTAATAATAATAAATAAATAAATAATAGCGTATTTTAAATAACTATTTATCGAAGTCAATGCACTCGTGTTATGGAATTTTTCAAGTAATACTTGATGATGCCCTTGATTGTGAAAGCCGGTGCATTTTCCTTATCCATATGTATATATATATTTTTTTTTTCTTATAGCCTTTCGTAGTACCATATTTTGTTCTCTACCCGTTCATCACAATTTTCGTCGAATTACACGCAATTTTAATATTTGATTATGTAGTCGTTGACTATATAGTATGATGCACAATGAAATGATCAAACTGGCCTTTGGTTCATAAATTTTGTTATTTGCTAGTTCAATTAATTATATCAAATTATATAAATATTAGGGTAAATTACAATCACCCCTGATGTATGGTTAATTTACGAAAAAATCCCTCTTGTTTGGATAATTACATCTACTCCTTGAACTATGATTTTTTTCTTACAACTCCACCGTTATGCTGTCAAATTCAACATAATCATCTAGATTTCGTGGAATGTGCTCTAGTTTGTACTCGTTTTGTGTAAAAATACAGTTTTTGATGCACCATAATCTGATATATACAAGTTAAAAAACACATATTATGATCATCTCGTTTCAAAATGTAATGTTTGAATGTGATAAAAATGGTACAAAAGTGATAATATTCCATATAATCTCGAAGATTCCACTAAATCTGAAACCGCAAGGGTGAACGTGTAAAAATATATATAGTTGAGGGGTGATTGTAATTACCCAAACATGAGGGGGTTTTGGGTAATTTGACCATACCTCAGGGGTGGTTGTAATTTACCCTAAATATTATAACAACAGTAATACTAATTAGAAACTAGTTAATCTGCAATTAACATTAATGGGCTTATCCTTTATTGGGCCATTCATTCTTTGATGTTATAGGTTTGTAGAGTTGCCCAAGCCCAAAATCCCACTCAATGCTGAGTAGTAGTTCCCTTCGATATTTGTGTTTCATTTACTCTCTCTCTCTTCTCCTCTCTCTCTCTCACACACACAAACACACAGTCACAGTGTAGAAACGTTCGTCGCATCGGAGGTCAGTGGTTACTACGAAGAAAGCAATAACTAGTGTAATTTACAATGTTGTGATTGCTTCCCCAATTTGCGGCAACTTTTTCTTTTTTCTTCCTTGATGAATCTGGTGCTGAATTTATTCTCTGCTTATAAATTATCAGGTATTTTGCTGAAATGGAGGTGAATTAGAAGAGTTGCACGAGCCTTTTTGAGGTGTGGTAGGTCAAGAGGATAAGTGCTGAGGAAGAAGAAATACCAAATTGAATGGAAATACATCCACTTCATGGGGGCAAAAAGGGTAATTTTGAGACCTTGATTATGAATTCAATATCGCGAAACTACGGTTATGGTGAATACTGAATAGGCTCCAAAATTTTGGTTTTGTTACTGTTTCATCCAATGATCAATTGTTGTATCCAAATTGCATACTCAACATCCCCTTTTCTTTTATTTATTTTTTCTTTTTTATTGTGAGCTAATGTATATAGAGTAAATCTGTTTATCAATACACAGAAAAAAATGATTATGCTACTGAAACAGCGATGGGGCTTCGAACATTGTGGATTCCGTCGAACCATGTATACCATCCAAACACATACTTATCTTTCTCAACGGTGCTTGTCTCTATTTTTACGGTGATGGTGAAACTTCTCTTCTGTCCAGCACGGCTGAAGTATATTATAGGAGGCGATATTTTCACCGAGATTCCAGGTGGAGGTTTTACGCTCACAAAATACACACTCTTGCCTCCGCCCACATTCGTAACTGTTCTCACCGTTGTATATGTGCCGTTGAGTTTCGGTATTGCCAGAGATGGGTAATTGAGATCGCCCATAGATGGTGACTTCTTCGGGCATTTGAATGAAGAATCAAGATTCTTGATTCCGTTGCCGCATAAGAAGAGAAGATAGTCTTTGTAAGAAGCATCGTACACGAGCCCAGGATCCGCTGCTTTCGTGGGCCTGAAATGACCCGACCCGAATTGGAACGGGTCCGCTGGATTGCCGGATGCATCGCTGATAGGATTACCCTCGTTGTTAGTCAGTCCAGCTGCAATTCAAGAAAAACAAACATTTGATTATACGTGATTGATTAAGTCATAATCGAGGGTACATGAAATATATATATGTATGTACCGGAGGTGACAAGAGCAGATCTTATGGCGGCACTGCTCCAAGTGGGGTGTATGGCTTTGATAAGAGCAGATGCACCGCCTATATGTGGGCATGACATTGAAGTTCCCGATAGAATATTATATTTCACGATCCGATTATCTGCTGCCAACTTTGTCGGAGAAGATGCTTCGCTCCATGCTGCTAGTATATTTATTCCAGGGGCTGTGATATCGGGCTGTTGAGCAGAAACGTGTGTAACATATATGTCAAGAAAATGGAGGAACGAAATAAAAGAGTAATCAAATATACCTTTAGAATATCGGGTGAAACAGTGCTGGGGCCTCTGCTGGAGAAAGCAGCCATGAAAGGAGCTGGTTTGGTGTCTAGTACCGTCTTTGCTGGTTCGATATACGCTTTTGGTGCTCGTGTAGAATTGATGTATTTGAGAATTTCGAGAGCGTTTACATGATTGACAGCTGTGGCCGGAAGAAGATGCGCATCTGCTGCTAATTCATCTCCGTTTGCTTCACTGTTTCCTAATATGAAACCGATTCCTCCCGCTCTTTTCACCTCCATGCCTTTACCGACTCGAGTTCCATTCCCTCTCAAACACAACACGATTTTTCCTTTTGCTTTCGATGGTGAAAGCGAACCAGGTAAACATTGTCTGCATATTTCAGAATTATGTAATAATGTCATGATTAATTTACTTCCAAGAATGGGAGATGAAAATGGAGGAAAGAGGAAAGAACCCGGATAAGTTTTTCTGCACGTCAGGGTTGATTACTTGACCCGCGTAGACTAACGGGTACAATCTGTTTTCCAGTTTATATGGAGTTACTGTTTGCCCCTGCAAAACACATTCATTAATTTTTTTTTTTAATTTTCCTTTTTTAACTAATTGATTATGTAAGTAGTTTAAAACATTTACCGCGAGTTTGATGCCATTCCCGAGCACGACCGGTGCTGAAAATTTCCGGTCGACGCTGCTCGCTCCGACCGTGATAATCCACGGAGCTGGATTGGACAAGGTGGATGGGGTGGGTCCGGCATTTCCGGCGCTGCATGCGACGACGATGTTTTTCTTGACGGCGTGAAGAGAGCCGATTGCGATTCCGTCCTGATTGAACGGCGTGGGGTCTTTTGTTCCGATCGAAATGCTCAGTACATCAACACCGTCGGAAATGGCGTCGTCAATGGCGGCGAGCATGTCCGCCTCGAAGCAGGTGTTGCCGTCTTCTTTGCCGTGGCCCGGTACGGCCCAGCACACTTTGTAGATGGCCAGGCGAGCCAGGGGTGCGCCGCCGGAGGCGGTGCCTGAGGCGAAGCCGCCCAGGGCGGAGACATTGTTGACCCGGCGGCCGGCGGCGGTGGACGATGTGTGGGTCCCGTGTCCGTCTTTGTCGCGAGGTGAGAGAAAATCGAGCGTTCTGTTTAGTGGGCCGTAGTAGGCTTCGTAGCCCTTTATGTAATATCGGGCCCCAATTATTTTCCTGCCAAAAAACGTCACGAGATTCAAATTCAGTTGAAATTTTAATTTGCGGTTGATTTCAGTCTCTATTTTGGATTTTCATCATCTTATTTAGAAAAAAAAAATCAAATGTAAAATTCCTAGTATTTAGAATAATTGACCAATTTTTCTTTTTGAATTTTGACCAACTAGTATTGTTAATTTGTTACTAGGCAGAGGGAGTTGATATATGGATGAAAAGGACGGGCCAATATAATGTTTGGTCAGACAAGTTCACAAGATGGCATTTGGAAAATAGTAAATGACAAAAAATAATAAATAAATTTGTTGTTTGATCGAAATAGACAACATCGGAAATAATCGAAACAGCAAATTAAGCCAACTAAGTGATGCATGTCACGACATGCGATGTAGGACAGTATGCATGGCCAATTGATGCTTCTTTTTTTTCTTTTCTTTTTTTTTTTGCTGTTTTTTTTCCCAAAAAATAAATAAATAAAAACATACCTGGAAGTTTATTCCATAAAAAAGATAGATAAATAACAACTGTATCCATGAAATTGCAAAAAAGTAATGGTGATTCAAATAGTTTCATTAACTGAATTAAGGGTGGATATAAAAATCATATATGTATATATATAGACTCACTTATTACAATGTGAAGAGTTGAATGCATCACCAGATAGGCAAGTTCCTTTCCATGTTTTCGGTATGGGGCCCACCCCTTCGTCCCCGAAGCTTTTCGACTCCGGCCACACACCTGTTCCATCCATCAACAAATCTCAGTCATGCACACACAACACACACACATATATGGTGAAATAATATATATATATATATATACCATTGTCTAAGATGCCAATAATAACATCTTTGCCATATCTGGATTTAAGTAATAAATCTTCCTTGTTCATTTTTGTTGCCTCGTATTGTAAACCAGCAAATTCCCATGATCTTGTTGTGTGCAGTGAGTACTTTCTCGGGTGGCTCCGAAACACAGACACCACTTCCTCCATATCTGTTCAAATTCAAATTATATTCAATTGTCAAACATATAAATACATACACAATATATATCTTTTCAGACAAACACACACAAAAACTGACCGTACCGGATAGTTTGGAAGCTTCCATTGGAGTGAGAAGAGCGGCGAAGCCATTGATGGTGTGCTTGTAACTGTAAACAAGAGAAGATATTGCATCATTTTCGGTTTCCTTTACGGAGAAGAGATACGAGTGATGGCTTTCTTCGATTTCTTGCAATGTTTTGTCTCCACTGTGTTCTCCAAAGTACACTATATACACCTGTCAGATCAACAATATATACATATACATTTTCAGATATGTAGAAAGTTTTATTCAAAAAAAGAAAAAAAGAAAAAGAAAAGAAGCGAACCTGTTTCTCAGTGCATGAAACCTGCAGAAGAGGAGGAAGAAGAAGAAGCAAAACCAGGGAAATGGATAAATGAAAATTCTCCATCGTTAAAGCTATGGAATATTGAGCTGATACGCTGAATATTTATAGGGATATATATGTTCTTTGTTTGAATCGTTTATTTATTTATTTATATTTATTTTGAATGGTGTTCTTTGATTAGTAGATAAGTGAATCCATTTTGACCTAGAAAAAAGTTTAGTTTCACTCAAAGCCCAAAGATTATGTAACTTCCAACAAATGGAATCTTTTATCTTCAGTTACCAAAAAAGTTAAGGAATAAAACAAATATTACGTTTGAAAAGTACTTGACTATAGATATACATATATTCTCCCTAATGATGTGGTGTTTGTTAGTTGTTACTAGGATATATATATATATATATATATATATATATATATATATATATATATATATATATATATATATATATATATATTAACTTATATTATAATTGATGAACTTTCCTCCATTGAATTGCTTTTCAACCCCTTAATTATAGCTTTTTAAATCTACATAATTAAAAAAAAAAATTCTTCAAAAAAAATCTGCATATTTTTTAAATAAACTATTATTTTCAAGATTCGTTTGATGCTTGTGAAAAAGTTCTGCAAGGAAAAAAAAAAAGGCTATTTGAAGATAAGGATATTCTCATTCCCAAATAAATTTATGAGATACTTCTCAAGTCCTAGGTTATAATACAGATACTCGTGAAAATAAAAAATAAATGTAAATGCAAAAAAATAAAATAAAAAATAAAAAAAATTATATATATTGTGAAACTGAAATATTAGTGGTAGTTGGGACAAGTAGTTGAATTAGAGAGAGGTAGGGGTGGCTAATGAAAATGGAGGCCACTCCGACTAAGTATGGTAAGTGACTGAGATTAAATTTAAATAAAATAAATAAATAAAGGACCACCCTTATTTCATATTCTAAAGGCGTGCGCCATTATTCATAAAAAATATCATCTATTATTAATTTCTTTCTTACATTGAAACAATATGTCAACTTTCTTTATCATCTTTTTTTCAAAGTCTGATAAAATCATAGTCATATGTAGTTCCGTAGATTGATAGAAATGATTTTTGTAATTTTTATTACCAAATAATTAGCATGCGTGAATTAAGGGACCATTTGATCACGATGATGACCGTATATATATTTATCAAAACAGTGACCCAAACACGGCTTAAATACCACCATGAAATCCATGCTGCTATGTTTTGATGTTTCTCTTTATGGCCAATAATCACTACTTCAGATACACTGAGTTTACTATAAATATATAAATAAATGTCAAACTCATAATTATAATCGTGGGTGCGACAAAGTCAACGAAAAGTACCGACTTAAGTGGTCGTTCTCGATTCTCCTATTGCCTCTCTCTATCAAAGCTTAGATTGTATCGTCTAACAGTCATAGGATCAGTTCGTCACCTACCGCGTCTCATCTCGACGAGCTCTTGACCCACTTGACTTCCTACAGCCAATGTGGTGAATTTCCGACTCTTGTGGCCCATTTTGCGGGTTGCGACCCTTTGGTCTATATAGGTCTGATAAACTAAAAATACGGGAGTCCGGCCCCGATGCCGAATTCCAATCGCATATGATGTTATAACAATAATTTTTCAGAACATAAAATTATTAACTCACCAACTATCAAAAACCTTAAGCAAAAAACTACTGCATTATTGGAGGTGGTGAGATCATTACCTTGGCCCCTCCCCTGTTTACTTTTTACCTCATAACCAAAATTTAAATAAATAAAAACTAACAAGAAAAATAAAATTAGACAACAATCTCACAGCTGACAATCTGCTAGCTCCTTCAGCAAAGAGACTACTTCAGCCGAAGATCCCAAAAGATACCTCGCATTTGACCGTTTTCTCCCTACAGCACACGAGAAGTAATTCTCACCTTTGAGATCAAGAACCGAAGACCCTTCATGCACAGTCATCTTTTCCCTCATCCTAGACCACCAATTCCCGTTTCCCAAGAAACTATTCGCTCTCTTATCGGGCCCCGGTAAAGGTACAGGTGGCGCTTTGCGGCAGAAAGCCGACATCCCAGGCGAATTCGGAGTAAATCTGTTGAGTGAATTGGCTATTTTACCCCTCGTAGTAGGTGGGGGCCCCACTGGAAGCTCTGGCTCGAAAAATGTATAAATATCTTCATCCTGTTAACATTTTTTTCTCCACTTGTTAAGATACTAAGACATTAAGGGGGAAAAAAACTACTAGAAATGACGAACCTTTGGTAGGAAATGGCCGATACACAAAACGTAGTCGATTGGAGTTTTGACGGCATTGTAATGAACTATTTCCCCTAGAATCCTATCGATTGCAGCACCCTGCAAAAATTTGGTAGTGTTTTTTAAGCAAGGAAAGAATTGCAACAAATATTTTATAGACCATAAGTAAACTCACTTTGGTTACTCCAACTGCTCGAACCTCAACAGATCTCGCTCCTTGAACGACATCTACAGAAGCATTCGAAATCGGGCCTGTCCATAGGTGCTGTAGCAGATCCTTCGACTGAAGCTTCCCAAATTCAACATCTGAGCAAAATATGTAAAGAATAAGATTTAAAACTAAACATAGTATAGTACTTTGTATAATGGATTGGGAAAAAGGAAATTGCAAAAAAAAAATCATAATAATTCACCTGCATACTTATAATTCCATACAAGTGAAGTCTCCCGAAGCTCGAAATGCGAACGTGGGGTCCTCTCAGTGAAGTACTCAAAAACATGCTAAACAAAAAAAATTTAAAAAAAAATTGAAAGTTGCTCTGACTATGATTTTATGAAATAAATTTGATGTTAATATGTCGGGGGTATGTATTGTATTTGTACCTTGACGCTGTCAACCCAGTCCATGTTTAGGTTTTCTGGCATAGTGGTCATCCAATCTCCCGAGGTGAGGCGCAGGAACATACCATGTTCTGCTGCTAACCACAAATTATATTCTCCAAAATTCTGCACAACACATCAGTCAACAAGAAGAGAATGCGCTGATGGGAAAAGTGGATCTTATGTGAAAGCAGGAAACCTCGTCAAGGACATTTCTGTCACTTCCACTAAGAACAATCACTGTGGTCTTTGGGTCATCGCATAGTTTTTTCAAGGGCTCTTTCAAATCCGGATGTAAGTTCAGCTCCATTTCTTTGAACTGATCAATCCTTCTTCCTTGTGTGTCGACAGGTTCTGTTAGTGTTGCGTTAAAACCCTGCAATTAAGTTTCCATTAGTTCATAATGAAAACCAAAAAAGAAATAAAAAAGGGCTTAGTTTCGGAGACGAAGAACATGAATATACCAGAATGAGTAAGCGGTTATTTGAGCACATGTAATGGTCAACGGCCTCTCCTGTAGGAAGTAAAGGTGGAATTTGCCGAGTCCTTAGCTGTGCTTCGACAACTGTATCATTAAGCTCACTGACAGATAAACAGGAAAATGAAAAAAAAAAACTAGGTTCAGAAAAATACTTTAGCTGTGCGAATAATTATAAAAGATTAAAAAGTGATGCAAGATCGATCACCTTACAAAAGTCTCGGCCCATTCTTGGGAAGTGTGAGTAGTAATATGGGTGAAATTATGGCGATGTCGCTTTTCTCTTTCATCGGGTGGCATAGTCAGAGCATAACCAATTGATGCAGCAACTTCTGTAACATTCCAAGGGTTTACTAAGATTGCTCCAGCACCAAGAGACTGTGCAGCCCCAGCAAACTGAAAATATAACATCATAAGATTGATTTCAACTGAAGCATAATTAATCATCTGTTATCCCTAGAATGAATTGAAGTCAAACTACTTGTAAGAGAGCAGATTAAACATTGTTACCTCACTCAGAATGAGGACGCCTTTCTTTACAGCTTGGCAGGCCACAAATTCATAGCTCACAAGATTCATCCCATCTCTTAAAGATGTAACCAAGGCAACATCTAAAAGGAAAAGTTCAACATACAGTATAATGGTGGAAATATTTACAGTGTAACAAGTATAATGAGATAAAAACATGCGATGAAGGTAATATGCACATAAAAGGTTGTAATTTATGCAAATACTTATTTCATTTAAAGTTATGTTCTTGTCCGATTGATCACATGGGTTACTTGCTACACCAAGCAATCAGAGGGGTAAATCAGATCCGAACAGTAAGAAAATGCTTACCAGTGACAGCATATAGTGCACATAATGCGTGGAAATCAAGAGATCTGTCCTGTAATAGAAGAATAAATTGCAGTATAAGCATGGAATCAATTTCTTCAAAAAGAGAAGCAAAATGTACTTCATAATTTGATGATGATTCCTAAGCAACTGTAAGTTTATCAGTTTACTTTTAAGGCACACAATTCTCACCAAATGATGTATCGGAACGGATGTAAGGCTTCCAAATCTTCCATTTATTCTTCCAACAATCTCATGAACTTGAGATGACAGCTTTTGGTCTGCCAGATAAAGAATATTTTATAAGCAATAGAATATCTACATATATTTTTGGACTTTGGAGGGGAAGGAGGATATAAAAAAGGAAACTATGAGATTCTTGAATTCAATCAGATTTAAGCAAGAGGACAAGGTTACATACACTCGGGAACATCTGTCCTTGTTGGTACAGCAATTTGTACTAGCACTACCTTGTCACACCAAATCGGATTTTCTTCAAGGAACTTTTCAAATGCCAAAATCTTTTGGGGTATTCCCTTGATCATGTCAAGACGGTCAACCCCTAGCATTACCTGTTCATATCCAGACAAGCAGGATTAGTCACTAAGAATCTGCGTTGACCAGTAACATACATAGTCCAAAGATCGAACAAAAACATTGAATTTATTTCATTAGATTATTGTACAAGTTCAAAAATGAAATCCCACATAACACACTAAGAATGCCAAATATACATTAGGGACTAAAGTTCCTTTATAAACAATATTTACCTTTCTCCCTGCAAATCTCTCTTCCAATTCTTTGATGTGATCCTTTACTTGTGGCAGCTCAAGAGCTCGAACGAATCGATCAGAATCTATACCAATGGGGAACTGTAATTCAGAAGTACTAATAAAGTTAGTCTTAACACTACCACGAAATGTACAAATGAAATTATGTTTTGGATATGAAGTGTAAGAAACAAAGTTCTGGTATTTCAATATGCCTATACCGCAGCCACACGAGTCAGTTTTCCTTGATCTTCCACACCATCAGGTGTGCCTTCGAGTCCCAGAATACGAGTGCAGGCACTTACGAAATGTCTCGCATAATCATAGGTATGGAATCTAGGAGCAAATATCAGAACAATGTATGTCAGATATTGATCTTTTTTCTTTGTATTTTATAATTCATTAGTCAAAGGACCCACCCAACCAAATCAGCAGCAAGAACAGATCTCAAAAGCTCCGATCTTGACGGCAACGTGCGATGAATTTCAGAGGAGGGGAAAGGTGTGTGGAGAAACCAACCGACTTTCATTTTGCTGTTATGCTCTTTAAGACATTTCGGTAGAAACATCAGATGATAATCATGGCACCAAACAACATCACCCTCCCTGTAATGCTCGTTCACGACATCAGCAAACATCTGGTTTGCTATCTTGTAGGCAGCAAACTGAGACTGAAAGCTTCGCGTGGTGGCAAGGCGGTCTTCTTGTGGAAGCCCAAGATAGTGGAAAAGTGGCCATAATATGTTGTTACAGTAGCCATTGTAGTATTGGTGAACAATCTCTTCATCAAGAAACACAGGGATGCACCTCTGCATTTTGTAGAACAATAAGTTTCAGACATGAGTTAATCCTTCAAATAAATGAACAACACTTCCATATGAAACAAAGTACACAGACCTTTTCAGCTAGAGCTTTGGTTAGTGACCTCTGTCCGACTTCGTCGGGAACATTTACACCAGCCCACCCTATCCACCTAGCTTCAAACTCATTGATACCTGTAAGAGGATATAATTAAATGGATCAAGAATAGACAATCTGTAGAACCAGTAAAGCATAGACAATAAATAGTTCTTACTTCTTACCCAAAAGAGCACTAACTAGGCCTCCTACACTGACATCAAGAGTCCATGAGTCTTCACCTTTCCTAATTGCAGAAACAGGAAGTCGATTCGCCACAACCAGTAACCTCTGTCTTACCGGAGTACTCCCTTCAACAAAATCTTCCTCTTTATATACTCTCTCACCATCAGATAGGTACGGCTCATTTGCGTCCAAATCGCCATTACTGTCTCGTAATTCTTCGTTAAAAGAAGAGAACTTGTTAGACTTTCTTAACTCTCTGTCTCTTAAAAGCCTTTCAAGTCTACTTGTGGGGATAGATGAAGTGAAGTCGGATTTCTTATCCGGCGTGTGAGTGATTAGTAATTCATCCTGCAACAAAATCGGTAACCAATAATTCTCATAATCCCAACACTGAGGTGAGTGAGTATCAAACTATGTGAATCGGATCAATCAATTGTTTCGAACTCAAGAAAAATCACTATATTTACCCAAACACCACAATCGTAACTGTTACTAGACAGTTTTCGTTCTTCAATTCACAAACGAAAACGCGGGCAAATTAAAAACTCTAATTCGACAAATTTCGTAGATTCAAAGGAAAAAAAAATCAGAAAATTCGAGAAGGTACTAAATTGCGGAGAAAAATTAAATCAAGGGTTACGCGGGCTCACCAAATTGTCGTCAGAACTGCTATTCCCCTGAGGCGATTCCATCTTCTCTACTCAGAATCGGCAGGAATTAGAATCGGAATTGGAAACGATGCTCCACATAGAGAAGACAAGTGCGAGTTGGCAAAACTTAAAACTACAGAGGATATTTTTGGAGGATGTGGCCAAATGTAGAGAGAGAAAAAAAAATCTTTAGATTTAATCCGACCATATATAGAGAGAGAAGCACGGGAGTAATGTAGAGAGAGAAAGTGGTTGTTACTTCTGATTACTGGATCTTTGGGATTGTGATGCCACACAGCTTTTTCTCTCTCACTATTCCGCCATGCAGAGATTTCTGCCTCTCTGCCACAGGTGTGTTGTGCGTGCGCGCGCGTCTCGTCTCTCTCGAATTGGAAAAATTATTAAAATAATAATTTGTTGTATTCAATTTAATACTAGTTTCCTTATTTCAATAAGTCTGTTTAGGTAAGGCCAAACACAGCCTTACTCTAACGGCCATAATTTCAAGGGGCCTTAAGATATAGGTCCCTGGTGACAAAACTTATTAGAACTAAATGACAAGTCTAACAAAACATTTGTTTCACATCCTTTATAAATTTTATCCCAAAAATGCCCTCCACACACAAAATATGAAATTTGCATTAAGTAATATTTAAACTGCGTTTATCATTTTTTATTATACATTTAACATTTCATTTTGCATCGAACATTTTTTTTACGTTGAACATATTACTCTTTTTTATTTTATTATTCATTTTTCGTATTTTTTTTCAGTATTTTAGGAATTTATTTTTTCCATTCTTTTCTACGTAATATTAAAAATTATGAATTTAAAAAAAAAAATCGGTCTAAGTTATGTATAGACACCCATAGGAAACTGTAGTAATCCATAGGTCTAAGTTATGTATAGACACCCATAGGAAACTGTAGTAATCCATAGTAACCCGTAGTAATCCATAGACATCTCCGATGTCATATTCTTGAAACCCTAGCATTTCCTTTTAACCCTAGCCGTCACACACCCATAGTAACCCATAGACATCAAATCGAAAAATCTTAGATCCATCCCACCAAACCCTAGATCCACCCACCAAACCCTAGATCCGTGACGCCAAAGACCACCCACCCCCATCCACGCCACTAAGGATACCACCCACCCCACCCACGCCGCCATCACCTTCGCCCAACATCACCGGACCATCAACACCATTCTCGAACTCCGAGCACCGCCGCTGGCCAGCATCACCCTCGAACTTCGAGCGTCGCCGACCACAACGGCTCATCCCATCATCGTCGCTTACTTACCTTGATAACTACCTTTTCCATGTCGCCGCCTCCACCGCCATAGTCGTCGCCATAGCCACCACCTTCTTCAATCACAGAGTGGTGCGAGAGAGAGAACGTGAAATTGAGTGAAAGAGAGCCAGAGAAAACGAGACAAAGAGAGAAGCAGAAGAAGAGAAGAAGAAGAAGAATAGATCTGACGGAGAAACGTAAATAATTAGTTTATAAGATTTAGGGTATAAGGGTAAGATAGGGATTAATTTTTTTATAGGGATGTGAGCCATATATTATCTCAAATTATGGATATAATTAAAAAAATGGATTTAAACTTGTCATTTAGTTCAAATTATGTTTTGTTTGAAGGGCTCATAGCATATTAACCCTAATTTGAATTAGGACCAAATAACGTGATTCTTTTTTTTGCTGGGCTCATTTGATATATTTGATTAATGTTGGGCTTTTATTAAACCCATTAGTTTAAACGGGCCGGCAATTAACGTTTAAATTTGGGCCGACTCTAACGTGAAATACTAGTCGAGAAAACCCTGCCGCCGCCGCCGCAGCTCCGGTAAACCTGATGGCGGCGACGACGAAGAAATCGTTTCTTTTTCTCTCTCTGCTCGTGTTATCTTCTACGCTGACTAATTCCTTCCTCTTATCCAACTACCACACCCTATTTTCCCTCTCCCACTCCCTCACTTCCCGCGTCGCCACACTCCGATCCGCCCGCGGCGATTATGAGGGGGCGGCGAGGGCGAGAGCGTTGGCCCGTAATCTCGAGCGGGGGCTGGGGGTGGGGTTCTACAAGTTCGCTTTGAATGTTGGATGGGATTATGTGAAGAATTACGCGTGGAGAGACACGATGTCGTTTGGAACCCTAGGCGGCCTACTGTCGGATCTGAATGAGTTGTTAGGGTCTTTGAGTGAGTTGAATCGCATCAACTCGGATGCGGAGAGGTTGGCTTGGGTCAGTCGGAATTACAAAAATGCCCTTAGGGTTTCGAAATCCCTCTTCTCTCGATTGCTCGAAGTTTTCCGGTCAATCTGTACGTACGAATTTTTTGTTCGTTTTTTTTCAATTTGTTTCTATTTTGCTATTAATTGTTTGCTACAATCGGATGATCGGACATGGGTGTTTGTCCGTGATTAAATTACAAAAAGACATTTACTTGATTACTTGTTAATTATAATCATTTAAATTAATTTGTCACTGACAATGAGAAAGAGAACAAATATGTTGGTTTTTCAATTTTATTTATATTGGTGAAAAATTGTTGTTTGTATGCGTAAAAGTTATGAACTAATTGTCTTATGTTGGTTGAAATGGGCAGGGGCCACTGCGGGAACTGGTGGAGACGCTGCAGAAGGAAGTTATGGAGGGTGGTTTGCTGAAGGATTGTCTCGAGTTGGGTTCTGATGACCTCAAGGGTTTGCTACAAGTTTTCAAGGACATTGCTCTCCAATATGCCTCCTCAGCTGCTCCCAACACTGACCTCTGAACGATACATACCTGTTTTTTCGTTGGATGGCATTTATTTATTTATTTACGCTGCATGCGAAAAGTTTAATCTGCTGACTATGGATGTAGCAGTAATGTAATATTATCATATATGGGTCGGTGGTTTGGCAGTGTTGCTAGGTGACGGACTATTTGACATCAAAGTATGGTTGATCGACTGAACTGAAGTACACTTGTCTGAAAGCCCTTGTTGCTTGGAAGAACGGGCTGCGTCTGATATTTTCAGAGGTTGAAGTCCTGAAAAGCTTCTGGGATTTTTTTTTGAAAATGTGGTCTATGTGCAAGGTGTTAACAGTTATTTTCCGAGTTCGCCTGTCGTAAAGTTCTCGTCCCTGGAAGGCGGGTTCTATTTTGGTGTTTGTCAACATTTTTGATAGTTGATCCCGTTCTATTTGTGAAGTATGTATTTTTGTTGTACACTGATGCCTGTTTGAGAACCGTGATTATTCACGGCTCTAGGCCTAAACTATTCCACAAGGGTGGGAAGTTCGATTGTAACTTGTTTCTGTTCGTACAAATCTTGTATTTGTTTTCCTTTTGATCTACCGGCTTGTAACTCTTAATGATTTGTCTTAGTAAACAGCCTTATGGTCATATAATAACATCTGTCATTTGATCTTTTTAGATGTTATCGACGTTTTCTTTCTGTTGAGAATGTAGACTTCTCCGATATAGATGAATTTGGTTAGCAGACTTAAAGTTCAAACTCCGGGAAAATTAAGAAAGATATAGCTTGTTCCTTGTGCACGGAATTATTTTTCACTGGTTTTCTGAAGTAATCACATTTGAAGTTAATTAGTGGAAAATCTGATTTGAACTCATTTCAGATCTGCGTTGGATCCCAGATCTAATGTCGGTGTGGTCCATACAAAGCTTTGACATTTGGGCTCGAGGGTTCTTTACAATGGAGGCCCTGCATTCTCAGAGATCAAGTGGTGGAAAGACGAAGTTCATTTTCTCAAGTAGACCCCGTTTCAAGTATGTGCTTACTGCTGTTTTTCCTTCAACTGCCTGATTTAATTGAAACAGCACAACTAAAGCCTAGCTATACTTACATGTGCAATGAATGCTATCTTAGTCAATTTCATTAATTATCTTATCTTTTCTCTCGATATCCATGTGCCTGTTTTCCGCTTAAACATTTTAGGCTGGCACCACTTTACAATTTTAATACCCGTAATTAAGAAAAAACTTCTCCCGTCTTTCCTTTTACATTACTGTTAATTCAGCACTCATCAGTAGTTAATAATAAGAACATTTACATTTTCTTGAATCATAATCACAAGATTTTAGACAGGGGGGAGTAGTTTGATTTGTGCATACGTTCGATGCTTGTCGGCAGGCAGCTAGGTGAATTATATGTAGGGAGTAATGTGTCATTTAGCCTCTAGTATACACTTCACTTCCCAGGACTTGGTCTCAACATTAAATGCACTGGTTTTGCTATCTACCTCGCATTAAATTCCCATGCCATTAACTGTTGCCCAGCTTTTTTTTCACTAAGGTCATAACCTTTTTATCTTGTCTATTTTCAAATACTTGAAATAATTAGTTATTTTTCAGTTGGTTCTATTGACTGTTTTATCGGATAACTGATTGAGTAATTTCTCAGTTTAGACAATGCACTAACAAAGAGCATATTTTCCGACTATAATTGATATAGTAAACCATTTTTTAAAATTTCGGTTACTGTCTATTTTGACCTTATTTGTAAGAAATGCAACAGGTTTTAACGAGTTTATTCTCGGATTTGTGTCCTGGCGCCGATGGTAAAAAAACTCTCATAAAAATATGAGTAAAAAGCAGTTTGCCCCCTAAACTAATGTCCGTTTTGCACTTTGCCCCCCAAACAAAAAAAATTTGCACGTTCTTACCTGAACTCCGTTTTTTGTTGCACGGTGCCTCAAAATTGGAATTTTCAGGTCATTTTGATCGGAATCTTGCACATGTGCTTTTCACGTGAGTTTTAAGGGGGCAAAAGAGTCTATTCCTTACATTCTTCATAGTAAATTAAAAAAAAAAAAAAAAAGTGAAAAACAAGGTGGGGAAATCTGCCACTGGAGAGAACCTGCTCCTCAGAAAAATTTTCAAACTGTAAACTATAAAATGTGTGAAAGCAAAAAGAAATTGATGGGTGGCAAATTTTGTGCAAAGAAGAATTAGAGAAGAAGAAAATGTGTGTGGGGGATTTGAGTGTAGGTTTCAGCTTGTGGGGGAGATATCATTATTTCCTCTTCCAACAAATCCAAGATCCGAAGCCAAGATAGAATCATCTAATACATTTTGATTGAATTGAATTTGGGATTTTTTTGGAATGAAAATTTTGGATTCTTTTGACCATCTACACTGCTCCTCTGCAGACCCAACGATGGAAACTCACACTGCTCTGCCTGCAAATTCGACGCTACATCCGGCGGCTTTTCCATCTATATGTGGAAACCCTCAACTTCATCCTCCACCAGAAACGCTGCCAATTTTCCCACTCACATGAAGAGAGATATAACTCTGCAAATTTGCTAAGAATGTTACCTCGGAACAGAGACCCAACTTAGAGATCTGGAGAAGTACAGCGGAAGCATCGATGCGACGCCACCCAACTCCGACGGTGTCCTGAAGAGAGAGAATCGGCGAACGGGAGACGGAATCGATTACGAGGGGAGAGGGGGTCTCGTTGGCGCCGCCGTGGTTGATACAGATGAAGACGAAGCTGGTTCCGAAATGGCAGATCAGCAGCCCCTTATTTTCTTTCATTCTTTTTTTTTTTTTTTTTTTTTTGTTTTTTTTTTATTTACTATGAAGAATGTAAGGAATAGACTCTTTTGCCCCCTTAAAACTCACGTGAAAAGCACATGTGCAAGATTCCGATCAAAATGACCTGAAAATTCCAATTTTGAGGCACCGTGCAACAAAAAACGGAGTTCAGGTAAGAACGTGCAAATTTTTTTTGTTTGGGGGGCAAAGTGCAAAACGGACATTAGTTTAGGGGGCAAACTGCTTTTTACTCTAAAAATATCAAGAAACTTGTATATCAAGAAACTTTTCTTTTAGTATTTTAGTATTTTTCTGGCCCTCTTTACTCCCGTGTGAATCGTAAAACAAATTAGTCAACTTGCATCAATTACAGAACCTCATATCAAACTGCACTAAAATGCATGGTTACAGAAATGGAGAGAAGACCAGGTCACCTATCCACACTGCCGTTTTCACTGTAGAAAGTAGCGTAAATCACATTATATCCGCGTGAAATCAATGCATTTAACTAATCCAACTCCATACCTGTCTTGAAAATAACTAAAAAGAAAAATGTCAACTCCAATTTGCAATCTTGTTTGCCTTAAAACTTGCAATGTATATATACCTACACATCGATGCCTTAAATTTCATCACACACAACACACACCACCTCCATCACTTTACTTATTTATTTCTTGATCCTGCCTTTTGCATTATTCTCTTCACCTTTATAATTTTCTGTACTTCCACAACCACATTATATATATATAATGGGGAGTGGGTTTATAAAGAAATGGATGATTCTGTGCGTGTTTTTATCTGTGGCGGTGAATCTACGAGACGGTGTTACAGCGGAGCCTCAAGTTCCGTGTTACTTCATATTTGGTGATTCATTAGTTGACAATGGTAATAACAACAACATTCAGTCATTGGCCAAGGCGAACTACTTGCCGTACGGCACTGATTTCCCTCAAGGCCCTACCGGTAGATTCTCCAACGGTAAAACTACCGTCGATGTCGTCGGTAAGTTCGTATATAGATAAATTTTCATTTATTATTATTATTAGTCCTGTGAAAATTAATATCGATCTAAATATAATAAAATTAATTAATTGACCTTTCCTTTTTTTTTTACAGCGGAGCTGCTAGGGTTTGATGATTACATTCCACCGTACGCCACTGCGCGTGGGGAACAAATACTCAGGGGAGTGAATTACGCATCAGCTGCTGCTGGAATTAGACAAGAAACTGGACAGCAACTGGTATTAATTATTACAAGATCTCCCTCATTCCTTAAAAACATCATTAACTAAAACAAAACATTTTAACCTTTTTTTTTCAATTAGGGTGCTCGAATCGATTTTTCGGCACAAATAAACAACTACAAGAACACAGTTGCACAAGTGGTGGATATACTAGGCGACGAAAACACCGCTGCGGATTACTTGAGGAAGTGCATATATTCAGTTGGAGTTGGTAGTAATGACTATCTTAACAACTACTTCATGCCTAATTACTACTCGACTAGCCGACAGTATACACCCCAACAATACGCAGACGTTCTCATTCGACAATATTCCGAGCAAATACGTGTATAGCTCTACTCATTACAGACTTTTTAAAAATAATTTGAACCCTTTTTGATTATTTTTGTTTGTTGTTTGAATGTATGTAGACTCTGTACAACTATGGAGCTAGGAAGTTTGCTTTAAACGGAATAGGGCAAATCGGGTGCAGCCCGAATGCACTGGCTCAAAATAGCCCCGACGGTGTTACTTGCGTGCAAAGAATCAACGGTGCGAATCAGATATTCAACAGCAGACTCAGATCATTAGTTGATGAGTTCAACAGCAATTCACAGGATGCACAGTTCATCTACCTCAACGCGTACGACGTTTTCCAGGATTTAATCGACAACCCCTCATCTTTCGGTAATTGCTTTTGCAACCCCATACTTTTTTTCACTTTTTAATTTCCCTCCCCTGTTTTTTTTTCTAATTAATATGTTTTAATTTGTGTGTGTTAATCAGGTTTTAGAGTGTCGAACGCTGGGTGCTGTGGGGTGGGGAGGAACAACGGGCAAATAACATGCCTTCCGTTCCAGAATTCATGCCAAAACAGAGATGAATATGTTTTCTGGGATGCGTTTCATCCTACGGAGGCTGCTAATATTATTGTCGGTAGAAGAGCGTACAGTGCTGAGAAGGCATCCGATGCGCATCCCTTTGATATTCGCCGTTTGGCTCAACTCTAGAGAGAGAGAGAGACAGAGAACAAGATAAGATGTATGTGGCTTTGTGTACGTACTCAAAGATTACGAGGGACCATTATATCACATGTAGTAATATGAATATCTATAAATTTTGTATTGTTGTGTAATACCTATTTTTTTCCCCTTTTTAAATAACCGTTGAAGTTGTATTTTTGTGTTGTAATTCTTATAATAGTATGGAAAAGTATAATTAATCATGGTGGGTTCCATTTAAGTTGAAGTTTACCTTTAAAAATATTTGGGTTGTCTCAAGTTTATGTACTATTTGGCGTAGTTACTATAGGCTCAAACTCATATATTGTCGGGTCTCATTAGTCTAAGTTCAGGTTTGTATTACGTATTTTTTCGAGTTTCGGGTTTATATAGCTATCGGGGCCCGGCTCAATTACAGGTTCCACTTATTGCATAGTAATTCAAAATAAAAGGCAATAAAATGTTGCAGATTTACAATTGAAGGACCATTAGTACTATTGTACCAGAGGCGGACCCTGGTCAAATTAATTGGTAGTACAAACTGGTCCGCTCCTCATTGTACATTCTTGGCATCTTCTGGAAAAAAAAAAAAAAAACATTGATTTCACAATGCAAATAGTAAATTGATGTATGTCAATATACTGAATACAAATATTTTTTTTCTTCATTAATCCAATAAATTAGGATCAAGATTCATTACAGAACCACTCGATTATGTTTCGTGGAATAGTCTTCGATTGGTTATGTCAAGAAAACAGAGTACGGTGAAAAGACCCATCAACGCCATATTAAATTACAATTGTACACACAATAGACCAGACATTTATATATTATAATTTCTCTCTCTCTCTCTCTCTCTCTCTCTCTCTCTCTCTTCTCTCTCTCATTACAACCACATAAACAATGAACACTATTCGCACGTGAAAATTTGGCGAAATGCCAAACAGTGCCCCAACCAATTATTGAATATTATATTCATATCTATTTATATGGGCTCTTATTTGCCACATAATTTATTCAATACAACATACACAACAAGATTTCTGCAACTAAAAATGGAGTACTCCAGGCTTAACTTGTGGTACCTTCTGGCATGTGTTGTAATCATATTGCAAAGTCATCATCGTATGGTTGTCGGTGAGCCAAAAGTTCCGTGC
Organism: Erythranthe guttata; assembly: GCF_000504015.1. The sequence goes on along the minus strand of NW_012194114.1, from coordinate 3,850,280 downwards.
TTGTTCATATTTGGCGACTCTTTGGTGGACAACGGCAACAACAATTACCGCGAAACCACCGCTAAAGTCAACTACGAGCCTTACGGCGTTGACTTTCCCGCCGGCCCGACCGGCAGATTCACTAATGGCCGTAATACCATCGATATCATTGGTACGCCGTACGTATATATATATATATATATATATACATTAATTCTGTTTTGCTTAATTAATTAATTGATTAAATATAATGGTGTCTATTTTTTATTTTATTTTTGATCAATTAATTTTGCAGCTGAAATGTTGGGCTTTGACGAGTACATTCCACCGTATGCTACCGCCACCAATCAGAATATTCTCGGCGGTGTAAACTATGGCTCCGGCGGTGCTGGGATTCTTTATGAATCTGGACGTCAACTTTACGTACATTACACACAAACAATCTCTCTCTCTCTCTCTCATATATATAAAATTGGGTGAAAAATTTGACAAAAAAAGCACGTGTGCCAACTGTAGCCTCTAATAAACTAATCAGGAGAACACTACTAATAGATATTTGCTATTTATATACACACACATCCACATTGGTAGGTGTAGATCAACATTACTAAATATTGCTACTGAGGACCTAATTTCTTGTGTTTTTGTATATCCTATGTTTAAGGGTGACGTAATCAGTTTCGACGAGCAATTATCGAACCACGAGGCAACGATTTCGCGGATCGCGAAATTGGTGGGCGGGAAAAGCGCAGCGAAAAAACACTTGAAATCGTGTTTGTATTCAGTGGGACTGGGAAATAACGACTACCTCGCAAATTACCTCCCCAAATACTACGCCTCGACCGCAAAACAGACCTCGCAAACCTTCGCCGCACTCCTCATTGCCAAATACACAAAGCAGCTCATAGTAAACATTATTTATCAATATTTAATTTAATTTAATTTAATTTATTAATAATATATTTATTAAATGTGAAAAGTTGCTATTATTGCGCTTAATTTATCAGAAACTGTACAAAACCGGAGCGAGAAACGTCGTCGTATTCGCACCTGGTAAATTAGGGTGCGTCCCCCAGCAGATATCCACATACGGCAGCTCCGACGGATCCTTCTGCTTCGAAACCAGCAACGAAATAGTCCAGATCTTCGCCGACGGTGTGAAGCTTCTCATCGATAGTCTCAACAAACTTCTCCCCGGCGCTAAATTCATTCACACAGACACCTCCACCGCCACATCCTACGGCAACATCACGGTGGCGACGGAGCCGTGTTGCCCGACGTCGACGGATGTGAGCAACAGCGGGCACTGCATACGAGGAAGCGTTGTGTGTAGTAACAGAGACGAGTACTTGTTCTGGGACGCCTTCCATCCAACGGAGGCTGCTAATTTGATCTCCGCCAAAATTGTGTATGATGATATTTATCCCTTGTTTGCTGATCCGATTGCTGCTTCCTGATTATTTTATCACGACAAATTAATTGCTTTTTAATATTTTTATTGTTGTTTTTAAGAACTGAATTAGATGTTAATTATTTAAGCTATTCGGGCCGTCGTTTGTAAGCCCAATTAATGTTTTAGCCCACTCTTTTATGTTTTTAATTAATATGTAATGTGTAGTTCGGGCCTTTCTGCTACTTAATAAATTGTTCCAAAATCGACATCTTTTTTTTACCGGAATTCGAAACTTTAGTTGCAATGTCCAACCTTATTTTGCAATGTAAGAAGAAGGATACAAGATTGATATACCTAATAGGGCCGACCCAATGGGCCCCAATTTATTTAATAATTAGGCCCAATACACGAAAGTATTCGGGCCCATTACCCGAAAGCCCAAACACCTTCAAAGTAAGGCTTGGGCCCAACAAAAAAAGCCCAACTCAATCAACGACATATAAATAGAAGTTTTATTCATTTGTAAAGGTACGTTCTGATTATTGACAATTCACCTCGAGTTTTATTCTCTCTACTCTCTCTACGATCCGTACATCTGACTTGAGCGTCGGAGGGGTTTCCGCCGGATCAACCCCCGGCTTAGTTCACGTGTGCTCTTTTCGCAGGGACTTCAGGAGCATCGAATGGATTAGCTACTGATCAGCTTTGCTCTCCCAGCTCGTTTTCTACATTATCCTAGGTGAGCTAAACTTTAGCATCATCATTTTGGCGCCGTCTGTGGGAACGATGCAAACCAGATCACGTAGCCAACAAGATCCTCCTGAGGCGTCAGCTCGGAGAGAAAATGATACAGCAAATAACCTCCCAGTCCGTGGAGGATCTGGCATACCACCTCCTCCACGCCCCGCGGAACAACTTCCTCCACGTGCTACGGAGCTAGCTCCTACACGTGCTACAGATCCACCTCGCGAGGTTCAGGTGATCCCTCCTCGGGACCCACCACTCGCCGATCCACCACTCCCTGCTCCTCGAACGGTTCAAATAACCGAGGGCGCGCTCCAACGCATGATAGCGGAAGCTTCTACTCGCGCCGCCATGGAGGCCGTAACTCAATATATCGCCACGATGGGAGCAAACGCTCCCAATGCGATACCAGCGCAAGCTCCACCTATAGTGCCACCTGTGGCCCCACCGCCAATCCAGAATCAAATAAGTGTCTCCTCCTCTACGTCGGACCCACGGTCCCGAGTGCAGCTATCTACCAATCACAGAGGAGCAAAGCCCAGGCAACAACGTCGGCGCTCACCCCTCCGGGGGAATGCATCACCACCTAGAGTCCCTCTCTTTAATGAGGGAGAAGGCGAGGTAAACAGCCGAATGTCTCGCCAAAACCTTTTCTCTCAACCAAATAATCAAATGGGTGAGAGAATGCCTCTCCCAACAAGACGCAGTCCCTTCACCATAGATATTCTCAACGAGGTATTACCTCAAGGAGTAAAGATCTCAGGGTTACCTCAATTTGAAGGGACCACCGACCCACAGGAACATATAGAGAAATTCAGTGCCATGGCGGATTTATATGGCCCAACAGATGCTGCGATGTGCAAAATGTTCCGCACCACTCTCTCCAAGAGGGCAATGAATTGGTTCAACTCCCTACCCATAGGGTCCATTGACACATTTGCTCGGTTGTCAACCCGGTTCACCAACCAATTCGCCATCAACAAACAATATGCCAAGACCCCAGCTCATCTTTTCTCTGTAGTGCAGAGAGATAACGAAACGCTCCGCAACTACATTAAGCGTTTCGTAGAAGCCGTTCATGAAGTCCCCAGTGTAGGGCAAGACATGCTCTCCGGGATTATGCAGCAAAATTTGAAACCGGGTAGATTCAAAGAATCTATCGCCGGAAGACCCCCAGGCAACCTAGAGGAGTTGCTAAATCGGGCTGAGAAGTACGTCCGGATAGAGGAAGCCTCTACCCATGCTCCTCCTAAAAGGAAAAGGGAAGACGACCGTCAGGATAATAGGAGACGTGATGACCGACGTCCACCACTTCCACCTCAAAGCCAACCTTCCTCCTCCTACCATGGGTTCACTCCGTTAAACGCTCGCCTCACTGAAATCCTTCACGTGATAGAACAGAGAGGTTTAGCGGAGCCTCCACGTCCTATGCAGCCGAATGCAAAGCGAGAAAAGTCGGATCGTTATTGTCGATTCCATAAGGACAAAGGGCATACTACGGAGGAATGCGCACAACTCAAAGCGGCAATTGAGAGGCTGATCAAACAGGGCCATTTAGGCGAATACATCGATAAGCCGCGAAATAAACGCCGTGATGATCCTCCACGCCGAGATAACAATCGAGATCAACAACAAAGACAAGAAGATGGGGGTCATCGACGTGACCTGGATAACAATGAAACCAGCCTACCCGGGGAATCATCTCATTTATCTCCGGAGGACCGGCGGGGGGCGATTCACAAAATGCAAGACGCACCCTCGCTCGATCAGCGCGCATGAATCAAGAACGTGCGTCTCCATCCGCACGCATATATCAAATACGAAGACCTGATCACAACATAGTCTTCAATTCCTCCGACCTCGAAGATCCAGATGAAGACCATGTCGATGCATTGGTAGTAACAACAACGGTGGCCAACTTCTTGGTCAAGAAGATATTAGTGGACGGTGGAAGCTCAGCTGACATCATGTACCTCCACGCTTTTAAGCAGCTAGGCATAGATAATGCCCGGTTTAATCCCGTCTCCACACCCCTGAAATGATTCACAGGGGAAGGCATCTTATCCATGGGAGAGGTAGAGCTGCCCGTCTCTTTAGGGGAAGACCCTTGTCGAATCACCAAGCTGATCAAATTCCTCATCGTCGACAAGCCATCTCCCTACAACGTCATCTTATGAAGGCCAGCCATCCATACATTCAAGTCCGTACCTTCCTCCTACCATCAGAAGTGGAAATTCCCTACTCCCTATGGAATGGGGGAAATACTTGGAGACAGACGTCTCGCCCGAGAGTGCTATGCAAGGGCCCTACGAGAACCCTCCAACAAGCATAAACCACCCGGAAGGGGAGACGACACCCAGAAATCCGACAAGCGGAAATGGGTCAATGCGATCATTGAGGACAATAAAGAAATCCTCATCAGTGTACCAGACAATAGCATCAAACTGGCAGCTGTCGAAGAGCTTAAGTTCATAGAGCTCACCCCTGGAGATGGCTCCAAACTCCTACGCATCGGATCCGATTTAGATCCTGAAATGGAGAAGCAATTAATCAAATTCTTGCGGCACAATGGCGATGTGTTCGCTTGGAAAGCTCAAGATTTGTCGGGCATCCCCCCTCATGTAGCTCTACATCGGCTTAACGTCGATAAAAGGTTAAGGCCGATCAAACAAAGAAAACGAACATTCGGACCCGAACGCAACAAGCACATCAAGGCAGAAGTGGCGAAACTTCTAGACGCGGGTCATATACGACCAGTTCAGTATCCTGAATGGTTGTCGAACGTAGTACTCGTTCCCAAACCCGGGGGGAAGTGGAGACTATGCGTAGACTTCACCGACCTCAACAAAGCTTGTCCTAAGGATCATTTTCCTCTACCTAGAATCGATCAACTCATCGATTCGACCTCAGGATGCGAGCTCCTCAGCTTCCTCGATGCATACCAAGGGTATAACCAAATTTTACTTGCGCCAGAAGATCAAGAGAGGGCTAGTTTCATCACTGACCAAGGCATCTACTGCTATCAAGTCATGCCCTTCGGGTTGAAAAACGCAGGAGCCACCTACCAGCGTCTAGTGAACAAAATGTTCGCAGATCAGATCGGTAAAAATATGGAGGTGTACATCGACGACATGATCGTCAAAAGTGTTAAGGTCCCGGACCACCTAACAGATCTGGATCAGTGTTTCGCCACCCTGCGAAAATATAAGATGAAGCTCAACCCCCTCAAATGTTCATTCGGAGTTCGGGGAGGCAAAATTTTGGGATATATGATTTCGCAGCAAGGAATCGAAGCTAACCCCGCGAAAATCGAAGCAATCACCTCCATGACTCCGCCGACGTCGATCAAAAAAGTTCAACAGCTCAACGGCTGTTTGGCATCCCTGAACAGATTCATTTCAAGATCAGCGGACAAGGCTCTCCCCTTTTTCAAAATCTTAAGGGGAGGAAAAAAGTTCGAGTGGGATGAGGCATGTCAAAAAGCATTCGTTGAGCTGAAGTCGTACTTAGCATCCCCACCCCTGCTCACAAAACCTCAGCCCGGAGACACCCTCCTACTATACCTAGCTACCTCCGCCAATGCCGTCAGCGCAGTCCTCATTCGAGATGGAGAAAAGGGCCACCAACCCATATACTACATAAGTTGCGCACTCCAAGGAGCCGAACAACGTTACACCAACATGGAGAAACTCGCTCTCGCCCTCATCAACGCAGCTCGCAAGCTTCGACCGTACTTCCAGTCACATCAAGTGGTGGTTCTCACAAATTACCCTCTGAAGCAAATACTAAGAAGTCGAAACATCCGGGCGATTAGCAAAATGGGCGATAGAGCTCAGCGAATATGGAGTCGAATTCAAACCCCGCCCCGCTATTAAAGCGCAAGTATTGGCTGATTTTCTAGTCGAAATGACTTCAATGGAAGAAAACACCTCTCTACCTACTTGGTCTGTCAGCGTGGATGGATCTTCCACTGCCACAAGAGGGGGAGCGGGTATCGTCCTAACGAGCCCTGATGGAGACGAGTTCGAATATGCTCAACGATTCGAATTCACAGCCTCAAACAACGTCGCTGAATACGAAGCACTGATAGCGGGAATCCGCCTTGCCCCAGCAGCCGGAGCGCGCAAGCTCCTAATCCAAAGCGACTCTCAGCTCGTCGTTAACCAAGTACTCGGAGTTTACGAGGCCAAAGAAGACATCATGGCCAAATACTTAGCTCTCGCGCACACTCTCTTATCTAAATTCGAGAGCTATGAGATAAAGCAAGTACCTCGCTCCAATAACGTCCATGCAGACAAATTAGCTAGGCTAGGAAGCTCCATGGCCAGCATCGGAAGTCGGAAGGTGACGCTCCTCACCTCACCTCAGCCGGAGATAAATTCGCCTACTGAATTACACTACACCGACGAGGATGAACCATGCTGGTTCACTCGAATTCTAAAGTATCTCAAGGAGGGGGAACTTCCAACGGATCCCAATGAAGCACGGAAGTTAAAAACAAGAGCCGTCCGCTTCACCATAGTAGGAGAAGAACTGTATAAACGGGGTTTTTCATTCCCCTATCTCAAGTGCCTCGACCCGACCACAGCGGATTATGTACTTAGAGAAGTACACGAAGGCATCTGCGGCAATCACTTGAGCGGGAGAACCTTAGCGCTCAAACTATTGAGGCAAGGCTACTATTGGCCAACGATGCATGAAGATGCGAAAAGATTAGTCCGGAGGTGTAAGCCTTGCCAAGAGCATGCCAATATCACTCACCTACCAGCGGCATTAATGCAACCGATTGACAGCCCCATCCCTTTCGCCCAATGGGGGATGGATTTAGTTGGACCATTCCCGCCCGCCACAGGTGGACGCAAATACCTCATTGTAGCAGTGGACTACTTCACCAAATGGGTGGAGGCTGAACCCTTAGCACGCATCCGAGAAGGAGAAGTCGTCCAATTTCTATGGAAGAACATCGTGTGCCGCTTCGGAATCCCACGTTCCATCATCTCGGATAATGGAACCCAATTTTGCGGCGACAAAGTAAAAACCTGGTGCCTTGGCTTGGACATCAAGCAGTTCTTCACATCGGTAGCAAATCCACAAGCTAACGGCCAGACGGAGGTTACAAATCGCACCATCCTCCAACACCTTAAGACAAGGCTAGGAAGTGCCAAAGGAAAATGGGTGGAAGAATTGCCTAACGCTCTATGGGCTTATCGCACAACCCCACGCGCAGCAACTGGAGAGTCGCCTTTCAATCTAGCTTTCGGCACGGAGGCTATCGCACCCGTGGAAATAGGTGAACCATCTTGGAGAATCACAAATTATGATCCAGCAGCCAATGAAGAAGCTATGCGAGGAAGCCTAGACCTTGTAGATGAACTACGAGAGATCGCATACATCCGGCAACAGATGTACAAGTCACGCATGGCCAAGGCATATAACTCCAAGGTCCGCCCTCGCTCCTTTCAAGTCGGAGATTTAGTCCTTCGGAAAGCTGAAGCCTCTCACCCCATTGGTAAGCTCGACCCAAAGTGGAAAGGACCATATAAAATCACAAAAGTGGTCAACACTGGAGCATATCGCCTCGAGAACATTGACGGACACCCTATACCCAGAACATGGAATATAGGGAACCTCAAACGGTTCTACGCCTAGGGTATACATCTACCTTACTTCAGATCAGTCGAGATCATCACCCATATTTCTTCTATACGAAAGTTACTTACGAATTGTCACCCATGCAGGCTCCACGACCTTCCACGTCACTCGTCTTGTAAAGCTGCTCCTACATGGTTGGAAATTTGACACCACATAACAAGGTGCGTTAAAGTCCCACCTAAGCTGGGGGGCTAATAATGGTTACTTACATCAGAAATTTATAATCACATCCCATCGTCTCTTTACAGGTCGAGAACCTACTACGTGAGGATGTATATGAACCAATCAATGCACTGCTTGATCGAAGACACTCTATACCACATCGCCAAGGGTAACTATACTTCTACTAGAATTCAACACACAGATAATCTTATTTACGATTACTAACGTGACAAAATAATCCCACCAGCAGGCATGATTGCATAGCAACTCGCAGCAACTCACGAATTCATTTCATATCTGGGAGCGCGAGAAAGAAATATCAACCCCCGTAGTAGGGTACGTGAAAGAGCAATACACATCACCATAGCTTCAATTACTACATCATCAATACAAGTGATTAAATAGATTATCTTTTTCTCAATTGTACTTGATAGGCACGAAGACGCCGAAAGAAGTCAATCTACCATCCGCACAGTGAAACGAACGAGTACAAGAAAGACGTGGAAGAAGAACAAGTGTAGCACAATCACTCAGAAGAATTTTTTATATCAAGACAATTTATAACTTTAGCAGTAGTTAGTTACCTCCGCCTCATGTAGGCCCATCACATTAGCGATTTATTTAAATTCGCCTCACACAGGCTTGTAACATGAATTCTCCTTTGCTATCATCGAATATATCACAATTTTCGTTTTACTATCTGTGCCTTTACATCGATATAAACTACTTCTCATCATGAGTCTAATTCAATACCACCCTATAAACACTTAGAGAGACTTAGATAATCCATATAGCCTGGCCAGCTGGATTATCTAAATCCCTTTACTTGTTTCACGAGGTGTTAATTTTAAAACGTGGCAACGGACAAATATATTTAAGACCCACGCGGTCCGAACAAAGGGCACGACCCTTACCAAAAATCTTGGGAGACTGATCCCCTCCTCAAGTACATCGCGTATATGCTAATGTAAATACATATAAGCAACGCATTAATTCTTGACAATGGCAAAATAAATAAATCGAAATATTAAACTTCAAAGTCAAATAAGAAAGAAACTCAAACGAAATAGTAGTGGACATACCCATCTACATCAGCGATAAAAATAAACTACGAAATCCACAAAAAAAAAAAAATAATAATAATAGGAAAAAAAATAAATGGGGTGAGTTAACTATCCTAACAGATAAGTCTAAACTCCCCTACCACGAGCGGAAGATGCACCCACAGTGGAGTCATCCGCAACCATGTCGTTCACGACCTCTGTGCCCGTCCCATTAACATCTACTTCATCCTCCTCTTCATCGGATATGCCAGCTTCCATTCCACGAATCACTTCCTCGCTGATCCCACCCGCATCGCGCAAATATTTGCGACAAGCACGCACTAATGGCTTATAAACCACAGCCAACGCATGCTCCTCAACCATAGCAGCACACTCATCGCTACCTCGGAAATTAACCTTGGTCTCCTCCACAATGGACTCCTTGTAAGCAGCACCACCGGATGTCGTGAGGAACCTTTTCCCCGTCGTCTTCTCGACTTCGTATTTCTCCTTGAGCTGGTCGTAGCATTCGTTCAACTTGTGAACATCATCCTTATACGCCTGCGCATCACCTCGGATGACCTCGAGCTCCTCTGTCTTCTCAGCAAGCTCCTCTGTCCTCCGAGCCAGCTCTTCCGAGCGTTGAGCAAGATCGAACCGCGCTATCTCCAATTGGCTTAGAAGCTCATCCTCACACGCTTGACTTCGAGCCCGCTCCTCTTCCTTCATAGCTTCCGCATTCCTACCATGCTCCATGAGATATCTCCAAGTCGCTACCAACTATATAAAAAAAAAATATATATATATTTTTCACAAGTCAAAAAAAAAAAAAAAAAAATTTAAGTAGACAAGTACTCACCCGACATATGTCTCCACCAACTAACTCTAGCATGTGAGAAGGACCCTTACCAGACATCCGAGCACGATCATACTCCCGAACGAAACCCTCGGTACTCAACATCGGCAAATCATAGTCCAACACATCCCAGTACGACTCCTTACCATCACGGTTTACGCCATAAGTAAACAGCTGTTTCCCTCCTCCACCATGGAAAGCATAATTCTCCTCTGGGTCTACCCGTGGACGCTTAGGCACAGCCACATACTCAGTATCCACCCTCTTTCCCTTGCCACGGTCTCTCGTCGGTGGACGCCCCTCCACTTCACCAGCACTACTACGATCATCTGCAACTACTCGAGGAATTTCTACATGGACCTCCTCACGAAGCAAACGAGATCGGTCCATGAGAAACATCGAGAGTCGATGGGATTGCGGTTTATGGGTAGTTGGCTTTAGGTCAAGTGGGAGATTGTTAGAGTAGGTGACCAACAAGCCAACTTGTGGCTGTGGTCTTTCGTATTTATTATTGTAATAAACGAACCTTCATTCGTATTAATGATAAAACACATTGGCATTCTATATCTTTGTCCCTTTGTCACAAGCATAGATATAGTCCTTACAGTTATTACAAGTACTAGTAATTGATCGTTAGGATCGTGAGATATTTACTTAAGTATTATAACTGTTAAACGTGTTCCTAGTCGAAGGGTTACGCCACTAATGAGGATATCGGCCTTTCCCATTAAGACTAGCACTTAGTGTATGTGTACTGCATCTCATCAGTAAACGGTATTGTGATATCGGCATACATAAGTGGGTGCTCGTAAGTTGACGAGTTCACTGAACTCCCTCACCCTAGAAATCTCTAAGTGGTTCCAATAATCGAGTAGAGATATCTATGGTATAGTTGTACACCATTAGTCCTTATGACCTAGACATCACCGTGACTTCACTAGAGGACCAGCTGTATCGTGACCTGTCCCTGAGTTCCACCGAGGACCATCCCAAGGGCCAGTGTTCGTGCAGTCCGAAATCTAGTGGGAGGTCTGTGCATTGTAGTCGGGGATTCGATCGCTAGAATAGTCTTGGATGTCCTGTGTGTTCGGAAAGTTTGTAATCATTCTAAGTCTCTGGCCAGAGCTGACTAAGTGATGATTAGGGAATTCGATTCTCTGAGTCATGCACGTAAGGATTACAACACTTAGAACGATCGCACCGTCATCGAACAGATAAAGAGGTCTCGATGAACCAATGCCTCTAGTTCGATCGGGACATATGAATCGAAGGGACCGTACTGTACGTTAACTATATCTGAAGGTTCTTGCAGGCACTTCATTTGTATCTAGGGAATCATGACGCGTAGTTGCTAGACGCCAATCTTGATTCGTTGGGTGGTTAAGGTGAAACGAGTTTCATCTTAATCGTAAAACTAAGGGGACGAGTTTTGACCACAAAGGGTTGTGGGCCCACGGCTAGCTTACACCTGAACCTTCGAGGGTCACACTGCTCGTGCACATGAGATCTTTGAATAAACGGTCAGAGATAAAATAGTTTATCTTTGCATGATTGGAAGTCAATATGATTGAATCCAACATTCGTAATTTGGAATTACGAATGAGAATAAGAAAAGGAAAAGAATAGGCGAACATGTTAGTGAACTTTCTAAATCGAGAAGTTTCCAAATTTAGAAAGTCCACTGAACTAGGGTTTCCACTTTTGGAAAGTTGGAAAACAAGAGATGGCACTCGTAATGACGAGGAAGTTATAATGATTCCGAAAATGTAATCGTTGCAATTTTTCGGTCATTGAATTGAGAGATACGAGCAAGTAGAGGAACTAACGAGCTTAAGCTGTTGGGCCCAGTCCAACTTAAGCCCGCTAGGGTTATATGCAAGGGACTATAAATACATGACTTATAGCCCTTACACAAACACGTGAAACCCTAACCCTAAAGCGGCCGACCCTCTCTCTCTCTCCCTCTCTCCCGCGCGGCCACCACCGCACCACCGTCGCCGCTCCGTCGCCGGAACCGACCGTTCGTCGGCCGTTCCTTGATTCGGTATTCTTTCTCCTTTCTTTTTCTTCCGTTTTATTCTAACTACTTCGTGTCTAGTGCCACGATTTAGTAGATCGAAGTATACGAGGTGAAATCCGAGAGGAGGAAGACTGTAGATCGAAAAGTCGAGGAGCAACGCACGAGCCGAAGCCGCACGCTGCCCCACGCGCCGTCCCGAAGCCGCGCGTACACTACACGCGCCGCCGTGACCTCACGCGCCGCTGCTGCCGTTGCACCGCTGCTGCCCCGATTCTACGGATTGGTTTCCGTAGTAATCACGAAGTGCTAATCGCTCCTACCTCACGCGTCAAGAGGTAAATATACGAAACCCTAGTTTCGTTTAGGGTTTAGTTTAAACTATGATTTCATGCTTGTATTTGTATGATTTTATGTGATTATGTGTAATCGGTTTTTAATCATTGCAAGCATGTTATTTGGTTTAAATTGCGAGCATGTTAATTGATTTAAGTACGGTTAAATTTATTAGCATGTATGTTGTTTTATTTTCGCTGGAAGCGCAAAGGTACGCAATTAATTGAATTTAATTTATCGGGCATGTTCTTATGTGTTTTAAAGTCGTTTAAATCACATAAATTTTTGTTTTCCGCTGCGTATGCGTGCCCGAAACCCAACAGTGGTATCAGAGCTCGTTGCGCAATTAATTGCGTTCGTTTTAATATGCATGTTCGATTTATTAAAGTAGTGTTTGTCGTATTATGTAATTGGGAGTTTTCGTAAGTTTAAAATATTTTTGAAATATTGTTTAGAAAGGCAACAAAAGGATATATGGTGCTGACCCCTCGCCTTTGGTATCAAAACCCTCGGGTCAAATTCCACGTCACACAATCCCGACTCTTCAATCCTTTTCGCCATATTCGCAGTTATCGTGAAGCTCTCGCACGTAGGATTCCAAACTACAGGAACGTCAAAAGTGGGAGCCTTCACATAAAAAAAATGGGTCTTCCATTTCCCCAAAGATAACTTCACACTCTTCACGAATTGGTAAGGAACGCGAGGATGAAAACAAAAGAAAGGCGTCATATTGGGCCGGTGTAACGTAAATAACGCCTTGAACAAACTCACGGTCATAGGCAAACCCACGAGAGACACCCTATGGTGAAACGCCTCAAACGTAAGAACTGCAGTCGGAGTAAGCTGACTATACCCTATCTTAAACTCTTCGCAAACCTTCAACAAAGTCGGATGCGGAGTAATCTGAGATGTACAAGTCAAGTAACCCAAAAATACTGTATGAAACCCATCGGGCGGCGAATACAGACGGTCGCCCTTCTGAGGCAACAACAACTCGACATTACTTGGCGCTCCAGACAGACGACGAATAGAGTGCAAATGCTCTTCCGTCAACATACTATCAAAATCAACTAAGTCCAAATTAATTGGCTTCTTTTTCTTTTGCCTCCTCTTATCAACCTCAACATCACCTGGCGGAATATCATCTTCCTCCTCCTCTTCATCCATCAGCTCATCTCCACTACTTGACACAACATGATCACTCGCCAAAGGGGCTTGGATAGAATCATCACTATCGCTCCCAAAATCCATGATTTGACGTCGAGAATACCGCCTACTAGCCACGACTCCGTCTACTCGCTCGAGAACATTATCACCATTTTGTACATCGTCACTCCAAGATTCAATGATTTCTCGCCTTACGGAACTCCTAACATTCACATCATCTTCAACGAAAACTCGCTCCTCATTTCGCCCGACCTGCTCACGCGAATCGCGCCGAAAACGAGCCCTGGACGCGCCCCCACGCGCCTCCAAACCTGCCAACGACGCGCCCTCACGCGCGCCAACTGCCCCGCCATCAGACGCGCGCGCACGCGCCGAAGAAAGTCCCCCGGACGCGCGCGCACGTGCAGCCACGTCACTCCCATCCACTACCGCGCGCGCGTGCTCAACAGATTCCCGCCCCGACGCGCGCGCGCGTCCAACACCCCTACTCGCTGACGCGCGCGCGCGTCCCTCGATATGCGTGCCCTCCTCGCGCGTCGCAACCCTCCCCTTCCCAGCTGACGCGCACGCGCCACTTCCTCCACCCAAGCCGAGGGCAGCGTCCTCGGGCTGCGCACCCTCACAGACAATAGAGGGGCCAGCAGCTCGGTCTAGGCCAACGGCTACAGCCGAGCCATCTCTGCCAGCTACCACCTCCACTCTCCCTTCCATTCCTGCACCACCTGACGCCGATCCGATTTTTTCACGCGATACCATGTGTTCCTCGCGTTCCATACCCACCGTACCAAAAGTTTTCTCGCTCCCCTCAACCGGATCTCGAAGTTTAATACGCAAAGTTTTCGACTTACCCGAGTTCGACATGATAAATAATTTTATCCGGCCAAACAATCAAACAAAAAATTTCTACTCTACCACAAAAAAAAATTCAAGAGAAAAATAGCACAGAAGAAAACCTAGAGTTCAAAGAACATACCCATATTTATTGCAAGAGTTGAAGTTTAATTCTCTCCACCGCAAAAGAAGTCTATTTATCTGGCCGTGGTACAATATTTAAAACCCTTAAATATATACCTTGCTGCCAAATAAATATAATAATCCCTTATTTAAATTAAGGAATTAATTCACACCACCGGAAACAATTCAATACACGAGGCAATTAACTCGCGACACGACCCGGATCCCTCTACACAAGGCCCCGTCTCGAATCGAGAGTTGGGGGGCTTAATGATATACCTAATTGGGCCGACCCAATGGGCCCCAATTTATTTAATAATTAGGCCCAATACACGAAAGTATTCGGGCCCATTACCCGAAAGCCCAAACACCTTCAAAGTAAGGCTTGGGCCCAACAAAAAAAGCCCAACTCAATCAACGACATATAAATAGAAGTTTTATTCATTTGTAAAGGTACGTTCTGATTATTGACAATTCACCTCGAGTTTTATTCTCTCTACTCTCTCTACGATCCGTACATCTGACTTGAGCGTCGGAGGGGTTTCCGCCGGATCAACCCCCGGCTTAGTTCACGTGTGCTCTTTTCGCATGGACCTCAGGAGCATCGAATTGATTAGCTACTGATCATCTTTGCTCTCCCAGCTCGTTTTCTACATTATCCTAGGTGAGCTAAACTTTAGCATCATCAAAGATAGTAGTAGTTGTTAAGTGTATATTTTTACACTTTATCGTATCTTTTTATTTGAGCTTTTGGTGTGTTTTAATGATAATTGGTGCTTAAAAAGTTGATTTATTGTATTGTAGGTACAAATTGAAGAATTGGAAAAGTATGGGGTTAAAACTGCAATTTTGGTGAAAATATGGGTCAAAAGTGAAAATATCAAAATTCTGAAGATTTAATGCTGAGACCCCCGTCCCAGTTTTAGTGCAAATCATGGGACCCCCGTCCGAGAATCCGAAGTTGCGCGGTAA
>NW_012194114.1:3817171-3834905 GCF_000504015.1 Erythranthe guttata | reverse complement strand
CACACAATTGGGGATCCATCTTTTACGCAAATCAAGAGCAACGAAGATCAACGAAGATCAATCATAGTTTTTCTTATTTAATTTATTTATTTTATTTTATTTATCATAAGAATTACGAGTAGCTAAGTCTTTATTTCTAGGATTTTATTTGGAACCCTATGTGGGATTTATGAACCCAATTCTATGATTTTATGCAAGTTTTAATTCCGGATTATTTCTTCTACTTGTTTTATTAAGTTCATGAAACTGGCCACTTTATGCGCTTTTATGTTATTGTTAATCGCATGAATCGGAAGATCGGGTTAATAATTAGAACTGTGGTAGAAGAGCCTTTGTGGTATTAACATAGGAATATAGTTAATCTCTTAGGTAGCCATTATTGAGATTTGTGCTTAATGTTGTGTTCTAGAATTAATTGCATAGGAATATAGTAATTGAATCTAGAGTATTAGAATCGTAATACACGCGGAAGCGGGTTATGATTATTTTAGCATCTCAGGTTAATAATCCGGGTTAATTGCTTGCATAATTGAAGGAATTGGGGGAGTAATAATCACATAGGGGGAAGAATAAAATCCTAGGCTTGTTTACTCTGATAAATCTTCGTGTTTAATTTGCTTTCTTGCTTTGTCGTTTTAATTTGCTTTTTAATTTAATCTAGTTAATTCTCTCAAAACTCGACTGTGTAGGATGGGCTTGATAATAATTGGTAGAATTTAGCGTCTAGGATTAAGTAATTAAATATTCCTTGTGGGTTCGATATCCGGACTTAATTGTCCACTATATTACTTGTACGATACGTGCACTTGCGTGTAGGTTTTCGACCAACAGTAGTATTATAGGGGGTTTTGCTAACGCACGCCTTTGGAATATGGAATTTTGTGGTCCTTTAATTTTGATCTCATTTACATGCACGCCTCCATTTTTACTTAGCCCTCCCTAATTCAACAACTTGTCTTTGATACTAAAAGGGTATTTATGTAACTTCATCTCATATTGGACTAAATTGATGACATTCTATAATCGTGTCACTGAATAAATCTTTCACAAATAAAACTACAATTAGAACAAGGCAAGTTTAAGAATTATGAATAAACTGAATATTTAAACGTGTGATTCAAAATAAAGTGAATATTTAAACGTGTGATATATGAATAGGTTAGGTTATCTACAAAAAATCAGTAGATCATGAAATATATATATATATATATTTTGGCACATTTGAGTAAATATTACGTAAAATAGAGGGAAATGAACAACCAAGTAATTCATTCCCCAAAGTCAAGAAACGTTAGGCCGTTGTTAAAAAAAATTGCTCACCTATAGTCTAGGCATAAAACGAAACACAAAACAATTGCCTAACAAAATACAAATTAAATAGATTAATATAAAGAATAATTAATAATCTATATGGAAGAAGTTAAGCAATTATAAGTTTAGCACATAAATTTATTTGATGCGTAATAAAGTAATAAACATACATAGATAAAATAGGGATAAATACAAAATATAAGTTGTTTTACGTACAATGTTTTTTTTTTTTTATAAGAGTTTTACTTACAATATTCATATTATCGATCTTAACAACGATACAAATATGATCCCGCTACATATGCCAAATCGTCTTAATACGAGCTTTAAAAACTTGACTAGTTCAAATGTCGAAGTTCAATTTACTCCGACATTCAATTTAATTTATTTAAAAACTTAGTTATGTCGGAGTAAAAAGGAACAAGTTTAATTTTTTATCAGTGCAGTGGTTTATTTGATGCTACATATATCGGGTAATTATTAAACCGTTGATCTGCACATAAACGCACACACATCAATATGTATGTATAGTTAGTGGATTGTTATTTAACCACATCAGCTGTTAAAAATTATCCATTGTATCCAACTTGGTGTAGCATCTCAATTACCGAGTATGTGCAGTTGACTATCTCTACATGCGCATAGAAGTTATAACTAACTTTATTATATTGATCAAAAGGTTCTAACTAACTTTGAGTCGTCTCTAATTTTTTAATTGCAAATGGCAACGTTTAATTTCCATCAATGGCATTAAATAATACTCATTAAAATTAAATATAATAAAATTAATTTAGTACTCATTTAAAAAAAAAAAAAAAGAATTCATCACGTAATTAGAAATAAAATTAAATATTTGCCCCATGCATGAAAAAATAATTCTCCGGATGCCAGCCAGAATTCAAAGTCTGTTAGGATTCCCTTAAGATACGTCGTATGAAGAAACAAAAAATAAAAAAGTAAATGGTATGGGATTTAATAAATTAGGGGCGAAAAGTCGTGCTTTTAATTCGTATTAAATTGCAGCTTAATTCATAAATCGCCTATATAAAGTCGTTATTCGGCTTCTTCAACTCCTATCACATATCCATTTTGTATTACAAAATTAAAAAAAATTAAAAAAAAAATGGCTCCAACCATTACAAAATGGATATTGATAGCCATCTTATCTATCCTTGTTATGAAACCCGGGATAATATTAATCCAGGGCCAACAGCAAGTCCCTTGCTTGTTTTTTTTCGGCGATTCGCAGTTTGATAACGGCAATAATAACCAGCTAATCACAACAGCCAAGGTCAATTATCCGCCTTACGGGATCGATTTTCCGGATGGTCCCACCGGAAGGTTCACTAATGGCAAAAACATAGCCGATTTTCTCGGTACGTCGTACAACGTAACGTAACATTATTTATTTTTATTTTCATTTTTTGAAATTAAGTGAGTATTTATAAAATTATATTTTTGAATATTAATTAATTTGTGATCGAATTTTGCAGCTCAATTCTTGGGTTTTGCTAACCCAATCCCACCATTTACAACTGCAAGAGGCTCCGATGTTCTCAAAGGGGTAAACTACGCATCGGGTGGCGCAGGAATACTCGACGAGTCGGGGATATTATTGGTGATTAATTAATTAATTAATAATCGTAATTAATATTATAATTACAAATATGACATATATATATAACACATGATTTTTTTTTATTTTTTTTTTCTTGTAGGGTGGTCGTATACCATTGAATCAACAGCTGATAAATCATAGAACAACGATTGGTCGTATTAGGCTTTTGCTCATAAGAAATCGAACAATTACGCCCGAAAGTTATCTGAACAAGTGCTTATACGTCGTTAATATGGGCAGTAACGATTACCTCAACAACTATTTCCTTCAGCCGATTTCCCCAAGCCGTATTTTATTCACCCCCGACCGGTTCGCGGCAAACTTGATCCAACGACTCACTCAACAACTAAGGGTATATACGTAATTAATTAACATATATAATCTCTTTCAATCTTTTTTTTTTTATAATTATTATAAGTATGAAATTGGGATAATATATAAACTAGACATTGTACAACTCGGGAGCAAGAAAAGTAGCGGTTTTCGGGCTTGGCTTACTAGGTTGTACTCCGCAAGAGCTGTCGATGTTCCCGGCAAACGCATCGGGGTGCGTCGATTTCATAAACGAAGCAGCGCAGCTGTTCAATAACAGGCTGAAGCCTGTCATAGACGATTTCAACACCAATTCACCTGGTGCGCAGTTTATCTACGTGAACATCACCAGCATTTCATTAGGAGATCCTGCATCCATCGGTACGTATATGATTATTATTTTTCTAGTGCATGCATGCAAACCAATTAACATATATATATATATATATATATATATATATATATATATATATATATATATATATGTATGTTGAATAAAATGAATATATAGGTATAACAGTGGTGAATGCGGCGTGCTGTGTGGTGGAGGCGAGGAGTGGGCAGTGTGTAAGAAACGGAATCCCATGCAGTAACAGAAACGAATATGCTTTTTGGGATAACTTCCATCCAACCGAGCTTTTGAATCTTGTTACTGCTTCTAGATCTTTTAACGTGCTTTTGCCTGAGGATGCATATCCCGTCGATATTCAGCGTCTTGTTCTGCAATAATTAATGTTTTTATTTTTATTTTTAAATCTATATTTCATATTTATGCAAATAAAAGTCAAACCTTCCTTGTTAGTTGGTCAATAAGCTGAGTTGGAAAGCATCAAGAATTTGTCTCTAGTTGTACCTTGAGGTTGAGGGCAATTAATTAATAAAATTTGTTCCGTTGTGTTTATTTATTACGTTTAATTTAAAGGGTTTTTTTTTTTTTTTCTTTTCCTCACTAGATATTGGAATTTTTTTAAATTGAATCCAACGGTCGTCAAATCCACACGATCACTGAAATATAGTTCCGACACATAGGATCAATTGATATAAGTTCGAATCTAACTAATGATTAATCAGTGAATTAAGCTTTAAGTTGATTTCAATCTGATTTGTTTTCTTTTTAGGAAATTATTTATGGATAATGTATATATTAATATGAAGATGATAATTAATCCTAAAGCATTGCAACGTTAACCCAACAATATATTAATGTTCATCCATGCATATTTATCAAGAATTGATAAGAATTGATGCTCGATTAATGTTTTCGAAATTACAAACAAAAGTTTAGTATAAAGGACTAGTTGGTGGTGGTGCGGTGGTGGTGGTGATAGTGCGGTGGTGCCAGCGCGGTGGAAGTCTCGCTGGTCGTCGCGGCGGTCTGGTGGCGGCATTCGTGAGTTTTTTTTTTTTTTTTTTTTTTTTTCTTTTTGGCCTTGAACAAATTAAAAAAATAAAGTTTTTTTGTATTTGGGTATTATTTGTTGATAAGGGCATATTCGTCCTCTTTGATCTTAATGTGATAAAATTAGATTAATTTACGAGCTTGAAATAATAAACCTCTTTCTGTGGGATTGAATTAATAAAAAAATAGAGCTTGTATATATCCGCCCTTTATCATTAATCCTATAAACATGAGATTAATATATATAATAACCCAGATCACTTCATCATCTCTTCAGTCTAATCAAACCAGCTTTTGATCAAGATATCAATCAATCAATAACTAAGAATAATTAATGTATGTGTATATATATAAATACACTGCAAGAACACATTAATTAATTAATACATGCATATCAAACTACACTGATCAATGGGCCGTCACTCTTCTAAGAGTGTATCTGAATTAATTTTCTTATTTTTAGTGCCATCTTTTTTAAGGTTGATTGTCTCAGTTAATGGTGATGAGTCATCGTCATCATTAATTGTGCCTTGCTATTTCATATTCAGAGACTCTCTGGTCGACAACGGAAACAACAATGACCGTAATACCCTCGTTAAAGCCAATTACCCTCCAAACGGTATCGATTTTCCCTCCGGCCCAACCGGCCGCTTCACTAATAGATACTACTCCCTCCGTTTCTTTTTATTTTGATTTTACGAAGAAAATCGCAAAATTATACATTTGCTAATGTTTTTCGTAACACTTGATATGAAATAGAAACGAAGAAAGTATTTTTCAATCAATTTATAATTTCTTGAAATAATACTTCCCTTTTTATTATTTATTTCAAACCGTCTGGAGGAGCCGGAATTCTCGATCAAACCGGAAAGCAATTCGTAGGTATTATATATTTACAGAAAACCCTTTTCTTGCATTTTTTGTTAAAATCTTTGATTTTTGTTTTATCCGATTTATTTCAGGGTTTAAGTATCCATACGTACCATGCTGCGCGGTTTCGAGCGGAGGAATGTGTAATATAATATACAAGGACTAACTTGTAATAACCGAAGCGATTTCGCATACTTTGATGGATTCCATCCCACAGATGCTGCTGCAGTGATTGTGGGGCGACGAGCTTTTCGAGCTGAGTCAGCATCCGATGCGTATCCAATCGACATTCGACAGCTGGCTCACTCACAATAATTATCATTTGCTAGACATAATTCCGATTTGTTCTATATATAATATCGGTAACTACTAGACGAATTTCTTACAAAAGGGTTCGTTGCACATTATTTAGCAAACCTCATAAGCCACCTAAAACATACGTCCGACAACTTTGCACGCAAAAGTCGTCTCGATCGAATACTAAATTAATAGATGAAAGCAGACAAAGAATATCAACAAAACCACTCTGTTTTAACATGCATCAAACATATATAGGAGCAAAGACTTATATAACTCCCAGAAAGACAATAAACACGATTAATAATTAACGAAGAACGACGATCCGTTAAATTTTCTTCTCTAACCACCAAGCTTCCAGCATCAGTTAGATCAGCTGTTGATATAAGAAAAATCAAGAAAATCGTTAGACAGCTGTTTCGATTGATAGTACGTAACTATGAGAGTGAAAAATTCAAATTCTTACACTAGTTGAAGTGGTGGATGGTCCTGCACAGTGTAATCGTGATCGTTCGATTGCAGACCGTTGATTTGGAGATAGTTTCGAGCATCGAAAGGCTGAGGTTGAACGAGGTTAAAGCTGGAACTTCCAGGCATCAAATTCATGTTCTGCTGATGGGCTCTCTCAGTTTCAGCTATCTACAATTATTTAACAGCAAGTGATCGATCATCGTTTTTTGTTCGTTTAATTTATTTTAGCAATTGCGTAATAATTCTTGGACCAAATTAAATAAACGACGTACCTTTGCTCTAAGGTACTGATTGTTGTGATGTAACTCGATCTCCTGCTGTTCAATATCGTTTCACACGAAGAAAGAAACATAATCAGACAGCTGAGAGAATTTTAGTAACATAAGGCCTCGTTTGGTTCCTAACGATTAGCCATAAGTACTTTATGGACCAAATATTAGAGCTATTTTTTTCCACACTATTGTGGGCCATGGCTCGAAAAGTTCATTTAACGAATTAAACATCCAATAAGGTTCAATTATTTAATTAATCACAGGATATACTATTACCAACCAAATGAGGCCTAAGAATACGAAAATTAAGTGAAACGTAGATCATGACTAATGAGTTCATGAGTAGTACTTACTCTCTTTTGCATGTACTCAATTTCAGCAAATAGCAGCTCATTCTGAGTGAGATAGAATCAAGATTCACGTTTACGTCAGAAATCGGAGGTTAAAAATAAATAAATGAAATGGTGTCATATATAACATATATAATAAATAAATGTGGACCTTCTTGGAACGGATTCGGCTAATCCCTCGTTCGACCTTGCTCTCGAGATTCTTGAGATCCCTGAGATTCAAACCACCTAAAGACTCACCTAGCATGTTCCTAAATCAAAATAATAGGGCAAAGTGTCATAATTAACAGATAATTTAATTGCATTTATATATTAACAAAATTCATATGGAATGTGATCATAATCAAACTCCTACCTGTTCTGGTTCTGCAAATTATTGATTTGAGCACGCAGTTTCGATGCTTCTTGCTGGTAGAACTGATGAAATACGGTCGAACAAACGCGACATTAGTTAATGAAATCGAATAAAAAATACTCGCAAGAAACCGATTTTAATTAATACCGAAATTTTTTACTCAGACATTGGTTAAGTTTATATAAATTAATTAAAAGTATAATAAACATATTAATCAAATGTGTATTGATGTAAATCAAATCAAATCAGATTGAACATATATATATATATACCTGAGTGTTAGCTTCAGATATAGAGCCATTGTATATATATATATATATATATATATATATATATACCTGAGTGTTAGCTTCAGATATAGAGCCATTGTTTGGGGAATCTGAGGAAGCTTTCTTGTACCTCTCAATGGTTGCTTTCACACTGTACATTAGCATTAATTCAATGTGATTTTTTAATTTAATTGAATAAACAAAATATTTTTAATATTAATATTCAAATAAAAAAAAATAAAAAACCAGAAACTGAGTAAAATTCACAACACATAACCTCCAAAAAGAATATCTCCAATTTAATTCAGAAATTAAAGAATGAAATTAAGATAAAACCAATGGACAAAAGCCATGGTTGAGTGTTTCTTAAGGTCAGGTTTATTCTGTCAACTCAAAATGTCAATGTGACATGATTTAATTTAGTAAAAAACAATTTAAAAAACAATAAAAAAATAAAAAATGAAACCCTCACTGTGACAACTTCCCTCAAACCTCAGACTGCTGCTACCTTAATTTCGTCGAGGCACTGATTGGCTGCCCTTGCCAAGCTGGCACTAAAGCCTAACATATGATTGGCTCATAAATCTAAGAAGGAAAAAAAAAAAACTTTTGAAACCCCACTCATTCCACCATGGATAATACCCATTAACCACAATCTTGAACCCTAGATAACTGTGTACAAGATACACTGCTAAATAATAAAAAAGAAAATAAAAATCAAATTGAAGAAATTCTACCATTGGAGGGCAGGTCGAGAAACTCAGTGAGTTTTCATTGGTTCACCACTCGCTCTCACTCCTGCTTCTTTTACTCTTTTAGTTTCAACAGTTTCAGAAACTTTGTGAAAGGCTTAAATTTTAGATGACATAAATTTTTAAATTTTTTATTTTTTTCTCCCCATTTCGGAGAAAAAATTAAGCTGAGTTAAGAAACAATACGGTGGCATCATTCATGACAAATCACTTCCTTTTGTCAGAAGTCAAGAGCAAGAAAATCGTGTATGACGTGACCAAAGATTCTTGCCACTCAGAAAAAAACAATTACTCTATAGCTAATTATTAATAAGAAAAAACCATGGTTAAATCCGAATAAGATTAATATTACAAACGCAAACACTGTTAGAGAAATACACACACTATACACACAAAAAGGTGTAATCTTTAGTACAAAAAGGTGTAATCTTTAGTGGGTTAGGGGAACTAGATCTGTACATTTAACAGAGACCCATCAATTTGAAACTTCATTTATGTATTAGTTAGTTCTATTACTGAAACAATATCAAGAAATCTTATCTTATCAACCCAATCTTTGCCCACTTTGAGGTTAAAGATCGTAACTTTACAGGTGTAAAACCCTAATTAGGGTTACTTTTGAGTTGGGATTTGAAAATTTTGATTAATGTTGAGGTTATTACTAGGAGAATTGTAAGAAAACATTTTCTATCGGAAACCCTCGTTTTGTATTTTCAGTTTAGTCAACCCAACAAAGAAGAAAGGAGAAAAGAAAAGGAAAAAAAAAATCCCTAATGCCAAGACTGATTTGATATTAAGGAAGAGATGAATGTACGGATGAATGGACGAATGTAAACTTGACAGGTATCACTGTGTGTGTGTGTGTGTGTGTGTGTGTGTGTGTGTGTGTGTGTGTGTGTGTGTGTGTGTGTGTGAGAGAGAGAGAGAGAGAGAGAGAGAGAGAGAGAGAGAGAGAGAGAGAGAGAGAGATGAAGAAAGAAAAAAACTTGACAAGAAAATGGAGGAAGATGTGAGGCTGATCTCACTGTTTCTTACATAACTTCCCAAATTTCCAACAACTATTTTGCTGCTACTGTTTTTTAACCTTGCACTAGATCTATATTATAAGATTGTTATAATTTATAAATATATAAAAAAAAAAGGAAAAAGAAAGAGGCAAAATCTAGCTATGTCAAGAAAAGCTTAAATCTTGACTGTACAAAAACATGAATATGTCCTTGCCTGAAAATCTTCCCCAAAATCCCACAAACACACAATCTTAATAAAACTATTTAGTACCCCTTTTAGATCGACAAATACAAAATCACAACACAACCACCCTTAGTTAGATCCTTCTCTTCTTCTTCTCCAAAACTCATAATAAACCAAGTTTATTTCAGATCCCACAAGAAAGTCTTTTTTTTTTTTTTTAAATAAAAATAAAAATAAAAATCAGCCCTTTATATATATACATATGATCTATATCATGTGTTGGTTTTCTTGATAAAATTTACTAGATAAAAATTCACCTGTTGTTTGAATACTCGTAGAGGCGGCCTCTGCTAGAGAAGACAATCAAAGCAACCTCAGCATCGCAAAGAACAGATAATTCATAAGCTTTCTTGAGCAGCCCGTTTCGGCGTTTGCAGAAGGTCACCTGCCGATTCGTCGTGTTTTCGATCCGCTTGATCGCAATCTTTCCCCTTCCGTTTTTCCTCTGCGGCGACATCTCTCTCGATTGATCACTTTGGAACTCCATTTTCTTGATTGCCTGTAGTGAATTATTTTGGATGTCAAATGAAGAGCACTAAATTACTTATAGCCAAGAAACAGTTGGAAATAAATATAATGGATATATATATACATATATATATTAATATGTATGTATATATATATATATATATATGGTTCCACTAACCTTGTATGGTAATTAGGGGGGATTTGAAGCTCAAAGTTGTGCTTTTTCTTTTCTTTTTTTTATTTCTTTCACAAATGTGAAAGGGAGAGAAGGAGGAAGCAGTATGGGAAGTGAACTAGGGGTTGTGTGTATATAAAGTAAAAAAATGACATTTGTTTCATAATACAAAGTTAATGTTGGCTATATATATATATATATATATATATATTACTTTATGGCTTTTGTTGTATGTTACATCTCCCGAAAATACGACAACGCACTCTTCTATTCCACCAATTAGGCAACGGAAACCCTTTCGACCGAATGCGTATGCATTAGCTTTTCGTGGTTCGTAGTGAATGAGAACCTACATACAAATCCAATAAATGCAAGAATAACTCACTTTTCAGCCATTCAATTTTTTGGATTAAAAGAACTTTTTTTTTATTCGTTGTTATTTTAAATTTCTCGATTAAAAGAAAATTGTAAATTGCCAAGAAATGCAAATCTTTATTTTTTTCATAGGAGAAGTTACTGCTATTCATTGATGGTAGAGCTTTTGTTAGCAACTTATAGTAATTTTGTTTTTCATGCCAGCAAATACACACACACACACACACACACACACACCCATATGACTTAGTTTAATTTTTTTACCTGTGTTTCTATCATGAGTTGATGTCTTTTCTTATATATATATATATATATATATATATATATATATATATATATATATATATATATATATATATGAGTGAGTTCTCAGATCAACTGCTCACTTTCCTGTATATAGTTCAATCCTCGTCCAATTAACATGGAACTTGTCTTACTATATTAAACCAATTGTCTTGGAAAATAAAAAATGAAGTCTTTCTTCTTTACCCAACAAAGCATTTGCTTAGCATTGCTATGAAAACTCATTGCATGCTACACTACCTAAGTATATATATATATTGGTGATAGTATAGTATTATCACATTCTAATGTATATTTTTGTGATATCTTTTAATTTTTGGTTTTATTTACAAATCGAACCCTTAATTCCAAATGAATTGTAATTTGGAACACAAGTATAGAATTTCTGTGGGATGTTTGCTCTCTTGCCTTGTAAGAATTTGTACAAAAATATTTGAACGGAGCCCAAATTTGAACTTCGGGGGCTGAATGCATTAAGAAAATCCTAGAGGGGGCGTTAGTGCTATTATACAAGATTTTTTTTTTAATATATTTCTATGTAAAATAATAGAGATTTGAGAAATATTGGGGGTCATGGCCCCCAGACCTTTTGCTGGTTCTGCCACTGCACAAGAATGTTATTAAAGCTAAGATAATTATTAGTAATATTCGTTGAAATAATGGAGGTAAATATTAATTATGAACATGATAATGTATATTTAGAAATTAAGATGTTAGCATCCATGTATTTTTCAAACAACTAATTCAGCCCATATCTTGGAGTAGAAAAATTGCCGATTAAGGTGAATACATCATTTAGAAGAACAAATCAACTGGAGTTTGAAGTTTTCTAATTAAGTGTGTTTTCCACGTGGGTGGCTGGCCCACATTTCTTTATGGTTGTCAATTGTCATTTGTAAATTGTTATCCTTAATCATATTTATTAGCTTAAACTTTGTTAATTCGCAATTAAATGTTACTATTCAATAAAAATATATATAATCATATAATGTTGGAATTTCAAAGAACGAGAAAAATAATAACCCCAAAGCTTAATTACACTATATATCTCAAAAAAAAAAAAAAAAAAAAAACTGAAAATGGTGAAATGTCATTTACACCCTTGTGTTAGGTTTTGGTTAATGCACTTTCTGAAGATATGACAATGCACTTGCCATTGAAGCCACAACAAGAAAATCTTCTTTCTATCTAATGTGAGGACCACAGTGATGGATACTACATCTCTAACACACACACACACACACAAATGTGTGTGTGTGTGTACATCATAAACGCAATGAATGATTGGCTTCTACTTTTACCTTTTTCTTTTGGTGTATCTATCTTATATGTATCAGCTGCCAAGAGTGCACATATTTATTACAAGTCACTTGTAAAAAAAAAAAAAAAAAAAAAAAAAAAAAATTAAAATTGAAGTTAGGTTTAAGATGAGATAATATAATGTATCTCTGTACTCAATAATGAGTTGAAGGTGCAAAGAAGAAAACAGGTGTGCTGGCATGGCAGAGTAATTCTTTATTAATTTCGATACAAAAAAGAAAATAAAAAATAAAAAAGAACAAAAAACAAATATTCTCTCAGACAAGGGGGACCATCATCAATATCAAACCTGATGTAAGATATCTATCATCTTTCAAGTTCAAGTTGTATTAGGAACTTAAGTAGTTTAATCCCTGCATAATTATAATGAATTACAATGATTTATAATGCAACCTAGGATTAATGTTTGAGGTGGTATTCAGCTACCTTCTCCCAAGATTTGCAGCTTTTGTCTTCGGTGTCGGTTTTATACAACGCCAGTCGAGATATCTGGAAATTCAAACCGTCAATGCTCTCATCAAGAACGTAAGCTTTGTCTTGAGCTGTTTTCTTCACTTCGTCGGTTAAATCTCCATAGAGTAGGCTCAAGTGCGGCATATACGCTGTACATAATTCGAAGATATCTCAGCACAAGCAAAACAACATTGTAAGAGAAATTCGCATAAACCATTCTTATTTGTGGGTAAATAAACATTCGGAAGTCGACAGGTAGCTTACGAGTTGTACTCTTGTAACCGAAATTATCCCAGCAATGTGCACCGGCTTCCAAAACCTGTTTTAAAAGAGTTACATGACACCAATGTTTTATTACCAAGAGCTATACGTGTAGTTCGTTACGATTAACAAGTTCATTAAAACATTGTAAGCAGAGCACGGTGGAGAATCAAGACTTTCTTATCGTTCGAGTATTATTAGCAAACTATTCAAGCACTAATATCTCGTAAGTTCGCACTTTTTGCCCTCTCGGTAATTAATACATTTCTGTTTCCTTCGAAAAATTCTTCTTAAATTCTCCTTCAAACGGAAATTATCGGAAGGACCTAGAATCGTTTAGCATCGAAGGTAGATTCATTAGCAGTGTTGTTTACCAATTATATTTCATCAGCAAAAACCTAACTGATCATCTTCAATTCAATTTTACAATTCACATTTACTTTGATAAATCATATGTTTTCTACAAAAAAATTACCTGTGAAATTCGAGAACAGCAACAAACAGAACAACATGCATTCAATTGGACTTTCAATTAATTACAAACAAAATAGAATCGAGGAGGTTTAGGTTTCACCTGAGGGGTGGGATGAAGCAGAAGAAGAACGCACTGATAAAAGAAAGTGCCGGTGGCGACTTTCTCCACGGCAGCATTATACGCCTTGAGTCCCTCACACGCGTGGTTGAACTTGTCACGCGCCTCGCTCTCCGTTAGGTTAATAGCCCCGACGACCGTCACGTGCGGCTCGAATTGGGGACCGCCGAACTCCGATCTGAGGCCGTCCATCAACTTCTTCAGCCGCGGCGTCAATTCCTCCGGCGGCAGCGCCCACACCGAATAAACATCTCGCTTGACTTCGCCGGAAGTGATTGTTGCACCGGCGTCCATGGAGAATTCGTATGTAGTATACTGAATATAGAAAGATCAGTAGACTACTCCGTTCGGTGGAATTTGTTTGTTTCTTAATCAATTTTTTTTTTTTTTTTCCGGTTTTGTTATTATAATAATAATAATTTTGGATCGGCCACGTTGCGGAGAATTGGAACCGTCGGATCATGTTCAAATCGACGTATGTGATTATTAGTAAAGAGATCCAAGAGAATAAGGGATATGCTTTAGAGGGTCAAAAAGGGAATTTTATGGCAGTTGACTTTCCAAATTTATTTGTATTCCATCTAGACTCAAAACTTAATTACAGTACAGAATGAGTGGCGGATCCAGGATGAAAATCCAGGGTATGCCGCATAGAAAAAAATAATAATCAAATATTCGAATATTAAATAGTAAAAATATACTAATGTTTTAATTACAACTCAGATTGAAAATTTATTTCTAGTCCAAGTGTAAATCTGTTCTCCTCTTTACTCATGGCTTGAAAAAAAAAAGATTTAGTGTTCTGAATTCTGATTTGGGAGAGGCACGTTTTTGGAGAGAAGGCTAAAACAAAATTTATTGAGGCAAAAAAAAAATGAACTAAAATCTTCTGTCTTTTTGGGGAGAAGGGCTGAAATAAATTAATTGGGGCAAAAAAAGTAAGAGGGGCTGAAGAAAAAAAATTGGGAAAGAGGGGCTGAAACAAAATTAATTGAGGCAAAAAAATGAAATAAATTTTTTCGTGTTTTTAGGGGAGAGGGTCTGAAAAAAAATCAATCGAGGCAAAAAAAAAGGGGAGAGGGGCTGGAAAAAAATAAACTTGGGGAGAGGGTCTGAAAAAAATATCAATTGAGGCAAAAAAAAGGGAGAGGGGCTGAATAAAAAAATAAACTAGTGGAGAGGGGCTGAAAAAAAAACCGGGGGAGAGGGGCTGAATAAAAAATAAACCAGGAGATAGGGGCTGAAGCAAAAAAAAGGGAGAGGGGCTGGAAAAAAAATAAACTTGGGGAGAGGGTCTGAAAAAAATATCAATTGAGGCAAAAAAAAGGGAGAGGGGCTGAATAAAAAATAAACTAGTGGAGAGGGGCTGAATAAAAACTAAACCAGGAGATAGGGGCTGAAAAAAAACTAAACCAAAAGAGAGGAGAGGGATTGAAATATAGTAGTAATCTCTATGCATTCTATAGGACTCGAACACATGACATCCCCACACAAAAACGAACATCCTTACCACTATAGCAACCATAATTTTAGAATTTAGGGTGGTCCATGGCATACTTGCCCACCCCCTAAATCCGCCACTGTACAGAACAGAACGTTAACAAAATAATACATTATAATTACCATGTAATAATACCACAAAAGCATTATTCTACCCGCACCCCCCTGATATACAGACTATCACTGTAAATTGACTGGGCTGCCACGTGTCACCCCCTCGATCAGGGAAAGGCTGCTATTTTCTTCATCTCCGTAGCTTCCACATCAACGGCGAAACCCTTCCCACTCTTCTTCCAGTAATCCGCCTGAGTATTTATCCTCTCCGGCACCGGAATTTCAGCTCGGGAACTTTTGATAGCTTCGGTTGACATGTTGTATTTGTCATCCCTCTTTTTCACCGTCTCAAGCTTCACAATTCCCAACTCCTCCGCTTGTGGTGACATCATCAGCGCCGGCGGACCCATCGGAAGCTTATCACCTAATTTCATTGAATTTATAAACCCTAACTTTTTACACTACTAAAGGATTTCATTTTGTTATAGTAGCATGCTTTTATACCTCTGTCGGTCTGCCACGTGCACCAGAACTTGCCATATGTCTTGGCAAGACTTTCTAGCTCGGGCTTCACCACCATTTCTGGAACCCTAGGATTCACCCATAGCCCTGATTTTATCTGCATCAGAAATACCAGAAATACAACGTGAGTGATTATATTAATGTATGAAAATTAAATTTAATTTCTTCTTCACCTCATGTGCATGTGAGTGCCATAGTTTTTGTTCATCCTGAGGTAAAGTCTCGAAAATCCGATCAGATACGATATACTCAACCCCTGCTCCATTGAAAATATGATTAAAAACACAAAATTGCATAATAAGGCTGAAAAATGAGTAGATTGATTAGGAGGAGGACCGATGAGGCGGCCGGAGGAGTCGTCGGAATCGTAAACGGCGCACTGGAGGAAGTCCTGATTCAGGCGGGTGACGTAATGGTGGGTTTCGATTTGGCGGGTCATGTCGTGGTTGTAGAGAGCGAAAGTGCATACATGTTGGTTCATCTTCTTGATTGGCTTTAAGGACTGCAGCATCTGTGCACCTTTGTCGAGCATGTGCTGTTCCATGCTCATCGGCTTTCCCGGCGGGATCTCTTCTCCGCCGTGCGCCACCGTCTTGCCGTGAGTTGCAGCCATGATTTTCTTCTTTTTTTTTTGTCTGATTTTTTTTCCTTTGTTGTCGACGAAGCTTAGTGCAGAGTCCGGGGGTTGAATAGAGAGGAGCGGAGTTCGGGTGTTGATGCAACGTAGACATGCAGGGTGTCGACGTGGCTGACATTCAATGAGTCTATCGCCACGTGGCAAGATGTGTGATGATTTGTATATGCATATTTCTGGACATGTGTGTGTTAGTGGCAACCACTTTGGCCCAGAAGAACACAAGATTAAATTTTGAACTCGTCATAAATCTTGTCACTGTATTAATGTATTTTTTCTTTAAATAATTAATTGATTTTTATAGTTTTTATGGGCCGAGGTCACAATATCTGTAAAATAGATGTTTTATTGATTTATCATTACAAGGAAAATACATACGTATATTAATCACGAGCTGTTTATCCAAGTAGTAAAAATCAAAGGAAACAAAACATGGATCGATCTAAATAAATAAATAATCAGGGAAAAGGAGCGGTGGATTTCATTTCTGTCTGTTGGAGGTCAACGGCGAAGCCTTTGCCGGTCATCATCCAATAGTCAGCATAACGAGTAGTTGACTCAGGCACGGCGATATCGACCCTCGTTTTACTCAGTTCATCCGATGATATTTTATACTTGTCGTCCCTCTTCCGAACAAGCTCCGGCGCAACCGTGCCCATGTTCACTACTTGTGGTGACGTCATCAGTGCCGGTGCACCCAGTGGCAGCCTATCTCCTGCAATATTAATTCAATTAATATATTAATATGTTAAACTGAAGACTCATTTAGTGTTATTTATTTATTAATTAATTAATTAATCATAATTACCTCTATCAACTTGCCACGTGCACCAAAATTTGCCGTACGTTTTAGCCAAGTCTCGGATTTCTGGCTTCTGAATCATCTCCGGAACTCCAGGGTTAACCCACAACCCTGACGTAATCTGCACCATATTTGGATTTAATTACAAAACCGATCCCTAATTAACTAAGTAATTACTATTGATATGTAATTAACTAATTAATATAATACAAAAAAATGCACCTCGTGACCGTGAGAGTGCCACAGCTTCTGTTCCTCCGGCGGAAGGGTGTCAAAAATCCGTTCCGATACCATGTACTCCACGCCTGCACGTGGAAGCTCAATAAATTAATACTCGATAAATTAATATTCGCTTGAATAATAATTTATCCCGATCCCAGCTCGGTGAAAACGTATTAAATTATTAATTTGACAATTTCATGATTCGCTAAATTAATAAAATTTTGCTGATTATTAACTGCATTAATTAATTTATACAGATTTAACAGTATTAATTTCCAAATGATGAAAAGATATACACACAAAAATTAAAAGTAATAATGAATAAATAAAAAATAGAAATCAGTAATTAATTAATTCGTGATTTATTATTTATAGTTTATAGAGTACCGATGAGGCGGGCGGAGGAGTCGTCGGAGTCATAAACGGCGGACTGGAGGAAGTCCTGGTTGAGTCGGGTGACGTAGTGGTGAGTCTCGATCTGGCGAGTCATATCGTGGCTGTAAATGGAGAAGGTGCAAACGTGTGC
>NW_012194114.1:3738743-3817071 GCF_000504015.1 Erythranthe guttata | reverse complement strand
CCCCGGAGCTTCGTCGCTTGATGCCATTGTTTTTTAGTGCTACTAATTCAATTATTTATCCGAGTTTCAGTTTTCAGATCACCGCTAATA
Source organism: Erythranthe guttata (assembly GCF_000504015.1). The sequence goes on along the minus strand of NW_012194114.1, from coordinate 3,816,981 downwards.
CTTTACTCTACTGGAATTAATATAACAGAGCGGTTCTCCGTTATTTGCGGTGGCCTCTTCTGCAGTTTCCACGTGGCCATGATTCATCGCTGACGTGGCTGAACTCGCTTAAAAGTTTAAATCACGTCACATAATAATATTAATATTATATATAAATATAAATTTAAGAATATACTATTTAATTTTATTTTTTTAATTATTTTCGAAATTATCACAACTTACATAAATAAAAATTGAAGACAACAATTTAACCGTACGTCGAGTGAAATACATTGGGTAAATCTTTACCTTTCATATACACACAAACACACACACATCCACATTGGTGTGTGTAGATTCGACGGTAAAAAAAAATCAAACATTAATTCTCCAAATTCTGCAGCTCATGCATTTTACTCTCATCACTCGTACTTTTTTCCTGCCTCTCCTCCCTGTACTTATACCTCGTAGATACAAACAGATAGATACAGAAATTCAACAGACTCAACAAAGAAAGCAGCCAATAGAACAGATTCAAATGGTTCCTATTGAAATTATTCCCGCCAAGCCACCCGCCACTTCTAGTAACATCCTTCGTCGCAGCGTTCACAATCTTCACCAATATCGTGCTGCAGAAGTACCCCAACGACATCGAAGTCCAGAGGAAACAGCTCGACATCGACTTAATATCCTGCGGCACCTGCGAGTAGAAAAACTCCAACAGCCCGACGTACGTGAACATATCCGCTATCCCGAATATGAAGTACTGGAACGACAGCCAGAATACGCTGATCGGGATCGGTGGGTCCCGCAGTGGGACCGCGTCCAGCATGCCGTGGTCCCCGGCGACCCGTTTCCGCTTCACTTCGACCACGGCTGCGACCGCCATTGACAGGGATGAGAGGATCAGCCCGACTCCGATGCGCTGGAGGTGGGTTATGCCCGTTGGTATGCCCGTGAATTTACGGATGAACGGGACTATGATTTGGTCGTATAACGGGATGATGATGATTAGGAACATGATTGGGATTATGGGGAGGGACGCGGGCGGTATTTGGAAATTGTTTGCGATGGTTTTGTCCATTGTGACGCCTTGCTGGACGGAGAATGTTTGGAGCTGAGCTAAGCATAGTGTCATGATGATTGTGCAGCAGAAGATCGGGACCATGTTTAGTAGGATTTTCACGTTTTCGACTTGTGTAACTGTGCACAGTTTCCATTGACTAATTCGCCCCTGCGATTCCGGTGTTTGGATTATTGCTGCTTTATCCAAGAACCTGTAGTAGTGTAAAAATGGTTGTAGTATATGAAGCTGAAATGTTAACTGTTGTTTTCATTTTACTAAATACCGTTTTTTGACTTCGAACGTGATTTTGACCCTTTTCTAGTCCAATTTTGGCGAAATTCACAACACGGAAACTGTAGTCCTTTGAGTTAGCTTTCTAATCCAACATGAGTCAGCTAGATTAGATGTCGGGTGACAAAGTTATGTATGAATGAGTTACGGATGGCTCAAAATATTAAAATTTTGGGCAATGTTTATTGATTCATGCACATCTTTCTCTCCGGACATTCAATCTTGGTAATTCAAATTGGATTAGTAAGCTAACTAAAAAAACTACAAATTCCGTGTTTTGAGTTTTGCCAAATTAAGACTCAAAAGTCAAAATCATGTTTGAAGTCGAAAAAGTATTCTTAAAACCCAAAACGGAATATCACTTATTGAATGCAATAAGATATTAACCTGAAAATATTAGTGTGGGGTAGAAACTCTGATTGGATAATTGCAGCTTCTTTATCTTTGCTAATCTCGTACAGCTCATTAGTGTCCGCGGGAAGTCGAAGCTTTCGGTTACGAATGGCTACAACGAACACCTGGTTTGTATATATACATATATACAAAGTAAGAAATATGATCTAATTGAGTATTTTTTTTTTTTAAAATTATTTATATACGTTTGTTTACCTGTACGATTTCAGTGAGGGCGCTGCTGCCATTAACGACATGTATACGATACTGAGGTAATCCAACGGCGAATACGATTATACCGAACAACATAGCAATAGTGCTGATTGTGAAACCCCAATCCCATCCCTTATGATCTTGTATCCATACAAGAAAGGTCAAACTAATTGCAGCTCCTATGCATAAAGAGAGTAGAAGCCAATTGAAGTAGCTCGATTTTTGTCTAGCCTCCTTCGGGTCATTATCCTCGAACTGGTCTGCACCGTGAGACGGTAGTGCCGCCTTAACCCCGCCAGAGCCCAGCCCCACCAAGTAAAGAGCCACGAATAGAAGTGCAGCGTTTGCCCCACCGACTTTCACGCAGTGGGAAGTCGGATCGAAGATTCTGCAGAGTGGTGGCTTCAGTTTCGGGTAGTGGGCTTGCAGTGCCAGCAGTGCAAGTCCCTACAATAAAGAGGATCAAAGAATCTAATCACTTCATTTCAAGAAACGACACGTCAGCATTATTAATCGGTCGTCGTTATGCAAATTAATTACCAAGAACTCGACCGTTGTTGAGAGAAGAACGGCTTTGAATCTGCCAACGTAGGTGTCTGCTAAGAAGGCGATTAGGAGTGTGATTATGTAGCTAGTGCCCATGTAGTTCGTCAGCTGATTGGCTGCTTCCGATAAGTCGAAGTGCATCACCCCGACAAAGTAGGTCACGAGATTGACCGCAAGAGCCATTGTTGCCATGCTCTCGAATACAAATGCACCTTCGTGTGCACACGCAAATCAAATTAAACCAAAACCGAGTTAGTTAAGAAATTAAGGCACTCGACATATGAATTAGAATTTTGGGTTATGTTTTTTTCGTTACCTAAGACGAGTAAAGAAGTGCTGGTTCCTCCATGCTTGTCTTTTCTTGCGGTTTTGCCTTTCCAATCGACCTTCCCTTCGATAAGCTGCGCGGTTTCCTGCATATATACTAGAATGTCAGAATATGCAATACGGAGAACTAAATGAAGAGTGTCGAAATAGTATACCATTGATAAGTAGCTATCGTTTCAGACAATGGTTGCAGAGAATCAGACGAGTAGTGCGAGTGGCAAAAGCTAGAACTGAAGAAGGTATTTATAAAGAGATGGTGATTAGTGATTAGTGATTAGTGATTGTTAGTTAGGTATAAAGAAACAGTTGTGTCTTTTGTTTGAACATCCTTGTACAGCATGTAGGAATTTTGCCGTCTTGGTAAGGAAGATTCCGTTGACATAGTCAAACCTCGAGCTGTGCTCGTATAAGGCAAACACATAAACATCTGGATTTTGATGTTTTTTGGCCTTTTTAAAGCAACCACTTGCTTCACATCGACATCATTACGTCAGCATTCATATATATATTTATTACAACATCTTTATCAGCCGTGAGAGCTCTGGACAACAGAAAAGCTTCAAGATTTTCATTGTACGATAGAAACCGTTGAGGCACAGGACAAGAAGAAACCTGCACAGAAGAACCTGTCGTAAAACCCGATAATGTAGACTTATTCGTATCGTTGAGTAGTTCAAAATTATGAAATAATTTGAGTCGTTTTTTTCTGGACCCTGTCGATGCATCATTTTTCTTGGACGGTCTTGTTAACGTTTGTCGAACCACTGTGCATTTAGGACGTTAACTAAATAGACTACTACATTCGGCAACTATTAGATTGTCCGTTTTGAAACTGTCTTCTGAAAAAGACCATGCAATATGATAATAATAGATAAAACGATCAAATTCGACAGAATTTAAGGAACCAAAATCAATAAATGAACCTCTCTTTTTATTACATAGTACTTCAATTAAATAACAAAATATCGAGAAAAAAAACCCAAACGTTATTGAAAAATTATATCAACAAATGTACAGAAAAATCGACTTACAGATTCCGCCAGTGACAAAATGCAGAAATATGGCAACCTGTGAATGTGAGTTATTACAAGTAAAAGAAAAAAAAAAAAAAATATCCTACACAAAAATAATTCTCTCAGTAATTCAACAAAGAGTACTTCACACGTAAGACGATTCTTCCTTTATCAACTCCAAGCTTAGCTCCCGTAACCAACCAGTGACCTGGCATATCTTGAGGCCCTTTCGACATTTCCGTCATATCCACTATTTTCGCCAGTTTCTCACTCGAAGAAGAAGAAGACGAACCATCAATTTTTTGTGGAGCAGAAAGATTCGAGGGGCTATGATCCCATACAGACCGCCTTATGGTGCACCCCGGTACTTTCGAGAACAGTAGTTTCAAATGCAACACACTTTTAGCACCAAAATCCCAAACACCCAACTGGGCCCCGGTCACAATGTGAACGCCGGAAAGATCTCCAATGCATGTATCGGTATATTCTATCGGTGCAGTGCTCACATGGGAGAAATTCTTCCACTTAATAGGTTCGAACCATCGGCTGTCCTGTTCTTCGGGACCTTGCCACCTAGGCGCGCCTATAGCCATGTGAGCGTCCCAATGCGGCTGAAGAATCTTGGGAAGAGAAACTAGGTGTTGTAAGTTGATCGACAGACGATTCTGTTTGATGCCTTCTAAGCTTAGTTTGAGTCCGGTCACTGGCTTTCGGCCAACGGTTATCTGGAATAATAATCATTAAATGTTGGGAGTTTTTACAAGTGAAAAGGAATAATACTATGGGTTAATTACAACCACCCCTGGGGTATTGTCAAATTACGAAACCCTCCCTTCTGTTTGGGTAATTACAACCACCCCTCAACTATAAATCTTCTTACACGGACACCCTTGCAGTTTCAAATTTAGTGGAATCTTCTAGATTATATGGAATATTCTCAATTTTGGACCCGATTTATTCCATTCAAGCTCCAAATTTTGAAGCTAGATGATCATAAGATGTGTTTTTGGCTTGTGTATATCAGATTATGGTGCATCATAAATTGTATTTTTGCACAAAAAGAGTACAAACTAGAGAACATTCCACAGAATCTAGATGATTATGTTGAATTTGACACCATAAGGGTGGAGATGTAAGAAGATTCATAGTTGAGGGGTAGATGTAATTATCCAAACATGAGGGTTTTTTTTGTAATTTGACCATACCTCAGGGGTGGTTGTAATTTACCCTAATACGAGTAATCAACAAAATAATGCATCACTGCAATAATATGTATACCTGATCTGGGCTTATGTAAAGCTTAGGACCCATTAAACTGAACTGAAGAGACGAACAGACAGGTTCTTTTCTTTGCATGGTGTTTTGCTCTGGAGCCCAAGCTCGAGGAATTTGGAAATCTAGGAAATACTGTAGATCCTCGATCGGCGGCTTGTCTGAACATAACATGTGATATAAGATGTAAGAAAACAGAATGCCAAGAATATCATGGAAGATTTAGGACAAACATGTTTTCAGTGCATAATGTTGTTTTGCCGACTGCATGTAAACTAATAATCATTGTTCTTACATGCAATTTATGGCAAACGAAACAATAATTCATGCAATTTATTTTTCTGGCAAACGAAACAATAAAAAAAGGAGAAGTTCTTACACTCCAAGTATAAGTCAATAGCACGAGTCAAGTGTTTAATCCCAGTCACTCCTTCGAGCAAAGAAACAAGGGGCATAAATGTCATTTCGATGACATCAGGCGCTCCTTCTACAGTCGTTGACCACTTGGCATAGCTCTGTTCAAGGTCGTCTCCCCCTCTCCTTCTGAAAATTACAGTAACATCCTGCAAGCAAACCAACTCTGTTACTCACTCGAACACTAAATCTTGTAATAGAAAAACTATTTTTTTACGGTACAAACTAACCTTGTCCTTGTATTTTAAGGTGCCAGCACTTGTATTAGCTTTTGAATCCGAGAATCTCTGGTCTCCAATGTCTTTTACGTAGTTCTCGATATCTGACGTGGACAAAGGCGATGATTGGTGCTGTCTAATGTAGACTACATCCTTTCCACCAATTGTTGCAGAGGTAACAATATGGGTTCCGTAGTTTTCGATAAAGCTGATACAACCATTCAATTATATCAAACAATATGCAAGATTAAGAGATTAGGTGAAATCAGTTGGCTTTCGAATTTAATGATTCACCTTGCTAGAGCTGCGGGATCCCAAGAATATGGAACTGCTCGTTTTATTTCATCTCGCAAAATTAAATTGGATTTGACTAATTTGGCACTAAATAACGGGACAATGTATCCAACCACGGCAAGAGATTTTGTCGCTGCTGCATCGAGTTGCCATGAGCCACTGAAATTGAACATAGCATTAAAGCTTCCGAGTGGTATCTGACCAGGTAAATTTGACTTCTCATTGAAGTATTTCGCCATCTGTAAATTCACGCACCACAATGCATCATTGACTCTTAAAAATAAACCATATGATAAACAAAAAAAAAAATCAACTAAGGCCTTGTTTGGGAATTACGATTAAGTTTGACATACAATATAATCAAACTTGGTCGAATATTTGCATACGAAGAATATTTCGTCTATGATTACACAATCCTAATTTCGCTTTTCGGATCTATTAAGGTACACTTATTATGTACTACATAAGAGAGGAACATCATATTAAATTGACCACTATTTATACATAATATGAAACTAACATATCAAATGAAGCAAAAGACTTAAGTCCAACTACAACAAAATGATGACACGGTCCTAAAACTCGTATTCATAATCTTATCGCAGATTCCTATAATGGATTTAAGAAAGTCTCCTAATTCATCAGCATCAATGAGTACGGAAATCAAGAAAGAAACCCTAATTCAAGGACTTCTAGAAAATCATGTCAGTTCATTGAATTGCCATAACCCAGAAAGATACTATATCCAGCCATTAAGATTTTTTTATTACCATAACGAGAGAGAGAGAGAGAGAGAGAGAGAGAGAGACTAACCTCGTGGAAGCCCAAAACAGGGGTCTTCTCATCAGAACTGTATTCTTCAGAACAATCGATGTCAACAGAAACATTTGGGATGACATAAGATTCGGAGATTTCAAGGTTTCTGGTTTGGTGTTCATCAATATGAACCAGACGAGAACCGGGTACACCCTTACAGTACAAAAGCCTGATGTCAGAGGTGACGTCAAAGCCACGACCCAGTGCTTGGATTGAGTTGCAGAGAGTGGTGATTAGTGCATTTTCGCTGCCACTATGGTTGTTCGCCATGGAATTGTAATGAAAGATTCAAGAATGGTTCATCGGCCCTGAAAATATGAAATACACTCTGAAAAAAGATTGGATTTTTTTTGGGGGGTTTCAGTTCTTGATTCTTGATTAGTTTCTTGAGAGAAGGGGAAGGAAGGAGGGCGGTGTTGGTGGGTCAAAGGTTGGACTTTGGATTTGACAAATAACAATGTTGTTTGTTGGTTGTTTTGTTCAAATAAAAATCAAGTTTGACTGTAAATATTATGTAATTAATAATACCAAGAAAACGCGTTGTCCTTTTGTTTGGATAATCTTTTATTTGACCAGTCCTTTTCTTCCTTCTCTCCCTTGTCCCCCTACTTTTAATCTTTCAACATTCTTGTGCTAATCACAATTATATTTTTCTCCCAAAAATAAAAATAATTAATAAATAATAATAATAATATTTAGGAAATTTAATACAGGATCAATTTTAGAGAACCCCACATCTTACTAACTAAAATAATTAGTTAATTAGCCTCGTCTAATCCAAAGTAATCCGATACAAGCAATCGTTAATATGATACGTAAAATTCTTGAAATGAGTTTAAGACCCGTGTGTTCTAAACATTAATCGATTGAGAGGGAAGTGTCAATTTCCCTCGTCGAAGATGTGGCAACACCTGTCTGAGTTTCATCTAAATCGGGATACAATTCATCGTACTTTTCTCTAAGTGCTTGAAGCTTCATTTCATTGTCAGAAATGGCTGGATACATATTAAACTCCTGTATAGTGATACGACCACGAAGCATGCTAACAACCTCGGACATTGTAGGCCTTAGTGCTGGAGATGGACTTGCGCACAGAAGAGCGATTCTTATCATTTTCTCCGCCTCGTATCTGTTGAAGTTCGAACCCAGCCTGGGGTCCACTATTTCCATCAAACTCCCCTTCTTCTGAAGAACAAGAGCCTGATAAAAAAATATAAAAAAATATAAAAGAACGAAAAATTAAGATTTGAGAATGTGATATACATTTTGGATGTTGATTCTCTAGATTTGTTCTTCTTACCCAGTCAAGAAGACAAACGAAATTCTCACTGGGCCGGTATTTCATGATGTTTTTACCAGCAACGATTTCTAATGCCACGACACCAAAGCTGTACACGTCAGCTTTATAGGTCAAGTAACCCCACAGTGCGTATTCTGGAGCCATATAACCACTGAAGAAACAAAAAATGATTCTTCACTATCATATTAACTAAAATAAAAAACGGAAGTGCCATAATAATGGGAGAAAGAAAAACTGACATAGTCCCAGCAACTCTAGTACTGATGTGGGTGTTCTCTTCTTCGTCAAGTTTGGCTAACCCAAAATCGGATATCTTCGGATTAAGATCTTCGTCGAGAAGAATATTATTTGTCTTGATGTCTCTGTGGACGATTTTCAATGTTGACTCTTCATGCAGAAAGGTCAATCCTTTTGCTATGCCTGTACAAATCTTTTGCCTTGTTGGCCAGTCCATTTCCAGCTGCGATTCCTCTGGTCCTGTACTTGACAACGGCATCAAACTTTATATACCGGATAAAAATAATCAGACAATGATAAAATCCAAGTGAGTAACGTTATTTACCGAATAGGGCTCGGGCAAGATTGTTATTCTCCATGTACTCGTAAACGAGCAGTAACTGGTTTCCTTCTATACAGCATCCGTACAGTTTGACGAGATTTGGATGATGTAATCCAGAGATCATGCCGATCTCATTTACAAACTCACGATTGCCTTGTTTTGATTTGGAAGAAAGCTTCTTCACGGCAATAATTTTACCGTCCAATAATGTTCCCTGCAATTAAGAATAAAGGGCCTCATTGATATTTAAGATCATGCCAAGGCTATAGCCCAAGAGATATCGAAGTTCGTACAGATACGTACTTTGTATACAGACCCAAAACCACCTTCCCCAATTTTGTTTGCAGCATCAAAGTTGTTTGTGGCAGCTCTGATTTGTCTATAAGTGAAAAAACCGGTTTGCAAATCTAGTCCTCTCAACTCTGCAAAAATGAACTGATTTGAGATGCAAGTTTTACTTTTAATTGAACTCCTAAAAAAACTCCAAGTGTCGTATCCGCATCACCTTGTTCTCTTGAGATCCTGCCTCCTATATATCGATACCACCAATAATAACTGATAACTGCAAGAATGAGAAACGAGGCCGACACAGATGCTCCTATTTTGATGGCAGTCTTCTTGTTTCCTTTGCTTGGAGGCTTAAAATCTACATAGAAAAATGAAATGCAAGAATCAGTTCAAAAGAAAATAAGTTTAAAAGATGATAACAGCAATTAATAGACAGTAATACCAGATTCGACAGAAATAGCAGATATTAAAGGGCCATAAGTTCCTCGGACTGGGACAGCTGTTGTCCCCTTTCCAGCATATTGAAAACGTATCTCGAGGGTTTTATTTATCACAATTGCTTTAAAGTTTTGTACCACAGATTTGTCAACTCCTTTTGCCTCTTGCTCGATATCAAAATCCTTCAGTCTCCGTTCTCCCTGCATGAAACATAGAGTGAAAACAAATAATAACAAAAGAATCAACCGAAAAAACTGCACTGAATTTTGTAAAAATACCTGAATATACACATCAAACATCCTTCTTCCAAGACTTTGGAATGACTGATTATTTCTGAAAATTGTCTCCGCAAAGTGAAGTGTCACAGTGTAGTTTCCATTTGCTAAGCAACGGCCGTAATATGTGAGTGATATAGGGGAGAGCCGAGCAGTTGTATACAATTCAGAGTCGTTCATTCTAAGAACAGATACGTTTTTAGCCAGATAGTCATTCATAGTTGTGTTACGGCCCCAAAAGTCCCCTGTACTACTAGTTCCCCAGTTTGTTTTTCCTGGGACAAACTTTTCCGAACCTGCCGATGCTTCATCCGCATCAAATTCTATGTTGCCAATTTTAGTCACTTTTCCACCACAATTAATATGAAATGAATAGGAATCTGCCAAAAAAATCCAAAATCTGATAAGTGTCATCATATATAACGTTGGATTGATATTCAATTGAGAAACCTATAAACTGATGTCTCACCATCTGAACAAGGCAAGCTCTTCAGGCATTTCCCAAGTTCTCTGCATTAGTTCGTAGAAGAAAGCAAAAAAAACATGAAAGAATAAATAGATTCACAAAATGAAGCCAGAATGATTATCATCTAAAAGCTATATGACTTGCAGCTTTTAAGAACTTACTTGGTTTTTCCCCCATCATAGCTTCTGAACAAGTTTCTGGATACAAGAAAGGTTTAAAACAATGAAAAGAATAAAAACCAAGATTAGGTCACAAATCGTAAAAAAGGCAAGGCGTGCGTAAAAATAAGGCTCACAGAGTTTCCCGACAAGTTGACGGAACAGAGCTCTCACTAAAGTTGTTGTAAGAAAGATCAATTTGGCTGCACACAAGTAAATTCTGTCAGATTCTATCTCCAGCACTAGAAATTAATTGATTAAAATATTTTATATTTTGATTATTATCAGGAACAATTGAGTTGACATACTGTTTAGTATCTCTGACCTTGATCCAATCAGGAATTGGCCCAGTGAGAACGTTGCCAGACAGATACCTAACCATTCAAACGAAGTCGAACATACTCAAACAACTATGTGTTTAGCAAATTAAGTCAATACCTATGCTAGGTTCTGTAAAAATGAATCGAATATGAAAGTTCAACAGTTCCTGGAAATCAAACTAATGGACAAAATAGTGTGTAATTAGTAAATTACATACATGGTCTCCAGTTTTGCCAGAATTTCAAGATTTGGAATCAGGCCTTCCAACTTGTTGAAACTCAGATCCCTGTCAGTAAATAATAGGTTTATTTCATAATCGACTTCGAAATAATGTGAAAAAACAAATAAAATTGATATAGACTAGAACATAAAAGAAAATTAAAGAAAAAAAATGAACTGGGATTGAGAGTTACAAAGTCTGCAACTCTGACATATCTGCCAAGTATATAGGAATTTTCCCAAAAATATTGCAGCTCCTTAACATTCTGCAAAAATGGAACAGTTTTTCATTTAAATGTTTAGAAGAAAGGAAATACAAAACCCTCCAGATGGTTCTAGATGTAAACTTTTACTCACAATTTCTTCATTCCTCTCATGTCTCTCAGTTGTGGAAACTCTGAAGCTCCTCCATTTAAGTCACTGATCCTTCTACAGATATGACATTCACAGTAATTCATTATCACTAGCTATGTTGCAGAGCAAAAAATAATAATTCTAGATAAAATCCAGACATTGCAGGGGTAGTTTGGGCTGGTAAATAAGTAAATGACTCACACTTCAGTTAAATTCTTCAAGACCGAAATGCTAGAAGGTATTGGCCCTTCAAAACCACTGGCCTGTAACTCTCTGTCAGAAATGCTTATGAATTAGACTGAAAACAAAGAAATTCCGGATAATATGTCTGAATAGAACTTACAACTTTTGGAGGTTTGTCCAACTCTCGAAACTAGGTATTTTCCCAGTGAAGCGGTTGCTGCTAAGCCTACTGCAGTGCTCCCAGAGAATGATAAATCAATTTAACAGCACAACTAATAGAAAATAATAGCATTTTTTCCTCCTGTCAAAAACAGCACACATATACTTACAGTTCTGTCAGATTCTTGAGATTATTGAGTTCCATAGGCAATTCATCTGTGAGATTATTAGCACTGAGAATGCTGCATTAGCCAAAAAGAAGAAAGCTATTAGGTTTCTATGGATGTAAATGAAGACTCAACTTTCAGTAAGTTCATCAAATCAGATAAGTCGTCAAAAAGGTCTAACAGGTTGTTTAAGTTGGTCAGATTCCCTAGCTCGGCTGGAACAGCCCCACTAAAAAAGTTGCTCTCCAGGCTCCTGAAAATTGAGTATTATCAAATTAAATCGAAAGCTCGACATTGTCCTTGTGTGCACTATCATAAAAAGGGGAAGGGGAGAGATAGAGAGTTTACTTACATATATACAAGTGTAGTAAAATTCCCCAAGTATTTCGGTATGGGCCCAGATAAGCGGTTTACAATAACAGACCTGCAGAATCTTCCTTTCTTGATAAAACTACAAATTGAAATAGTACAATATTGTCCAAGATTAAGAATCAAGTGAAGCTCACATGTACTCCAGTTTCGTAGATGCCCACTCCCGAGGGATAGTACCATTGAGGTAGTTACGGGTGAGGTCACTGCAACCAATAGACATGACTTCATCAAGAATCGAGAAACGGTTATTCTACGTGGAAATAGCGTAAAAAATGATAATTTTCATACATTTTCTTAAGGTAAGGTAGCTTTCCTAGAGAACGTGGGAGGACACCAGCTAAATCCTGTCCTTTAAGGAATCTGTTAAGAGAACAGAGGTTTCTCTCTCGGTAAACATTCTCTAAAAACCATAGATGGAAGCTAGAGATTATCTCGTAGAATTTAACGGCCAAAACTGACTACAATTAATGAAGATTTTGATCAGCAAGAAAACTTACATGCTTTCTACATGACATACTTTATCAGGGTATTCACAATTACAAATGACAGAATTGTTGTACCATGGCATGTCTTTCCTAGGTGGAGTTGTCCAGTTTGAGTGGTTAGAACAAGGATTTAGGCTAAAGTCCCAATCCTTTTTGCCCAACTGATCAGCTATTTCACGAAGAGCATTCTCTGCAAGTTTAAACCCATTACCACCACTTAAAGATGAATGGACACATGTTCAACAGAGGCATTGGTCGAAAAGAAGTTAAAAATTCAAGCAGAAATATTTAAAGAAAAAAATTATCGAGCATTGCAACAACTGACAACACTCAAAACAAGAAAACTAAAGAACCTTACTTTCTTCCTCAGGGAGATAGCCATTCTGTGCTAAAGTAATTTTTGCTTGCAGACAAAGAAATATTGTTAAGATGTACATGAAAGTGAAAAAGGTTTTGGGGATATTAACAATTGTCTGCATCTTAATTCTTGATCTTAATACAAAATCTATTAGGCTGACATATTCATGGTGGAATATGTATATATACTGAGCATGAGACATTCACTTAATCCCTTTAGACAGGTAGTGTGACTTTAAAATAAGGTGGGACCTTCAATAATATGGTCATAATTACAAAATGTTGACATTGATTTTATTATTATATTTTACAAACACCACTAATTTTGCTTGTTTTCTAAATTTCGGGACTCAGATATTTTCATATATTCATGCAGATCGCAGACAACCAGTTTTCTTAAATTTGTTTTGGCTGATACTGAATTATTGGTGACCACTGTTAGTATTAACTATTAATAGCCCCATCCCACACAGTGCAATAAACTTTACCTAGTTATAGATAGAACGAAAAGGACCTGGTTAGAAATTTGGCTAAAAGACAATACCTAAAGAGGAGACCATATCTTAATTGTATCACATGAATTAAAGAATGTAATTCTACTTTTGAGCTACAATTAAATTAAATTACCATCAAAGTATAAAATTAATACTCAGTATGTGCAATTAGTGCTTACTATCAGTGGTAGCCCTGAAATCAAACTGTATATGCAACGTTGGGCCCTCTCCCAGACTTTTCCATTCATTCACAGTGCCAGAAAGACTTCGGATCAGAACAAAACTGGAAATAATTAAATAATTAATAATTGAAAAATAGAAAAAAAAAAAATCATAAATGCTTTCTCAGTAGCTAAATCATCTTATCCCCCACCCGAAGACTTTTCTCTAACATACGAAAAATCAATAATTAATATCGAATTCATACCATATAAAACAAGGGAACTTCCACTTTCTTTGCCGCCGTCGTCTTCGACCTAATTGCAGCATCCAGATTAAATGGATTCAGATTCAAACTCCGATAAGACGCCATTAACGAGTGTGCGAAGCTTGGTTGAACTGTAATGGCCCGCTTTGATTTTGTTAATTACACTGATTTTGACGGTGCGATTTGTTGCTGCAAATAGGAAGCAATCAAAATTATTTTCACGAACTGGGTCGATTTATTACTGCTATACGCAGTAAAAACGCGTTTAAGGCAATCCCCGCTTTTAATTAAGGAAATTAATCTTTTTCAAGATACTACTAATATTTTAATTAAGGAAATTAACCTTTTTCAAGATACTACTATTATTCATGGTGGTTTTAATTAGGAAAATTGGTTGTTAGAGACTGATCAGATTTTTAATTTCCTTTCCTCAACAAAATTCAAAATTGAAAAAAACAAAACAAAAGAAATCCTGTTTAATAAATGTTATAATTTTTTAAAGATAAAAAAATTGACCTAATATAATTTCCGATTAAATTAATATTACAGTGTGTTTTTTTTTTTACAACAACAAAATTAGCCTTACATGTATCAGTAAATGTGAAAGTAATTACAAATTTACAATATCAATGTAATACATTGTCTCTACTAATCTCATTAAAACCAGACGTGGACGAAGAAAAAGCCGGATCGGTTCGTACGGCAGTCGAATCCTGCGACGGGGTCCACGTGGAGCTCTGTTTTTGCCTATCCTGGTGGAAATCTTTCATAGCTCTAAACCTGACGTCATTAGTGTACGTGCTTCCTTCAGGAATCGAATCTGGAATATCCATTTTTCCTTCGAGCATTTGCACAACCTCAGTCATTGTAGGCCGCACGGACGGAGTCGCGTTCGTGCACAAAACTGCTATTTTCACCACCCTCTCTACTTCCTCTCTCTTCATGCTCGAACCCAACCTCTCGTCGATTAGTTCGTCGATTTTTTTACTTTCTTGCAAGTGATTAGCCTGTCGTATATCATATTCGTAACTTCTATTAGTATACACTAAAACAAATTAAAAAATTAAAATGGTTTTGGTACGGTACCCAATCGAGAAGGCAAACAAAATTACGGCTCGGCATGTAGTTGTTGTTGCTTTTCCCACTGACGATTTCCAAAATCACGACCCCGAAGCTGTAAACGTCTACTTTGTCGGTGAGGTAACCCCATAGAGCATATTCCGGTGCCATATATCCTCTTCATCAATCCACACGAAAGATTGCGTTATTTTTAGTGACGGGTATTATTATTTAGTACGGCGAAATTGAATTAGAAAGTCGACCAACTTACATTGTGCCAGCAACTTTGGTGCTAATGTGAGTCTTCTCGTCTTCATTTAGCCTAGCCAATCCGAAATCCGATATTTTAGGGTTGAGATCTTTATCCAGCAACACGTTAGTGGCTTTAATGTCTCGATGCACAATTTTCAGCCTCGATTCCTCGTGTAGAAAAGCTAACCCTCTTGCGATCCCGATACAAATCTGGAACCTTGTGGGCCAGTCCAGCATCAATTGGCTTTCCTTCGAATCTGCAAGTATTGTCATTCACTGCATTAAGGCACAAATAATATAATGTACCAACAAATATTTTATGGAATTAAAAAATATATATATATTACCGAATAAAACATGTGCAAGGCTGTTGTTATCCATATACTCGTATACGACTAGCAACTGATCTCCTTCGATACAGCACCCGTACAGCTTCACGAGATTTGGGTGCTGTAAACAAGAAATCATGCCGATTTCATTCAAGAACTCGCGGTTGCCTTGTCTTGATTTAGACGAGAGCTGCTTTACGGCAATTACAGTACCATCGGGTAGTACACCCTGCATCAGAAAAAAAATAAAAATCACAAGAACGGAATTATAAAAAAGACTTGAGTAATCCTTTTCCGTAATTCGTAAAATCAGCACCTTGAAAACAGGACCGAAACCACCTTCTCCAATCTTGTTTGAAGGATCGAAGTTGTTAGTAGCAGCTCTAATTTGTTTCAGAGTGAAAGCAACCGTTTGGAATTCTAGACCTTCAAATTCTGTCAAAAGAAAGCAGAAAATCGAGCCTTTTTTTTTAATTGAATTTTTGCAACTCCATTCACATTTCGGATTGCAGAGAGATATACGAGTAAGTACGATTTTGATCTTATCGAACCCATTTTTTCTTTATCAGCAATACCTTTTCCACGTCGTTTTTTGCCTTTTAAGTAACCTTTCCACCAAAGGATGCTTAACATCAAGAAAATAACGCACACCGCCACAACTGGACCTACTATATAAGCAGTTACATTCTTCTTGTTGCCATCTGAACACACTTTAAAGTCTGCAAGAGTAATCGACAAATAAAATATTTAGTTAAAAAATAAAAAATTAAGCTTTACGGAAATTTATCTTAAATAAATGAAAGTTCTCACTTGGATTAACTGAAATAGCCGATATGAGAGAACCATAATCTCCTCTATTGGGAATTCGTGTAGTCCCTTTACCAGCCCAGTAAAAACGGATCTCCAATGTACTATCTGCCACTGTGGCATTGAAGTATCTAACGACGGGCTTTCGAACTCCACGAGCTTCGTTTTCTATATTGAAATCTTCCCTAACTAATATTTCCTGATATCATAAATTATTATCAGAAATAAGTTTGACACCTTATCTTGGTAATAATTACACCGAGTTCGAAAAAACAACCTGGATGTATATATCAAACATTCGCCTTCCAAGACTGTGATACGTACTGTCGTTTGCGAAGAGTATTTCGGCAAAGTGCAAGCTCACATTGTAACTCCCATTCTCCAAGCAATAATGGAAATACGTAAGTGAAAGAGGGCTGAGGCGGGCCCTACTGTATAAGTCGGGGAGATTTGTTGTCGATGTAGTTACGATAGATCGTGAGTGTTGGTAAATAGGTTCGTCTATGAAATCACCGGTGCTAACAAAGCCCCAGTAGTTATCGCTTAGGAATCTCGCGGCATCACCTCCGGTGTCTCCTTCGTAAATAACTCTCCGATTGCTTTCTTTGAGATTTAGATTCTCTCCACCACAATTGACATGCAACGAACATTTATCTGAAAGCAAAACGTAACATTCTTGATTATAAAATTGCGGGCTCTAAAATTCGGAGCAAAATCATAGAATACTTACACTTCGGGCAGCCTACATCTCTGGTACATGGAAGGATTCTTTGTCTGTTGAATGTTAAGAATACGAGCATTTATCACGACAGATGCGTTCGAGTATATTACTAAAAGCAGAAAGAAAAAAGTGCGTCTTACAATGTATTCACTGTAGATGAGCCTTTGAACAAGTTTACGTTCCGATTCCTGCAAAGGAAAATACAGTATTAACTTATTACCAACATAACAAAAGTTGGAAAGTCAACTGCAATGTAATAGGGAAAATTTTAACGGTTTCTCTGACATGTTCGGTTGACAAGCAGGTTCATCAGGGCCTTGCAGAGTAAAATTATTGTACGATAGATCACTGCACAAAAATCAGCAAGCTAGTTATTCTCTGGAGTATCTAAATAATACCGAGTGTCAGAAAGTCAACGTCTTTTCAGAGTCAACGCGATATGATTTGGAAAAAAACAGTTGCATGATGAAAACGAGAAGCCAAATGAGAAATGTAAATACGAAAAACTTACATGTTGCTTCCATCCTTCATGAGTGCATCGGGTACGTTTCCACTCAGCATGTTTCCAGTCAGAAACCTGTTTATAGGAAGCACGACACATCCTATCACATTATTTGCAATTCAATCAAATCTAAAAAAAAAAAAAAAAGAAATCGGCACCCACACAAGTTTCAGATTTCTCGCAATGTGATTCGGGATCGTCCCGACTAACTTATTGAAACTGACATCCCTGTCAATATAATAAAACACAAACTATAGTCAATAAATAGAAACTAATTCAATTATCGAAGAATAAGAACGGTAGTTAGTTAGGTCACTCACAACATCTGTAGAACCCTAAGCCTCCAAATATACGCCGGGATTTCTCCAGTAATGTTACAGTTTCTCAATATCCTATATCCATGAATGTACGATTCAGTAGCTAATACGAAACACGAATAAACCAAGAAGCATCGCAATTATACAGTGTTACTCATCGTACAATGTTGCTAAGCCTGTAGTACTCCTTAGCATCGGAAATTCCTGGGCCGGCCCTTTTAGGTCACTAATTCTCCTGTATATCGAAAATCCATCAGAAAATTCTTCGAACTTAAAACAGGTATACGTATACCGAAAGAGGGAAATAATACTCACAAGTCAACTAACATATCTAGGAGAGATATGTTTACGGGAATCGGCCCCTTCAGTCCACTTGCAAACATTTCTCTTCATCGAACATTAAGTAAACAAATGTTAGAACAAGAATATTACGAGAATATTATATATATAGTACCTCTGCGGTTAAGGGTTACAGAAATCTTACAGTTTAGTAAGCTGTTTCCAGTTCTGGATAAAGTCGGGTATTCGTCCATTTAAGTTGTTGTCGTTTATCCTACTGTAATCGGAAAAGAAAATGTCGGACATAGCATAACTTTAAGAGGTGAAATTGAAGAAGTCGGTTAAAAGTGAGCTTACAAGTCGATTAAGTTTGTCAAATTTGAAAACGATGTCGGCAATTCTCCAGTTAGTTGGTTTGAGGACAAGATCCTGTGATTTAATCAACAGGATAGCAAATCGAAAATGTGAGTTACGGTTATAACTTATAAGCAGCATATTCATATGTTGAAAATTAAATAAAATCTCTCGTTTAATTAGCAACATGAATATCTTACAGAGTCTTTAAATTCATCAACTTCCCCATACCAGGAGGAATAGCACCTGAAAATCGGTTCACCTCAAGATTCCTAATCAAGAAAATGACAGTTGAACTCATTTCAATTATACATTATGTAAGTAGTACAAATCGAGATTAATTAAAGTGACGACTTACAGGTAAGTAAGGCTAGTGATGTTTCCCAATTCCTTCGGTATTTGCCCTGATAAACGGTTTACAAGGACAGATCTGCATACAAATTCTGCCAACATTGTTAATGATCGAAAAAACAAAAGAAAGCATTACAACTTAGCCACACGAGCAATATAAACCATACATGAAATCCAACCGCAACGAAGCCCATTCTCCTGGAATTGTACCGGTGAGAAGATTGTAAGCAAAATCACTGAAAACAAACGAAATATTCATCAAATGTAGCATATGAAAGACATCATAAATCACCGAATTTTTGGGCTCTTACATATATTCAAGGTAAGGAAGTTTCACGATACCAGGAGGGAGAGTTCCAGGAAGATTATAACCCTTAATCACACTGCAATAAGCGGAACATGAAATTAAATCGTTAAAATCCTTGGCATCCTTAAATAAGAATACGAGAAAAAATGCTGACTAGATAAAGTTACGTGATTCGGAATTGAAAGTATACATTTTTGTAACATGGCAAACGGTGTTGTTGTTATAGTTGCAATTACATTCAACATATCCCTCGGAGCCACTCGGGGGCGTAGGCGAAACCCCAACCATATCCAGTTCACATAAATCGGCATTGAAACTCCACGATGTCGAACCCATTTCTGAAGCAATTTGTTGGAGAGCAATCACTGTTGACAAAAAAAAAACGAGAGAAATCACAAGTCGTTAACCTTCTTACATGATTACGATAATAGCGTTTATTTTCTCAATTTCCCCATCAAATACAAAATAAATGCCGTTGCACTAATTACAGTACCCAATTCTTTCTCGACTGAGCGGCCATAAATTCGATATCGATTAATTCGTCGATTTCTTTCATCACCATGGAAACTAAACGAGATAACTTCTACAAAAACTTTAATTTCTGTGCCGTTGAATCTTTGCTTTCATTAAATTTTGATTCTCGTTTGTTCTTATTTAGTCATCAGCAGGAAATTAAACAAGTCATTAATTCAATTCAACCTAGCTTCTGGGCACCAGCCCAAAATGCACAAACTTAATAAAATAAGAATAAAAAGGGGAAATCAGTTACTATTTACTAACCCTCTTCCTGCGGCACCTGCGATTCCGACAACCTCAAAAACCCCAAACAACAAACGGCAAAAAACCAGTAAACAACAGTTTCTCTGAGAAGCATCTTCCCCAAACATCAAAATTTAAGCACTAATTTACAGCGTGATGCTAAAATTTAAATAAATTATACTTTTTTACATACATTAGCAATTTAGCAGTATGTATATATATGTGAACTGCTAACTGTGCGCTTATGTAAGAAAGAAAAACTGTGCGCTGGTTTGAGTCGGTCCAAAAAAGCAGATTGAGAGAGAGAGAGAGAGAGAGTAACAGTACAACTGAGATAAAACTCCATCCTTTATTTTGTTTGTTTGAATAATAAAGGTGGCTATTATGGGTTATTTTTTCTATATTTGTATTTTACTGTTTTGACCCGATTGAAATCCGGATTAAAATTGTTGGTATAAATAGAAATTGGACTATAATTTTCTTTTGCTTTGTAATGATATTTAATTCAATTAATTAAATGTAGTTGCATACTTTGATTATTCAACTCTGATAACGAAACGCTGAAATTTATGCCCCAATTACGAAAAGTCGTAGTATCTGACTATCTGGAACTAAAAAAAATATATAACAATATTGTTAAATGTAATCTATATAATATATAAAAGTTGAATTGCATAGCTAATTGATTGACATTTGGCAATTACAATTGATGACATGTAATCAATTTCATCCCAAGTGGCGAATTGATTGGTGGAAATAAATCATCAAAAAACATGTCATCATTTTCCAAAATTAGAGGTAATTAAATATATTTAATTATTTTATTAATATATTTATATCCTACCATTTATAAAATGCTCTAAATATATCAACTTTCTTAGAAACCCTAAATAAATTTATTTTTTTTATTTCATTTTATAATTAATTTAATTTGAATTTAGTCAAATTCGATTTAAAATCTTCCCTTATTATAATTGCATGATTGGTGGCGTTACGAATTTTTTTAATTTTAATTCATAAAATTGGATTTATATTAAAAAAAATATTGCAGAATAAATTATTTGATATTATACATTTTACATGAGCATGACAAGAGAATATGTATTTTTTTTACTAATTTAATATTATATATTAATATTATCTGTAAAAAAGAAAGATACATGTTTGAATTTACTATCTTGCAAAAATTGACACTATTTGTTATGCCATGTGTAGAGTAATGTACTCCCAAATATGTACCATATTGAAAATCATACTACATGAGTTTCATTTTATTATTTAAATAACTATTTTTTCTTCACTGAATCCAGTGGCAATAAATTTTACGATTGATTTAACCTTTTAAATTATATACTAATTAAAATACAAATTTTATCATGATTATACTAATATATTGAATAACCTAAGTGAAGCTTAATCAAATCATAAAAAAATGAATTGATTTTATATATTTCAAAATATAATAATATATATCTATATAATATATAAAAGTTGAATTCCATAGCTAATTGATTGACATTTGGCAATTTTAATTGATGACATGTCCTCAATTTCATCCCAAGTGGCGAATTGATTGATCGAAATAAATCATAGAAAAACATGTCATCGTTTTCCAAACATGTCCTCAATTTCATCCCAAGTGGCGAATTGATTGATCGAAATAAATCATAGAAAAACATGTCATCGTTTTCCAAAATTAAAGGTAATTAAATATATTTAATTATTTTATTAATATATTTATATCCTACCATTTATAAAATGCTCTTAATATATCAACTTTCTTGGAAACCCTAAATAAATTATTTTTGAATTTAATTTTATAATTAATTTAATTTGAATTTAGTTAAATTCGATTTAAAATCTCCTCTTATTATAATTGCATGATTGGTGGTGTTACGAATTATTATAATTTTAATTCATAAACTTGGATTTATATTAAAAATAATATTTCAGAATAAATTATTAGATATTATACATTTTACATGAACATGACTAGAGAATATGCATTTTTTTAATAATTTAATATTATCTATTAATATTATCTGTAAAAAAGAAAGATACGTGTTTGAATTTACTATCTTGCGAAAATTGACACTATTTGTTATGCCATGTGTCGAGTAATGTACTCCCAATTATTTACCAAATTGAAAATTATACTACATGAATTTCATGTTATAGTTTAAATAATTATTTTTTCTTCACTGAATCCAGTGACAATCAATTTTACGATTGATTTAACCTTTTAAATTATGTACTAATTACAATACAAATTTTATCATGATTATACTAATAAATTGAATAACCTGAGTTATGTTTAATCAATTGATAAAAAAAACGAATTGATTTTATATATTTCAAAATATAATAATTCTCTTTGGTATTAAATTCATTTATCCACTTTATTTAATGGCTAACATTAAGAATATCAATTGTTTTGTTTAAAATGTATAATGGTCGTATATACTATATATTGTATTCCACTAATAAGTATTTCATTATAACTCTAATAAATATAGTTAAATATCTAGAGCAACACTAACCCAAAAGTATCAAAATGAGTTTGCAAGTATTTATGTGCTATTTAATATTTTATTTTGATATTTATCTAAATGTATTTGCTCCAACCATAGGTATTAAATAGTTGTTAATTAAATATATCTAATTGCCATATGTTATTTTCTAAATGGACACTAAGATGGTTAAATTCATAACTCATGTTTGATATTTTATACTCCATGATTGCATAATGTATTTTTACATTCTGAAAGATGAAATATCAAAATACCTCATTTCATAACTCTATTAGAATTAAAAATTACTATTTTGGAGTATAAAAATGGTGGTTAAATGTTTTGATAGCTCATTTAATAATGCCACTCGAAGTGCTCTTGCCGTAAATAGTTTATATTAATAATTCCCCTAATGTTTGTTTCCGTCTTACATTGACCCCCTTATGGTATGATTTTTCAAGGAATTTTTAATCCTTATTATACCCTGCACACACGACATTTCTTTATGGTACTTTTTAAAGACAAAATTACCCTTAGGTGAACTTTACACGAAATCTTTATTCTTCTTAAATAACACTTTCACAAATTTTTATTATTACCATAACCACCCATGAGGGTAACTTTTGAGTTTAAAATGTACGATAAAAGAAATGTCACGTCTGCAAGGGTAGACTCCATATTTTTTGGGACATTATATGGAATTAAAAAGATTCCGTAAAAAAATCAACCATAAGGGGGTCGTGTAAGACATAAACAACCATCAGGAGAATTTCGGTAATCACCGATAAGTTGGGGTGTTTTCTGTAATTTAGCCTAAGTTCAAGAGGATTTTCATAATTTATCTTATTAACAATGATTATTGTTCTTTTACGTCTTAACGTTTGCTTATACCCTTATAATATTTTAAATAATTTTAATGTCAGTTTGATAATATAATAAATATTAATTTCTAATATATTTAATATGTGTTTTTTTATGGTTCATGCAGCTACCACACATAAGAAATTTGATATAAATGTTCGAGATTGAATATAATTATTTATTTATACTAAATAATAGATCATTGCAAAAACAGATCTGTAAATTAGAATTTGTGATTAATATTAGTTTTGGAATTAAAATTATAATTAAGATTCTTTGAATTAGTAGTAGTAATACTAGAAATGGGATTCATACTGTGATTAGGATTATTATAATATTAGATTATGATTAATATTAGTATTAGAATTATAATTAAGATTATGATTATGCTTAGTACGATAATTAGTGATATATATTAGTATTAGGAATATGATTAACATTAGGATTATTGGAATTAGAATTATAATTAAGATTAGAATTAGAATTAACATTAGCATCATTAGTATTAAAATTATTAGGCTTATGATTAGTGTTAGGAATAGGATTATGATTATGATTATGATTCGAACTATGATTAGTGTTATGAATAGAATTAGGAATACGATAAGGATTTGGATAATATTAGAATTACAATCATAATTAGCATATTTAGATTATCATTAGCATCAAAATTAGTATTAGCAATAACATTAACAATATTAACATATTAGTATTAGTAACATTATTAATAATATAATTAGTATTAATATTAGTATTAATAATAGTATTAGTATTGGTATTAGTATTAGTATTAGTATTAGTATTGGTATTAATATTAGTATTAGTATAAATATTAGTATTAAATCACAAATGTCCCTAACTAAATCACAAATGTACATGTATAAGTACCACAATATGTATCAGTACCACAATATGTATCAGTACCAATATCAGTATCATTATTAGTATCGGTATCAGTATCAGTATCAGTATCAATATCGATATCGATCTACAAGCCCATAGAGGCACACAAACCAAGCCCAAATCGACTAAAGATAATAGTACAAGCCCAAGTCGTCTAATGCCTAAACTGGCATGATCTAAACAGTTAGGCCCAAGTTGACCCATATTAAGTGGCTTAGGCCCATGAGAATATATATCTCCATATAGATACCCGGATACCTCACAATTAAAGGTACGCAATTCATAATTCCCGAGCAGTCTCTTGAATTCTTTGAATTCTTCGATCATACAAAGCTGACTTGAGCGTCAGAGGGTTTTCGCCGGGACCAATCCCGGCGCCCTAACGACTTTTCGTGATGCAGGTAGTGCCCACGCGAGACAATATGTATCAGTACCACAATATGTATCAGTACCACAATATGTATCAGTACCAATATCAGTATCATTATTAGTATCGGTATCAATATCAGTATCAGTATCAGTATCAGTATCAATATCGGTATCGATATCAGTTTCTGTATATATGTATATGTATCATTAGCATTCGATCATTAGCAATAAAATTAGTTTTAGCATTTATATTAGTATTAGTAATGATATTAGTATTAATATTACTATTAGTAATAGTATTAGTATTAATATCAGTATAAGTATCCATATCAGTATTAGTATCGATATCAGTACCAATATCAGTATAAGTATCAGTATCGGTATCAGTATCAGTATCAGTATCAGTATTAGTATCGGTATCAGTATCAGTATTAGTATCAGTGTATGTATCAGTATCGGTATCAGTTTCAGTATCAATATAAGTATGAGTATCAATATTAGTATCAATTTCAGTATCAATATCAGTATTAGTATCAATATTAATATTAGTATCAATATTATTAGTATAATATTAGTATTAGTATTACTATTTTTATAGCATCAGTATCAGTATGAGTAAAAATATTAGTATCAGTATTTGTATGAGTATCAGTATTAGTAATAGTATTAGTATTAATATTAATATTAATATTACTATAAGTATGCATATGACTATCAACATCATTATCAGTATTAACATCAGTATCAATATCAATATCAGTATCAGTGTCAGTATCACTATCACTATCGGTATCAGTATCAATATCAGTAAGTATTAGTATTAGTATTATTATTAGTATTAGTAATAATATTATACTAATTATACTGATATGAATACTAATATTGATACTAATACTGATATTGATACTGAAATTGATACTAATATTGATACTCATATTAGTATTAATATTACTATTTTTATCAGCATGAGTATCAGTATGAGTAACAATATTAGTATATGTATTAATATGAGTATCATTATTAGTAATAGTATTAGTATTAATATTAATATTACTATGAGTATCAATATGACTATCAACATCATTATCAGTATTAACATCAGTATCAGTATCAATATCAGTATCAGTATCAGTATCAGCATCACTATCACTATCACTATCAGTATTTGTATCAATATCAGTAAGTATTAGTATTAGTATTAGTATTAGTTATTAGTATAAGTATTAGTATTAGTATTAGTATAAGTATTAGTATTAGTATTAGTATTAGTATTAGAATTAGTATTAGTATTAGCATTAGTATTAGTATTAGTATTAGTATTAGTATTAGTATTAGTATTAGTATTAGTATTAGAATTAATATTAGACTATTAGTATTAGTATTAGTATTAGTATTAGCTTTAATATTAGTATTAGTATTAGTATTAGTATTAGTATTAGTATTAGTATTAGTATTAGTATTAGTATTAGTATTAATATTAGTATTAGTATTAATATTAGTATTAGTATTAATATTAGTATTAGTATTAGTATTAGTATTAGTATTGATATCAGTATTAGTATCAGTATTAGTTAGTATCAGTATTGGTATTAGTATGTGTATCGATATTAATTAGTATCAGTATTAGTATGGATATAAATTAGTATAAGTATTAGTATCGATATTAATATCAATATTGGTATCCATATTGGTATCGGTATTGATATCAGCATTGGTATCAATAAAGGCATATACATCTTATCTCTTTTGCAATATTTATAAGTTGTATTGTTGTTTGAGTAATGTGCATCACTAATTAAACGCGGTTAGTAATAAACTTACAGGTTATTTGAATATTTATTGTGTTACTTCTCTGCTACCGTGTTTGTTGTTAAGTTAGTTATTTTGCAAAAGATTGACACTGTGTAGTAGGTTGCATTCACCTCAAAATAGAGTTATACCATATGTTTTAAGTGATTTCACTTAATCTTCATATCGTGTTTGCGCGCTTCACGTTGTCTTCGTTGTAATATTTAATTTAATTTCATATGTTAAAACTCTGAATTAAGAGATAAAGTTTATGAATTTTTTATTTCCTTCCATTTTGTTTTACTTGAATTGGTGTTGTTATAAAGAGATAGTCGTTTACATATTATTATTTTTCTCATTTTAAAACTGACCTCCGTGCAACGCACGGGTGAAGAACTAGTTATTGGGAAAAAGAAAATGAATTTTTCAAAACAAAAATTAGATATTGAAATTTCATATATATTTTAATCGAATCCAAAAAGAAAAATTGAAAATTGAAAATTGGAATGAAAACTAATATTCCTAAAATGTTTTTATGTTCCATGTTGGAACATAAGGGTATTAATGTAAAACCGCAAGTCTGTTTAAACCAACCAAAGCGCTGTCACCGATTCAATTAATAACCGTCGATATTTCTATATTATATACTACGTAGAAGCTGTAGAAAATAATTTACGTAATTGAAATAATAATATTTAATATTTAATTAGAAAAGCAATTAAAATAATGACGAAATATTGCTACACGTGGAAAATGATTATCATGCATATATATTAATTATTTTTTTAATATATATAAATATAAGTTACACGGAAATAGAAACACACACAAGAGAGAATAATTAATAGATGAATTATCAGTTAGGAAGAATTATTGTTGCGGGAAGAGGTTTTGAGGAAAGAAGCGGTTTTGGTGATTTCACGGAGCGGTTTATTAGTGAACCGGATAATATTGTAGACCCATGCCCCGGATATTGCCCCGGCAATTGGGCCCAACAAGTAGATCCATATTCCTTTGTAGTGGGTTGATACTATTGCTGGGCCCAAACTCCTTGCTGGATTCATTGATGCCCCTGATATCGGCCTGCATTCATTCAATACCCCAATTTTAGACCCCTTAATTTTAAGAAATTAGATTCAACCCCCTGTAGTTTGTAAATTCTTGCACACAAACCTCTACCAAAGGGTGTTAGTGTAATAAATCTACAAATTGTCGGGGTGGATGTAATTATGGCGAAACGAGAGGTTTTTCGTAAATAGACCTTAACTAAGGGGTGGTTGTAGTTTACCCTTAATTGGTATAATCTTTGAATTCATGCAATACAAAAGAAGGTTTACTGAATAATGATTATAGAGCAGTGACACTAGACATAATGTGCATGCTTTTACGCCAAATTTGACATTTCTTTTAAGTAAACTAGATGGAAAGTATACTCATCAACCGACCAATTTCAGAACCAAATATTCGACTGTCAACTATCGACCGACCAACAAAGGTTGGGTCGGCAATGGTTTTCAAATTTGAGCAAAATAGTTTTTTCATATGGCCAGGACTGCATTTTAGGCCGATAATCGATCGGCGCAACCCTACTCTGAATGGTTTTATAAGCAAAATTCGAGTCATGTATTAGACAAGTTAGGCATACCAAATCTTATATCTAATCTATATCGCCTTATTTAATTTCGTTTAAATTAATTTTGTATGCTTGTTTTAAGTATTGACGAAGAAAACTAAATAATTTAACGTACCCGGCAAACATGACATTGAGCAAAACGGTAGCTCCAACGGCCAGACCAGCAAGCTCTCCAATCTGCACCAATAAAAACTCATCTAATTAATTAAAATTAATTAATTACGTCATTTTCATCTGAATTAAGATTATGAAAAATATCATATTCATTAATGACTAATGGTCCCGTTCATTGATTTCATAGCAGTATTTCTAGATACAGGGGGGCCTATTAAGTAGATCTTCCAAACTAACCAGCCAAACACTACCTTGTCTAAAAATTAATAATTCATAATATAATAAATTTAATAGAAGAAAAAAAAAATTAATTATTACGTACAGCTCTGTTATCCGTGGCAACACCGGAGATGACGAACATGAGGTAGAATGTGATAATAAATTCCACCACCAGCGACTGCACGTCGCTGCCGGTTGGTAGGGTTCCGGCGAAGTGATCGTGGGTCCCACTGAATAGCAACCGTAGGGTTCCGCTTGCTAGGGTTGATCCCACCACTTGCGCCGACACATACGCCGGCACCTAAAAAATAAATATCAAGTATAAATTTAATTTGGAAGAATTTCCAAGTTCTCGTGTGAAAGTTATTAATTAAGTCAACGGTTGACTGGTCAATTTTCGTTGACTGGTGAAGTGTATCAGAAAGGAGAAAATTTGCACCAGTTTTTTTGTCGGATGATTTATTTGTAATAATGATTAATTAGTGGTACCTGTTTCCATGGGAACCTCTTGCAGGTGGCGAAAGCAATGGTTACGGCGGGGTTGAAGTGGGCGCCGGAGATGTGTCCGACGGAGTAAACCATGACCATGACGGCCAGACCCCAAACGATGGATATTCCGGGGAGGGTCACCACCTTCTCCTTGTCGGAGTTAACCACCACCGACGCACAGCCGGCAAATATCAAGAAGTACGTCCCCAGAGTCTCCGCTATTATCTGCGTTTCATTAATTCATTAATTGAGAGAGAGAGAGAGAGAGAGAGAGAGAGAGAGAGAGATTACCTTTTGAATAAAGGGTACAGTGAGAAAGATACAGGTTGAAGAGTTTTCAGTAGTGTTCTTGGAGTCACGATCATCGTCTTTTATGTTCACCGCCACGCCGTGGTTACCGTTTGCTCCGCCGCCTGATAATATCTGATCAGCCATTATATTTATTTATATTTATTTCTCTTTACACAAATTGAAGTTCCAGAAATTGGGGTTTGCAGAAATATATGGGGGAGTGAGGAAGAAGCAGATCAATTTATGCGAGTTTTTCTTTGACTTTTGAAGGGCGTAGATCACTGCATTTGACTATTACCCATTTAGGTTAATTTCTTCATGATAAACTTTTTTTTTTTTTTGTCCATTTATCAGTTAATTTGATTTTCAATTTATTATTATTAATTAATTAATACTCTTTGGATATATCGTTGAAAAGTGTGGCGCCTTTATTTTGATCTCGATGGCATTGATGGCTACTTCAACAACCCCACCCGAAATTCAGAAATATATATATTTTGCATTCTCAACCCCTAACCATGTTAATATTCAATTTTTGTGTTTCATTTGATTATTTTATTTCGTAGTATATATATATATATATATAATAATAATGCATTTATACCAATTGAATGAAATATTTTATTAGGCTTGTTAATAATGATTTGATAATTCTTAGTATAATCAACTTCCAATTAGGTGGGGATCGACTACGGATATTTTGTGAGTAGAGCGGCTTATGTTGTTTGATTATGTGCAAGACAAATATATATTGCCAAAACCAATAAACAAAACAAATATTAATTAATGTATAATTTCTTGTTCTTGGAATATTCACTTTAATTTGTTCTACATATGTTTACGTGGACGTGGTTTGTATGCATTATTGCAATTGGCATAACGCCATAAACTAAGTACAGGGACGATCATGCATTATAAATAGCTAAGTATATACATACAACATTATTTCAGTATATATATATAAATATATTCAAGAAAATAATTATTAAATTAGTAGTAGTACTACATATAATACAAACAAGAAAATCATGGACAAGAAACAAGCATTCGGTATTGTTTTTTCCTTGCAAATTAGCGCCCATACAATTAGTTTCTATGTAGAAAAAAAAAAACAAATTTCAAGAATCGTGATATTTTAATTGCTTAAAGCCTTAAACTATGCACTAGCCGAAAATTAGGGGATTTAGATACTACACCTGACTATTTATACCGGATGGATTTGAATCGTGAATTTGATTAAATAACTACACACTAAGCACATATACATATGGATGTGCGTGATGATTATGTGTAGATCTACGATTTAAATCCATCAAGTGTAAATGGTTTTCCGAAAAATCAGATTTATTCATAAATGGACAAATTCCATTTTCGAAACTGGTTAGTTGGTGACCAACTGCTACAAATTTACATAGCTTCAAAACCAAGGAAAACTTGATCTTTTAAAATTGCATGTAACTGTGTGACTTAGGAACCAATTAACCAAAATTTGGTGGATTCTGTCATATATGTACCAATTAAATTGACGTGTTATATTTATTTATTTATTCTTTTTAAATATATATATATATATATATATATATATATATATATATATATATATATATATATATATATATATATATATATTGAAGATATTTTTACATTAATTTATTTAGATGGGAAAATGCATTATATTACTTAGTTCTCACCGGCATGGGGCATTTGGCAACCAACCTCTTAATTGCCCCTCTTCTGCCGATTTGATTCCACCACCTTATTTTGACTAGGTGTACATTATCATACGTAATTTCTTATTTTGTTTCTTTATATTATTAATGATAAATATAAATCAATTATGTCTTAAAATTATAAAGTAACAAACTAATTTGGGCACAATCTTTCTAATTAAAGAAACATTATTGATTTAAAAACAAGCGGAAAGGGGCCGGTGCCAAACTTGAGTAATCTTTACAATTTATTTCAGCAAAGGAAGTTAATGATAATTTAATGACCCATTAATTAATCAGTACATATAGCCCCACACAAACATCTAGAAACTCAAGATTAATTAACAAAAAAAATTAAACCACCCCACAATTACTGCACTCATAACCCTATTTTCTTCCCTAGCTAGGGCACGCATTCAAGGCAAGGCAAGGCAAACCAAAATTCAACTCGCATGCAACAATCCACTAATAGTAACTGTTAATCACCACTAATATTCTTGTAATTATCCAAAGTTTTCACACGGGTTTCTTGCATATAGTTGATATATACTTTCTCATGTGAAAGAATTCATATTAAAAGACCAAAACAAAAAAAAAAAGGACTAATAATTACAAGTTGGTTTGGATCCCATGATTCGTGAGTGATTTCAACTGGCCGGCGTTGACCGCCCGTGAGTGAAGTCTTCCTTTTTCTTCCCACTATTATGGGAGAGTTTGTGGGCTTTTGTCTCGTTAATCATCAATTCATCACTAATTATTGAAATTAATTCAACTCGTTCAAACTCACAAGATTTCCATTTTTGCTTCTTCTACGCTACATATTTTCAGTCGTTTTAAATTTAAATAATTGGTCAGATCAATTATAATGATAAATAAAAAAAATATTTTCTATTTATAACGAAAATTAAAACGTCCATAAAAAAATTGTTTAGCTGGATCAGGCTTTAAACACCGCAAAAAATACATTAGTAAAAAAATGTTACAATTAGTAGGCTGAATGAATGGATTTGGGCTTGGATTTGTTTGGGCCCAAAACGAAAAATGATTAACCAAGTGAAATGACGATACTATCCCCGCCAAGATCTACACTCTATTTTTTTTGGTGACCTGTTAAGAACTGTTGGTTGTTTACGGTTTGCAATCTGCAACTATTCACAACATTTACAAAATTCATTATCGAGTTCGATTCAACTTCAGCTCGATTAAAGCTCGTTCGGGTCGAGCTAGACTTCGTTGCTTATCAAACTAAACTCAAATACAAATTCGAAAACTCAATGAAAATACAAACTTTGCCAAATGGCAACATGAAAAACTCTATCTTGAAAACCACACACACACATACATTCATTTTAATTAACAATCACTTATAATACATCCCCAGTCACAGCTCCTAATTAATTCAATAAAATCTATGTTTAGTACAAAATCGCCTCGGAAAAAAGATTTCCAATTATATAAAAAAAAAAAAAAAAAAAAAAAAACAGCTGAAGAAAGAAGGGATTTTTTAATCCAATCAGAATTCACAAGTAAAGATCTGGGACGGCAGCCGCGAAGCTTCAGATTTGGGAAAGCACATATCGTCTAAAGCGTCGCTCCGGCACCATCGGCACTTCAGATTCTCACCGCATTCGGATCTCGACTCCATTTCTCCGCAGTCCCGTTTCGGGTCGACCCGATTAGCACTCTTTGATGTCTTGTTACCGGTGCCGGTGGTGGATAATTTTGGGCCGCGGATATGAGTCCGAGCAACATCATCGGGAACGACGGCGGCGGCGGCGGCTGATGGGCTACAGACTCGAATTAAAATAGCGATTAGACATAAATAAACCGTTGCGAATTTAACAGCTGACATTAATTAATCTGGGTGTAAGAACGGAAAGATCCGATAGATCGGATTGGGTTTCAGTAAACGAAGAGTGAGGAATTGAGAATAAGAGTGTGAGAAGACTGGGAATTAATTCAGGATATATTTGTTGTAAATAATTTTTCACTTGGGAGTATTGTATAATTTACTCAAAACCAAAGGGTAAAATTGCAAAACTGTGAACAGTTTGTAATTTCCTTATAACCGAAGGGCAAAATAGCAAACAACTTTTCCTCTGAGAACATTTTATAGTTTACTAAAAACCAAAGGGTAAAATTGCAAAAATGGAAACTGTTTGTAATTTACTTAAAACAGAAGGGCAAAACAGTAAATGCATATAAAAACATATTATTGGCCCATGCAGGTCTCGAACCTGCGACCTTCGCGTTATTAGCACGACGCTCTAACCAACTGAGCTAATGGGCCTCGATGTTTATATTTTCATACAATTTATATTATTACAGAATCCCATCGCGATCAAAGTGGCCTAAATTAATCGGAAACCAGTGTCAACTCCTTCCCCTGTTCTTTTTCCTTTTCTTGTGGCATCAAAATTTTCATTCTTTGCATATTGGTTTAGCAAATCCTTTTCTGGTGAAGCTGCCGTTTTCCACTGATCGGGGTTCAGATGTTAACACGAATTTGCAATCGAAGCCTCTGAAATTCAGGGTTAGCGGTTCCAATTTCTCCGCCGGTTGGTCCTCCTTTTTTAATTTTACCTAATGAATTGGTTGATTTAAGCTGTAATCCTTTATGTAGTTATAATTTTCATTTCATCAATTTTATTTTTGGACGCATTTGCAGCTGTTCGACCTAATTTTCCTTTTGTTTCTAAATGTTTGTAAACGGAATAGATTGAATTTTTGCCCAATCGTCTTCCTCTCATCGTTATTCGGTGTTTCAGAAAATTTTTAGACTCCATTATGTTTGATTTACTCATGTTTCTTTATGGAAAAACATGTTATTCATAGATTAAAGACTAAATTCAAACCTTTCAAGAACAAACACTCTTCACCTTGTGTTGTGTTGTGTTGAGCTGTGTCTGATGATGACCTTTTGCTGATGTTAGGGTTCTGGGTTTCCTCCAACAAAGAGAGTGATTCTTGCTAAATAACCCATTGCCGGTTTTACTAGCCAAAACATGGCTTCCCATGGGGCAGAAGACGTTGAATCGTTTAAAGAAGACCATGGGGAGGATATCTCGGGTAGCAAATGCTTTGTCATCCAAGCTGAAGAATCTGTTTCCGACGTTTTATTTCAGAACGAAGAGCAGGAGAATGATGCAATAGCGAGTCCCGTTAGCGAACATTATGAATCGGAAAAGTCTCGTATTGAATTGGCTGAAATTGCAACCGAGGCCCATATGGAGCAGAAAGAATCTACGTGTCAAAATACGGTGGAAACTGAACAACTTGACCCTGAGTCTTCACCTGAGAAAGGAGATAAAATGGTTCGAGAAATACCTAGCACGAAGGAATGGGATCCTCAATTAATTGCGAATACTGACAAAAAGAGCAATGTTCTGGATTCCGAAATGAACAATGTGACTATTTGTGGAGCTTTATCGCCACAAAGTATTGAAGCTGGTAATAATCAGAAGGGGGATTTGAATGTCTCGAATCTCAAAGAAGGGAAGTACTTCTGTTATGATACACCCCTACATGAAGAAACTGGGATTTGGATACCTGTTTCTGTTCCTCCGATGACTGAAAACGAGCATGAAGAATGGACCAGGGGGTTCTGCTCGAATGGTGGATACATTCCAGAAGAAGATATGGGTTGGAATCAATTTATTGGGGAAGATAAAGAATTCACCATGTGGGATGTGGTGGTGGAGATGTTACTTGCAGCACGCGGGAAAGTCAATGCTCTTGCTTCTGGTGATATTGACCAAATTTCGTGGCTGTCGACTCACCTAATCGAGCAAGCGTGGAAGGAAATGTCTCAAACCCTGACAGAGGCTAATTTCAGCAACACCCAAGAAATTCTTGAATCGGAGCCGCCAAAATGGTTGCCAGATAGTTCAGCTTCTTCCTGTATGCTTTGTAGCGTGCGGTTTCACCCGATCATGTGCACGAGGCATCACTGTCGGTTTTGTGGAGGAATCTTTTGTGGCGAGTGTACCAAAGGAAGGAGCTTGTTGCCCGAGAGATTCCGTACCGGGGACCCACAACGTGTTTGTGATGTATGCTTTGTGAGGCTTGAATCTGTGCAGCCGTACTTAATGAATCAAGTTAGCCGTGCTGCTCAGCTTCCGACGCATGATTTGACAGACTTGAGCACTTTAAGATCCTGGGTGAATTTTCCATGGGGACAGACGATGGAGTACGAGATTTACAAGGCTGTTAACACAATCCACGGTTATGCAAAGGTATGAATTCGACCCTTACGTTTATACTTAATGCACTTTCGTTTTGATTCAGTAAGATTCCCTTTTTGAATTGAGTTTCTCAGGTTGGTTCGTTAAGTCCCGAGAAGAGAATTCCTGAAGCCATTTTAAAAGATGCGAAAGGACTTGCAATACTTACGGTTGTGAGAGTTGGAATGATGGTCACGTATAACGTCGGAACTGGACTGGTGGTTGCTCGTCGGGAAGATGGTTCGTGGTCTCCACCCTCTGCCATTTCTTCCTTTGGCGTAGGCTGGGGTGCCCAGGTGCAGTAAATTCGAACTTCCGAGAATTATTTTCTTATACTAATGAAATTGTCGTTTCCTTTAAGTTTTCGATTTCTCGACAAGTTTGGCTTCAATTATTGTCGAAATTGTTGTACAGGCAGGAGGAGAGTTGACTGACTTCATCATCGTATTGCGAACAAACGAAGCAGTGAAAACCTTTTGTAGTGATACGCATTTCTCAATTGGAGCTGGTTTGAGCGCTGCTGTAGGAACCATAGGACGTACCGCAGAAGCTGATATGAGAGCTGGTGCAAGTGGATTTTCTTCCTGTTATACGTATAGCTGCAGTAAAGGTTTTTATCTTCTATCTCGCCTATCTTTGCATATTCTTACAACTTCTCCCTAAGTATATGGATTAATGTTTTATTTTAGATCTTTAAAGATTTATAGTTTTGGCTTAATCGTTGGGTCTCGTAAAATGCAGGTGCATTTATTGGGTGCTCTCTAGAAGGGAGTGTGGTCACCACTCGAGTAAAAGAGAATTCAAGATTTTATGGTACGCAGTCGATAAATGCATCGGATATTCTTATTGGTTCGTTGCCTAGGCCACCTGCTGCAGCCACTCTTTATCGTGCGCTAGGGGACTTGTATCTGCGTCTCGAGAAATAAAAGCGGAATTTGGTGAAAGGTGTTTACTGTTTATATGTGAATTTTAAGTCGGGTGATTGGGAAATTCCCACATCTTTGTGAAGAATCGCTTTGTAAATATTGTCATTGCTGTTAATATCGTAACCACGATTCTTTAGTTGTATATAATCAATTCTTGTACAGCAACTTGTGCCTTACATTTCCTTCAAACAGTTTCAGTGATTGCTTTATTAAGGAAAAATGGATTTGAATTTTGTCTGAGTGTCAACATGTCTTCGATACTTTCGTTTTATATTTTCATTTTTCGAATTCATAATATGTAATCTAACCTAAAGGGATCGCACTAAAGAATGGTATACATGGAATACAAGGAAAAATATGATTGTAGGATTGGACAGAAGCTAAAACTTTCAATTGACAATCGCGTAAACACCTACGAAACAACATCGTCAGAGATACAGACAAAACTTATGGTCTTTTTACATCCAAATTACATTCTAGTTACAGATGTTATACAACACAAACAGAATTCCGAGCGGGGAAAAAAAGAATCAAACGAATTTTCAAGGTAAACTGCGAGAAGAAAAATCTGCTAAAAAAAATGCAGAGCCCAACTAAAATTACCTATTTATACTTCAATCTCTGTTTCTTCGAATGTAAGAAAAGGAAAAAAGAAAAATAAAATGAAGGAAAATCTGCTCCCTGCTGTGTAATTTCCCTGGTTTAGAAAGGATCTGAAGCAAAATACGTAGTTGAACAAACGTGCAGTAATCAGACAACAGCACCTCGAGGAATATAAGAATATCTTTCACCTTTTTCTTCTACAACCTCTTCACCTGAAATTCCGAATATCAATTAAATTACCCGAGATTCATCCAAAGAAAATAGAACTCGGAAAAAAAATTGATTTTTAATACAGAGATTGTTTTGTAATAATATACCTGGTGTTAGAATTCCCCAGAGTAAGCTCAAGGTCATCAGGAGCACACTCTTCATGTATTCTCTCACCTTCCCATGGTTTCACTAGTCCCATAATATTACTACCGAAAGCAAACTCAGCCGACATTGCATCAGACATCGGAATATCCGCTGTTTGGTCCACCCCAGCTGTAATAGCCGGAGAGCAGGTCCCACTTTGCCCCGGGGTCCACATACGAGACCCCCCATTGGATAACGGTTCTTTAAAACCAAACGGATTAGCCGCCACAAGGCTGAACGTGGGAGAAGAAGCCCCATCTTGTGGAGTTTGTACACCAGAAAGCCACCTGGAATCAGGCGGAGTGTGCTGCATACCTGGACTTTGAGGCATTGAAGATGGTAGAAACGGGTAATGCTGACTGGACCAAATATTATTACCGGCCGTTGGGTCGTCCCAGTTACCGTTCATTCTAGGAGTGCGTGCAGTTGGTGAGCTCAACGGGGGTGTGACAGGAGCACTTATAGAACCTCCAGGAATGTAGAGGTGGTGGGGGAGCTTGGATGAAGATGGCAGAGTGCCGCCAGAGGATAGGTTTTTTAGCCAGGGGATGAGTGAGTTTGGGTCGGCGGTGTTAGTGGCGTTCCCTACGTAATGGGATGAAACGGGGCTTGCGAAAGAAGATGAAGATGGGCTTGGATTGAAAGAGGTACCTGGGCTTGGTTGATATGATGTGCAGGGGCTTACTGCAGATGAGCCCATTATATCCATACGTTCGACAGGCTTGCACCCCTGCAAGAGAAAGAGAGAGAGAAACAAGTTGAGATGAAGCAGAACACCAAGAAGATAAATGCCACGAAAAAAGGTTTTATATATGCAGAGGCACATTGGTTTTTCAGCACGACCAACACTTTGACGTAACTACCACTGATGAGTTAATCCCACTGAATGCTTAAAATCTGAATTAAGTCCTAACTAAATTTGCAGTAATATTTCATTGGTTTATACCACGCCTCGAAAATATGTTCACAATGCGGTCAGACTCATAACTGCACCACTTATGAAAATCCAATGTAACTTCTTTCATGATATGCCATATGCTCAATATCCTCAATAAAATTAACGGCCACAAAACGGGACCAAACTTTTAACAAATTTTCCCCATATTCTGGTGGATGAGATCTAATAGATACAAATTCTGTAAGCTTAATCACGATAATGAACGTGCTCATGTGATTTAAGAGACTGTCATCTGATTGAAGTAATGAAGTTAGGGGTGCATATTCTCTCATAATTCAATTCATTAGTAAGTAATGTGGCTGTCTAAACTGCAATTATTTTTAAGATTTAAAACCAGATCCATCTATTTGTGCTAACTACTAAAAAGATGAATAAAAACCTAAAAAGGGACCAATATATCCTTATATTAATTTGACTGACAAAAGATGAAAAATGGTTAAGAATCTTTTGAGGTACGGTGGATTTAAAAAGTAAATCACATTCTCTTATGATCTATTCTTGTACGCCGTGCAGTAAGGAGCAAAAAGTGAATGCTTCTACCAGCTTTTGGTTTTTTGGTAATATTTATAAGTTCTCTGGACATTTCAGTCCTTAAAAAAAATAATTTATTCCAAAAATACCCTCACATCGCAAATTCTCTCCTCCACATCGGAAACCACCCCTCCCATTCAAAATCCTCCTCCTCCCCTTCGGCTACACAGAAGAAGTGCGCACTTTCTCTTTCTACAACATCCACTTTTCAACTTTTTCTGCATTTTATCAATTCTAAAAAAGCAAAAGTTTTTTTGAAAACACTACTCATACGTAGGTAATCAAACCCCCAAAATTTTTGTACCTACAAAGAAGGCGGCCTCACGTGTTCTGGACAGCAGAGCAATTGACAACTAATCACACAGTAACCTAAATTATCTCCTAAAATATTAATTATTATTATTAAATGCGTATTAATAATTAAGGAGTTAATTTCGGCTACATCACCACTATCATGCGCCGGATGCGTATGGCGTACTCCAGTTCTCGGTTTTCGATACATCGATCCCCTCCCCCCAGAACTGCAGAAGCATCTACAGACATGATCAACGGCGCTAACGTCTACCATACGCATCCGGCGCATCTTAGCAAACAGCTTCAGCCCCAAAATTAAAAAAAAAAAAAAAAAAAAAAAATACCGATCCTGAAAACATCTAACTAAAGGTTGGATTACCTGAATCGACTGGAATAAGATCTAAACACAGCGGAGCTAAGAATTAACATACGAAGTGGGGAGTACGGATTTGATGATCTAACCTTCCTGTAAGTGGTGCCGTCCTCCTCGACGATCCAACCAGCTTCGTTGCAGAGAGCTTTCAGGACCTCGTTGTTGTCACAGTGCTTGGGGAGCTTGTAGTTTCCGTACATCCTCAATCCGGAGAAGATCTTCGCGGCGATCGCACGGCGGCGACGCTCCCTCCGCTTGTTGTTCTCTCGCTCCTTCCATGTCGGCAGCCTCGTGCCCGATGTCATCAGCAGTCCAGTCCAGTACGTACTGAAATCGCCTCCTCCTGCGCTGCGCCAATTCTCAACCAAAGCCAAGGAAAAAAGGCTAATCGGCGATCCGGCCCGGTCGGAATCGGAACCGGATACAGGGGCCGGGTTTTGTGAGGGGAGTTGATAAACGCGGAGGAGATTTTGGTTATAGTGTGATTAGTGAAGAAAGAGAGAAAGATGAATAAAATTATAAATACGGGGAATGGAATAATTTTGGGACAGGGAGAAGGGGTGAAATAACGAAAATGCCACTGGAGTAATAATTTTGTATATCCTGGAAATGCGGGTCGTGCACGTGTTTAGCTCTTTCGAAGTGGGGACAAGTGTTGGAGATGGAATAGTAGTAGTTGCTAGGAAAGCAGCATTACACATTGGGCATTAGCTTTTTCGTATTATTTAATTTTTTATTATACATATACTATATAGTATATATTTTTTTATATAAAAAAAAATCACTTACGAGAATTTAATTTATATGAGTAAATTTCACTTTCGTAAAAATAATTCCCAAATTATAAATCGCATAATAATAATAATAATAATAATAATAATAATAATAATAATAATAATAATAATAATAATAATAATAATAATAATAATAAATAATAGAAATTTGCATTTTATGGTAAAAATAGCAGACCACGCGGACAAAACAACTGGCTGTGGGGCCACCGTGTCGTTGTCCTATATTCAACTGCTTGCACGTGCGCCGCGGATTAGGACTCTAAAAAATACATTAACCCAATTGGATTATCAAACTTGTGTCCAAAGACAGGCTTTAGTGTGGGGCCTGCTTATTTTCCTCACTAATACATGTGGGGTATCTGAATTTTATATATTTTATAGTGGTTTGATAATTAATAATGTATATATAATTTGGGTCGCTTCGGTCCTACACCCGGTGATAAACACTGGGTGGGTCTCCTGCTGCCACGTGTTCTTTTTTATATTTTTCTAAAACCTCTAAAAGTAAACCCTAGCGGGGAATCTATTATAAAATACAAAAAAGAGACACGTGGCAGTAGAAGACCCACCCGGTGTTTATCACCGGGTGTAGGGTCGATCAAATATATAATTTGTAGTCATAAATGAAATTATATAAATTATTTGCATGAAATATCTGTTGATGGGAAATGTAGGCTAGGATAAGTAAACAGTAAATGGGCCATGAAAATATAGTGGAGGCCCGCTTGACAATAAATAGAGATAGATGGGCCACGTGATATAAGATATGCTTGCCATCTACTAGGCATCCATTACACGCTTTTACTGTTTGCTGGAAGCCCAATTATTATCTTCATATATTAAACTGTTTCAACATGGAGAGAAATATTATTAATTATTGTAACTCAACGGTGTATTAGCTAGCAGACTTGAATCTAAGAGCAAGTCCAATGGTAGGTATTAAAATGAGACATCTAATCTAAACCCTTAATTGATGTTTGAAATAATACTTTGGTACTTCGAAAAACCTTATATTCTCCAACTCATAGGAATCAAATAAATTATTTTATTTTTAAAAATGTATTAAACATAAATTAATAGATATATTTGGTCCCTATTCCATAGGAATACGTTAGAAAATTTATTCTTTCCACGTTGAAATTGCAGTTCCTAATTTCTAGAATATTTGATACTTGGTTTTTTTGGTGCATGTTTGCACCTCTAGAAGAACTACTCCTTTAGTGCTTTCGTTGGAAAAGAAATTTTAAGTTTTGGAAATCAAATTGGAAGTTTTATCATTTAATAATACTCCATTTGATTCTCTCATTGGAGTTGCTCTAACGTAGTTGAATTTTATCCAGTAAATTTCATCGTAGTGTGTATAAATTAAATTCCTTACTATATCTATATTCTATACACACACCAAAAGGAATAAGGTTTCAATAAAAACAAAATCAATTATTGGAAATTGTTTCGTCGAAATTGTTCTAAAAAGTCATTCCTCGTGAGAATAGAATAAATTACTGCACGAGAACACAGCAACATTTGTTCAACAAGATATCAATTTATTAATCAATCCAAATTATTAATCAACCATTGATGGAATGAATGAATTATATGTGTTATTAATTTGATGTTTATTTAATTATTCAGATTGAAGTTGAATTTCTCCTAATTTTTTGGTATTAAACCCCTTGTTACAACATTTTCAATGAAACTTTTAGAATCAATTAATTTAAATAAATACAAAAAAATTGAAACGTCAAAAACGAGATTTGACGTCATTTTTCTTTGTGGAATAGAAACTTCAAAAGCGCGTCGAAGATTCCACAAACACGCTTTCCCCTTCTCCAATCAAACATAAACAATTAATTAAGCATCAAAGCCAAAAATTTCCAAACCGCTGACGTCACCATGATAAAAAAAATCCCCAAAATTCAAATCAAATCCAATTGAAAATCGAACGCATGCAGTGATAAAAAAAAAAACATTACGTGGACATCCAACGACGCCGTTTGGGGTCGGTCAACGCATCCTTAATTCATTAGATCAAAAGAGGTTTAGTTATAACAACACTCGCATAATCACATGTCTTGAATTTGCATCGTGGCCCTTCAATTCTCAATCACAGTATATTTCAGCCCTATTTTTGTCAGTGCAGGGTATATTGTAAAAAACTCTGGGGTGGTTTCAGCATTTTGTAAAGGTTGAGGGCCGTCATTTAGAAAGAAAATAAAATTATTTTTATGACGGATCTTCTCTCACCATTCCCAAATGTGAAAGCCCTAGAAAACTCCACCTCGATTTCTGAAAATTCCATCCTCCCTAATATATAAATAAACCCTAATCCGTACAAACCAACGAAGCTACCGTTGAGCTTCTGAGCATTTTCGCTGCGATCATAATTCTTTGATTCATTCTCTCTCTCAGGTAATTCGTCAAACACATTCATATATATGCAAATCCGTACGCGTTTGAGTCCGTACATAAATTGCATGACGCTTTATTTGGTTGTCTGTCTCGTATTTGTATGCTTTTGCTTGAAGGTTCGTGCTATTTTACTGTTGCAACGACTTTGATGTGTGCGAGTAGTTAAATTTTAATTTTAATTTTTTGGGACTTCTGATTCTAATTTTGATACTCTTGTTCTTTTGATATAAATGCAGGGTATTTGTTGCTCATGCTGAGAGGGTTTGAATTTGTGGGTTTAATCTTATTGGTAAGAGATTGGGTTAAGAAATCAAATTAGCAGTATTTTGAAGCGAAGAAGAAAGATGAGATCTTTATGCTTTCTGGGATTTTAATACAGTGTAGGAACACTGAATTGTTCTATTAAGCATAAAGATATTAATTTGATGCCGTACGGAAGTTCGACGGGAAATCTAGTGGTAGGAGTCGAATAAAAGATTTTGTCGATTTTGTTTTGTCTTCATGTTTGGGGCTGAGGAGAAATTTTAGGGAAATAATATTTGATTTCGAATAAATTTTTATGATGATGGATGAAGCTCAGTGCAGCTCTAACTCGTTGCCTCCTTTTCTCGCCAAGACATATGAGATGGTGGAAGATCCATCCTCCGACAGTGTTGTTTCCTGGAGTTGGAATAATAAAAGTTTCATTGTGTGGAATCCTCCAGAATTTTCAAGGGACCTGCTTCCCAGATTCTTTAAGCACAACAATTTTTCCAGCTTTATTAGGCAGCTCAATACATATGTGAGTAGTTTCTTTCATCTCAATTGCTTGAATAAATTTAGTGAAAGCGTGCTTTTAATAATAGCTTATCTTTGTTTGCTGCCTTTTTTTGCTTATTAGGGTTTCAGAAAAGTTGATCCCGAGCAGTGGGAATTTTCGAATGAGGA
This sequence comes from Erythranthe guttata, assembly GCF_000504015.1. The sequence continues at coordinate 3,773,802 of NW_012194114.1, read as the reverse complement.
TTTTGTTCGAGGGCAGCCCCACCTTTTGAAGAATATCCATAGGCGAAAGCCCGTTCACAGTCACTCGGCACCAAATTTGGCCTCGTTGCCTCCTCTTACAGAGATGGAAAGGAAATCATATAAGGAGGATATCGAAAAGCTGAGAAACGATAAAGAATCACTTCATGTGGAACTGCAGAGACACAAAGATGAGCAGCAATGTCTTAAATCGCAAATGAGGATTTTGAGTGAACGTGTGCAAAATGTGGAAAACCGACATTCAAATATGTTATCTTCTTTAGCCCAGACATTACACAAACCGGCTTCTTCGTTGGATCTTATGCCACAAGGGGAAGTTCATGATAGAAAGAGAAGATTTCCTGGAAATAGTTACTTATGCGAGGAAACCAATATGGAAGATAATAATAATAATAATAATAATAATAATAATAATAATCAGAGGGCTGCTTCTCAAAGATCAACGATTGAAAAGTTAGATGCTAATTCGCTCTTGAATTTCAACAAGGAGTTGTTGGAGCAGTTAGAGTCATCTTTGATGTTCTGGGAGAAAATTGTATTTGATGTTGGTGATGGTTTGGTGCAACGTAATTCATCCTCGGAGTTGGTTGAATCCACGAGCTGTGGGCCCAGTCCCAGCATATCTTACACCCAACTAGATCTTGATGTTGGAATCGACATGAATTCCGAACCTAAAACTGCTTTTGGGCTTGAGTTGCAACCTCGTACTGAAGAACAAGCAGTAGAGGTAGCAACCAATGTGAGAACAGGGGTCAATGACGTGTTTTGGGAGCAATTTCTTACGGAAAATCCTGGCTCGAATGATTCTTCTGAATTTCAGACAGGGCAGGCAGAAACAGAGAGCAAGAAAAATGAAAACAAACCAAGTGATCGTGGTATGTATTGGTGGAATATGAAGAGTGTAAATAACCTTGCAGAACAGTTGGGGCATCTTGCTCCAGCAGAGAGGACTTGATCGATGCTATTAGGTTTTATACTTTTTCCTTATTTAGAACGAATGCACTTTTTGGTGTCTTGTTCGGTTGTAAATTTAGAGATGAGTTGTTTGATGTGGCTCTGTAGATAGATATTTTGTGTATAAACTCCGCCTTCCTTGCACATATTATCATGTTGACGACCGTGAACTTTTCACTTTGTACACGTATTTGTTGTTAAATAGAGGGACGTTTTCCGAAAGTCTTTTTACTTTAATTTCGTGTTTTTTTTTTCTTGGCAAGTACTTATTCCTCAAAACATGCATTTTTACATATGAAAGACGAACTAACGGAAAGAGTCTTGAAAATGCATGTTATAAAAAGCATTATAATTACACGAACATCTTGTTTCCGAGGTTATTTAGGATGTATAGTATTATTTTCGTTAATACCCCTGCTAATCTCAAGCCATACCTGTTGGAATACCTTGATGATGAGGTTGTGGTATACGTCACTATTCAACGTAAGATAACTAACCAAGAGTTCTTCGAGCTCTTCAGGCCGTTGGATTCTTTTCTCGACAATCATCTCAACCATCGATTCTCTGAAGTCCTGTTGTGGGTTAAAAGAACACTTCCTTACAGCACAGCTATCGAAAACGGTCCTACTATCACCACCTTCTTGCTCCTTTGCTTCTCTCTTCTTGAACTTCTTTTTCACTTTCTTCTTCTCTTCCAACACTTTAATTCTGTTTTCCTTTTTTACTGAACAAGCTTTCGCTCTGTTTTGCTCAGTTTTTCTGCTACGAGATCCCCCGTTTTTCTCGATTTTCCCGGCTTCTGTCAGACTATCGTCTCGTCCCTCGAACTGTTTTGTACTTCGTTTGTGATCTTTTCTTGTTTGTGCTTCCATTTCTCTCGAACCGAAGCCCTTAAAACTTGAAATCGGAACTTTGAACTCATAATCAGAATCATACCAAATAGGGTTAGTTCCACTCGCATTGTCGTCTTCTGTTCTCGTCTCTTTACGAAACGAAAGCCTCAAATAAGCATCATCGTCACTGTCGTCATAGAATCTCGCTACTCTCCTACCAGCTTGCGGAAAATCTCGTTTACGTCTCTGTTGTTTCTTTGCTGGCTTAATCTCGGGGCCGACACTTTTTTGCTTCAACTTTGAAAACCAAGAAACTGGAAAAACACGACTGATTATCGGAGTACGAGATGGAGAAGATGATGATTTCTTTCTCCCCGGCTCCATATTTTATTTTTTAACAAGGAATGTGATGAATGGTTGTCTTAATGTTGTGTGATTTTTAAGGTTTTATAGAGGATATATTTAGTAGTAGGATTAGAATTTACCTATTTATTTCAAAAGAAAGGCCCGCCATAGATTTTGTAACCACTTTTTCCAACTTTATTCTATTTAACGCTTTTACTTTTTTTTTTTTTTTTTTTTTACTTTATTGAGAATTTTATTTGAGGAATTTTCGGATGTTAACGGTAGAGAACATATGAACAAAATCGAAATAACAAATATTTGTATCACAATTAACAAATTATATAAAATATATATAAATTTATTTTGTTAAACTAATTTAAATTTCAACAACATTTACTTTCCCGCCTTTGCTTTAACTACATAAACCAAGTTCACTAGCTCTCCCATTCTCGAACGTCTCGAAATACTGAAAGATGGTAGTAACAGCATGTAGAATTCCAGTTCCAGAACCAATCGCACCCATTGAATTAGGCAACACAGTCAATGCTCCGATGCACACTCGAGTAACAGTAAATTAATTGTAGATTGAATTCACATTTGAATCCATGGGAATTTATTAGGTGGTATTCATCTCGTAAAATCGTATCAAAATTTTGGTAATAAAGAAACTTTCATATCGAACACTAAACATAAAATTTTATATCGAATTTTTTTGAAGGCAATTATAATTATATTTTTATCTATTGTTTAAATTTATGATATGTAATTAATGAATCATAGTGTTGAATTAACATTATAAAAGTGAAATTCTGGTATTTGATAAATTTCAACTTATGAAAAAATTGGAAATCGATTTCGACCAAATCATATATTTGGTATTAGGTACGTGCCTATACTTTAGTTTCACACGGCTATCGTCAGTTGTACCGAAACGATGAACACACTCAAGATTCGTAAATTAAGTGCATAACGATCAATTTTATGGAACCGAATTAAGAATTTGTAAACCGACAATCTCGTGTGCATATAACGACACATTTACACTTGTTATTTTCTAAAATAACCAAAATTAGGATTTATTCCTTTAAATTAATTTGAGAATAATATTTGATTTTTAAATTAAAAATAATATCACGGAGTAATACGATTTATCAAACTCCAACTTAGGGGTGTAACCGTGTAAATGAGACGAGCCGGCTTGCGAGCTTCCGAAGCTTACTCGAGAAAAGCTCGCACTCGAGCTCGAAAAATCGAGCTCGAGCTCACGAGCCCGAGCTTTTCGACGAATCGAGCTAGAGCTTCATTTCAGTTGTTCAACAGCTCGCGAGCTTTACTTTTTCTCTATATTTTTAATACATATTAATAATATATAATGATGGATATTATTAATAATAAATAAAAAAAGAATAATATTACTTTTTTGATTGAAAAAATAAATTTGATGAATGGATTTTTGGTTGTGCCGAGCTCGAGTTCGGGCTCGTTTCGTATACCTTTTGCCTTATACTTAATGTTTTTCGCTTCAGGTGTAATTGTGAAGAAAAAACTCTGAGTTTCTGTGATAGTTACAATTTATGTGCTTAAACATCAGATCTAAGTAATTTTGGTGTTTAGGTGTGTCGAATTTTAGATTTATGTAAGTCTGGCGTAGCATAAATGTTGATTGCGTAAGTGTGTTAGTGCGTGAGTGCGTGCGTGCGTGTGTGTGCTTACGTGTGTGCATATGTGCGCGCGTGTAGACACGGCCGGTTCATGCCGGTTCACGGTTCATACCGGTTCACGGTTCATACCGGTTCACGGCTCACTTTTTTCGGAATCGGAACCGGCCTGTAATATGCACGGTTCGGCGGGCCGGGTCGGACCGCCGGTTCGGGCCGGTTCCGGGCCTATCCGGGTAGGCCCGGAATATTTGATTTTTTTTTTTAAATATTTGATGAATAAGTAAATTATAGGAAAAATTGGGGTGTGAGGATATTTATAGAAAAAAATGGGGGAGGGGGGTAATTAAAAAAAAAACAGACAACTGCCGGTTCACTGGCCGTTATTTGCTTTTTTTTTGAATTTTTTTGATTTTTTTTTTAAATCCGGGTGAACCGCCGAGCCAGCCCGGCGGTTCACGGTTCACCATTTCATAGAATCGGGCCCATCCCGGGGACGACGGACCGATTCCGAGCCCAAAATCGGCCCATAGCCGTGTCTACGGGCGTGTGTGTGTACGTAAGCCTAAGCTCTGAATGCGAGGAATTTTTTGAATTAATTATACAGATGTTGAAATATGCAACAATGAGGTCTAAGACTATTGATATTTACTTTATTTGAGGTTTTATTTAATTTTATATGATGCAGGTGTACTTGGTACTCTGTGTGGTCTTTGCAAATGCAGTTTTTGCTTTGTACGCTTTCTACTATCAACAGTACTCTCAGTTAGCTACATAACCATTTACTTGTTATACTATCAATAGTACACTCAGTTAGCTACATAGCAATTTACTTGTTCTTCTTACGGATCGTGTATCTAGTTTATTAATAGATTTTTGGATTTTCATTTAATTTGGTTTTTTCGACGTCTATCTTTAGAACGAGAAGGTTCTCCTCACGTGCATATGCTCGTATGTTGTTCCTTGCATTACTACTTGTTTCAGCAGATAAAGATTTCTTTACCGATCTTTTTCGACATCAATGCACGTATGTTGTTCCTTGCATTACTACTCGTTTCAACAGATAAAGATTTCTTTACCGATTTTTTTCGACTTTTATTGATGTTCGACTTCTATTGATGTGAAGATTGGCATCCTTGCATTACTACTCGTTTCAGCATGGATTCGGGATAAAGATGAAGATTTTTTTACCGATTTTTTTTGACTTTTATTGATGTGAATATTGGCATGTATTCTGATATTTATGTTATGTTGGATACTTGTCCTCTTTTATTATTTTTTAGAATAATATTTGATTTTTAAATTAAGAATAATATCATGATTTTATATTTTCATTTCCAATTAGCTCCTCTTCCCAATTAGCTCCTCTTCGAACTTAAGAAGATTGTATTGCTTGGATGTCTTGGATTTGTTGGATGCTTACAAATGAAGTGCCTACTCCTATTTATACTAGGCCACTTCTTAATGTACTGTAGAGATCTACTTGATCTAAGGGCTAGGAGTTTTTCTGCAAAGTATCTACAATGGAGAGTTCTATAAAGTTTTCTACAATCCTCTAAGAATCCCGGGCCTAACCCTATTTGGGCTTCTTTAACCTCCTAATCCAACGGAAATTGGCAAAGTATTGGACCGAAATTGGCTACCCGTGACACGACATGGTAGTTCTAGAAAGTTTTCTAGAATCCTCTAAGAATCCCTACTAACTCGAACCTAACTCTATTTGGGCTTCTTTAACCTCTTAATCCAAGAGAAACTGGCAAAGTATTGGACCAAAATTGGCTGCCCGTGACACACATCCTACTTCCAGAGAGGACTCGGTACTCCTCCTAACTATATTTTATTTATTTATTTTTATCATCTTCATATCTTATGGATCAGGGGTTGAGTACATCCTCTCTGATCGAATTTTCGAGACTTTGCCTCCAGATGAGCAGAAGCTATGTGAGGCGAATGGAAACATGGTAAATAATTAATTACAACGAATTAATTCTATAGAACCAAAATAACATTCGAAATCCATGGAAAACTAGGGAATCCACCAGAAAATAGAGAAAACTCTAAAGATTTTATTAAAATTCCTCAAAATAAAGTCATAAGACAACTATTTATACTAATAAAACTGAAAACCCTAATTAAACTAACAAAATACTAAAAATTACGAAAAACGAAAAAAACGAGTTAGATGCTGATTCTAGTAGATCTCGTAATTTGTGGAACAACCCGACGAACTTTTAGGAGTCTAAACGACGTTGGATTGCTGAAATTTGACGTGATTCTAGAATATCAAGAAATATTTTTATTAACAAACATATTTCAAAACAACATTCAAACAAAAAGTCACCATATACTTTAATTAATAAAAAAAAAAAAAATCATTCGATTTAATTGAGACACCAACTGGGCAAAGTTTGTTAATTGTAACGGAAATATGATGTCAAATATCCTCACAAATTGTCTTCCAAACTCTTGTTTTTGTGAGTGGGATGCCTCAATTGTAGACTCTTATCATTTCCAGTTTGCTTAATTTATATTTCCTATTGATGTAAAAAAAAAAAAAAAAATTATACTTATTACCAATCTGTTTAAAAAATTTACCGATGTGTGGATTCAGAGAGCCGAAAAGCCCATTCAATATGTTAGAAAGGCCCATTAGTGAATAATATTCTGTTTTGATTTAGAGAGCAGAAAAGCCCATTGAGTCGTGGCCGATCAAATGGATATATAATTTACTCTTAATTTATATATTAATGAAAAACAAAAAAGAATATGAGATTCATCTCTCATCTCTATGTACAGCTGTCATATAGAGTTAGAGAGAGAGGAGAGATGGAGGGAAAGAGAGAGAAAGTCGTGCTCACGCAAAAACTAAAATCAATTTGACTATTTGTCGTTGTCCCCCCCTCTCTCTCTCTCTCTCTCTCTAAAAGTTGCCTAGTATTTTTGTTCCCGGGTTTCTACTTCACTTCAATCTTCGAATTGGGGGCACTGGAAATCTTTGACCGGAGAAAAATCTTCGTAGCTCCCCGGCATGGGTTGCGCCGGATCGCGGGATAAAGTCGATGGTATTCATTTTTCTTTTGCGTTATTTGACTCCACTTTGACTCTTATTTCTTCAATTTCAGCTCTCAATTATTGGTGAAGATGTTGTTGTTGGGGGCAAATTCATTTTATTTCCGATTGAATTGTGGAATATTATTTTGTATCTCTTTTCTCAGAATTAGTTCTATGTATCTGATTATGAGATGACTAGTTTTCTTCTTCTTGTGTGTGTGTTTATGTGTGTGTGTCAACATTTTAGGTTTGTAGCAATTAGCATTATTACCTTCCGATGAGGGGACTATGTATTTTTTTTTCCTTGCCGTTTCATTTAATTGTATTACTGTGATCGATTACACTCGAGTTCTGTAGATTCGTTTCGAACCGTTTTTCTGTTTTATAATGAGAATGTCTACAGTATGTCTTGACAAAGATCTTAAAAATTCATGAACTGTGGTTGATGTCAATGTTCTCCGTAGAGCTTTGATCCGGTCCTGCAAACACGAATTTTCACGAGATTGTTTATTATTCGGGTTTATACTCGGTTTTCAATTACTGCTATGTCATTTAGAGTTTGGATCTTGGTGATTCTTCCTTCAGTTTGTAGACTCCGAGGAGCTTCATTACGTTGGCCATAAGCTTCTTTCTGGTTTCCATTGGATATTCATCTGTCATAAGTTAGTTTGATGAAGTGTTTAATATAGATTTTCCATACTTTCTGGAGTTTGTAAGGATTCTTATGTGTCAAATTTGATATGCTTGTTGTATTCTGACTGAATGTCCACTTCATAAAAAAAGTTGCCAAAATGAGTGATTAGGCAATGGAGAAAAACGTACACCCAAATGATTATGTTTAATGATTTTTAGGTATCCTTTCATTTATATATATATACATTGTTCTTGTTTTTGTGGGCGTGAAAAAATATTGAGAAGAAAACATTACCATATGCATTTGAATTGCTATCGATTCGCGAAAGTGGCAACTGAAATGCTCATTTACCTAGTGGTTGACATTATGCGTTGATCTGGAATAACAGTAATCGGTGAAGCAATTGCTCTGCACCCGTTAAAACGCTTTCGTTATTAGATATAATTTGAGTTCGGGATTCAACGGATATAGATAGAAAAGAACAAACTGGAGATATTTTCCATTTACCCTTGGTAAAGAAAGTCATGGTAAGATGATATGACATAAGTTTTTACAAACACGGACCTTAGATTTCTTCTTATGCAACTTACGATCGATTAAATTAACCTTTTTTTGCTTGCCTGAATTGTGATAATTGATCCCTAAGTGTTGCATCGCTTTATCTGCCAGAAACTTCGAAGAAGATACAGAAACCTAAGGCATGGAAGCACTCTGAAGCAATAACAAGGGCGCAACTAACACAGATGCGTGAGGAGTTCTGGGACACTGCTCCCCACTATGGTGGTCGGAAAGGTATCTTAACTAAGATACCTTTTTTCAGTGCTGTAATAATGCTACATGTTCTTGAATTGTTCTGCATTAAGCTATATACCGAATCCCCCTTCTAACTTTGGAACACTTAGTTAAATTATGAGTTTAACGATGCCAAACTTATATGATAAGTTTCGTTATTGTCATAAATTGTCTTCATTTTTTCTGATGGATTGACGACCCTATTGGAGCTATGCAGTAAACAAGGCATTCTATGTATCTGTCTAGAAATAGGACGAACATTTGCTATTAATCGACCTTTCACTTTCTTTTGTTGTTTCTGTGTATCCGAAATATCTGTTCTGTTTGTGAAGAAGTTCAAATGAGGTTCGGTTATAGTTTTTTTCTATACGTACAAATTGTATTCATTTCTTTTTAATTTAGGAATAATAATTGTGCTGTTCCGTTTTATTTATTTTTTCATTGTCGTCAGAGATCTGGGATGCTCTCCGAGCTGCAGCAGAGGCTGATTTGACCCTTGCACAAGCAATTGTGGATGGTGCTGGAGTTATCGTTCAAAATCCCGACTTAACAATCTGCTACGACGAGAGAGGTTCGTACTCGAATTTTGCTTCTTCAATAAAATATGTGGTTCCGGTATATCTATCTATATGCTAAATCGAAGACGTGATTTGCAGGTGCCAAGTACGAATTACCCAAGTATGTTTTGAGTGAGCCGATAAATTTGATATAGGCGTGACCGTTGAAACGGGCTGTTATGTATGTGTGTGTGGAGACTGTATATTGTGTAAATTGGTCTCATTGATGTTTTGTTTCTGAAGCTTTTTCGCATTCAATACTTGATGATCAAACAAAATGAATATGTAGTTCAATATTGCACTTTGGGGATCTTAAACTTTGATGTTGAAAACGACGTAGTTTCATCTCTATCTGGTAATTCCAGAAACTATATATTATCAACGACAAATAGTATTTCCGATATGATTATTATTTTTCTTCGGTATATACCAAACGCGTTTTTGGGGTAAGTTGAAAAGCGTTTTATGTGTATGGAAAGAACTTACCGAATTAATATTATTGTTATTAAATTAATAATAATATTGAAAAAATATTACTTAAAGGAGAAGCATTGAAAGCTGAGTAGGGCCTTGGCCACCGCTGTTTTGGCGGCGTTTGCGGTGGCGCTAATCAATATCAGAGCTAGCCTGGCTGGCTGACAGCTGGATCAAAATCCACGTCGGCGATAGACGCAAAGGATAGCTGTGACGTGGCGGCTAACAAGTTGGGCCAAAAGTCCGTGCACCAGCTGCACCGTTTATATGCAATAATTGGGCACCGTTTTTATTAGGTTTGACTGGAAATTCAATTACGTGGCGTGATTTAAACGCTCCGCTTCTTTTTCCCGCCGTGTTGGTTTCTTCACGTCGACGATGGAGGAGAAAAAAATAAAATAAATAATACATACATATATATATTATAAAATATATATATATAAAAGATGCATAGGGTTCTCTGAAAGAAAAGAGGGAGTCTTAAATGAGCAATAAAAGTTGGCATGAACCGAGGAGTGAAGAGGTGGGAATCACTTGAGATTAGGGCTTTCATCATTGTTTTTATTTTTAATTTATTTATAATATATATATATATATATATATATATATATATATAATTTTAGTCCACTATTGAAATATAGAGTTGGAATATAATTTTTTTTCTGTAATTATTTAAATATATTGCACATAGAGAAGTTAGTAGAATTCCTGTGCTCAAATAGTCAATCAACCAAAGGGCAAAAATGTAAATCTCTACCAGCTAAACTTAAAACGGACAATCACACAAGGTTAAAAGCTGTCAATGTGTAGCTTTTTTCCCCCTTTGGTCAACGATGGAATTAATTACAATAATCCTTTTTTTTTTCTTCTTCGCTTTAATTAATTGGGAAAAAAGAAATAAAAGTTGGTCAACGCTCATTAAGGAAAGTGCCAAAACTCTATCTCAAAAACTCAAAAGCCCATCAATTTAATTTTCGAAAAAGATGAGGCATTTCTTTTCACCTAATTTTTTTATTCCTCAATTAAATAATTAAATAAGTATACTTTAATAATAAGTACTCCTTAATTCACAGAATTATCATAGTACAAAATGAATGGACAGAAATCTTTTATACCAGTCAAATAGATAATTACCCACGTAACCCCACCCCCCACCACCATTGTCTGTGGGAACGTCACTTTCAAGCAGCCTGCATTTATTTATTTATTTTAGAGAGAGAAAAATTTAATAAATACAGTGTTGAAAATTCAGTAAATCCAATGTTAATCAAGAATTTACCAGATAAAAATCCAATCTTTGCACGCGGATTCATAACCCACAGTATTATTTTTTTTCTTTCTAATACCCTTAAAAAGGAAGCAGAGGAACACCAAACGATTCTCGTTACTTTCTGCAAACACAAATAATCGAATTTAAATTATTGAATTTTTTTTTTTTTTTCTCATTCGTACATTGATTGATAAGAATTTGTTAATTGTTTGTTTCCCTCGTCGTGATTCATGGCATCCGCGGCGATATTCTCCTCGTTGAGGCGGCGGAGATCGCCGTCACTGGAGGCGTTTGTGGCGCCGGTGGATCTATCATACGCCGCCGTTTTGGAGGCGTCGCGTGCTATTTCCAACGAGCTGGCGTCGTCGTTTTCAGGTACAAATAAAACGGCTCCATTTTTCCAGGGCAAGAACTCCAGATCCTTAATCCGGAAAATCCAGGTTGTTTCTGTGCTCCTGGATGGTTTTCGCGATGTAGGGTTCTCGCAATTTGCCCCCTCTTTGTTCTTGTGCTTGAAGGAGTTGTACCTCCTGCTTTACAGAACGAAAATCCTGATCGACTATATCAAAGGGTCGAGTAAGCTGTGGCTGTTGCTTCAGAGCCAGTCGATTTCAGGCCATTTTCATGACATGAATCAGGAAATCTCCACCCTTTTGGATGTTTTTCCTTTGCTGAATTTGTCCGAAGATGTTAAGGAACAAGTTGAATTGTTGCAGAAGCAATCAAGAAATTCGAAATTTTACATTGATGGGAATGAAGATTCACTCAGGTTGAAGCTTTACTATTTCCTGAATGAATTCGAGAATGGAAGAATCCCGGAAAGGAACGAACTTTACGCGTTTTTTGTGGAGAAGTTGGGGATTTGCAATGTGAAAAGTTGTAGGGTTGAGATTGAGTTCTTGGAGGAGCAGATTGTCAATCACGATGGAGATATCGAGCCTACGGCCTCGGTTCTCAACGGATTTGTGGCTTTGATACGGTACACTAGATTCTTACTGTTCAGCTTTGAGGACGAGGAAGGTGAATTGGGGAAGTGGAAACGGAAGCCGACGAAGAAAGGGCTGATCACTAAGGAGATTGCCGACACGTTTGTTACTATTCCGAAGGATTTCTGTTGTCCGATATCGTTGGATTTGATGCACGACCCGGTAATAATATCCACAGGGCAGACGTACGATCGTACGTCAATCACGAGATGGATGGAGGATGGGCATTCCAATTGCCCGAAGACGGGGCAGATGCTCGTTCATACTAAGCTGGTGCCTAACAGGGCTCTGAGGAATCTGATTCTGCAATGGTGTACGGCTAATTCTATTCCGTACGATCCGCCAGAGAATCCACACCATTCTTCCGAAAGTGCAGTTTCTTCCCTACTGAGCAAGGCCGCAATCGAAGCTACTAAAGCCACATCAGCGCTGCTCGTCGAACAGCTGGCGAACGGAACACCAAGAGCCAAGACTGTGGCTGCACGGGAGATTCGATGGCTTGCGAAATCCGGAAAGCAGAATCGAGCGTGCATAGCCGAAGCTGGAGCAATACCCCTTTTGAAGAATCTACTCTCGTCTCCGCACACCTTTGCGCAGGAGAATTCGGTGACCGCAATGTTAAACTTGTCGATTTACGATAAGAACAAAATCAGAATCATGGACGTGGAAGGGTGTTTGGGCGCGATTGTCGGAGTTTTGAGAAACGGGCACACAACCGAGGGAAAGGAAAACGCCGCGGCGACTTTGTTCAGTCTCTCGGCCGTTCACGACTACAAAAGACGAATAGCCCAAGAAAACGGGGCAATCGAAGCTTTGGCTGCGCTTTTGCGCGAAGGAACCCCCAGAGGGAAAAAAGATGCTGTGACAGCTTTATTCAATCTATCCACCCACGACGAGAATTGTGCAAGAATGATAGATTCGGGGGCTATACAAGCACTAATCGGAGCACTGGGATGTGAAGTGGTTTTCGAAGAAGCAGCGGGTGCATTGGCCTTGATCGCGAGGCAGTCGATAGGAGCTGAGGCGGTGGGGAAAGAGGAAATGGCGGTGGCGGGGTTGACTGAAGTGATGAGATGCGGCACTCCGAGGGCGAAAGAGAATGCAGTCGTGGCTTTGCTGGAATTGTGTCGGAGCGGTGGTGCTGCCGCCACCGAAAAGGTGGTGAAGGCGCCGGCACTGGCCAATCTACTGCATGGTTTGCTGTTCACCGGTACGAAACGAGCTAGGCGAAAAGCGGCATCACTTGCTAGAGTGGTCCAAAGGTGTGAGCATGCTTCCTTCCATTTTGGTGGCTTAGATGTGGGGCCTCGAGATATGAATTTCCCCATTTCAGTGCCTGTATTATAGTTGTCACCTTGTCCTCCATTTTTTTTTTATCTTTAATTACTCCCCATTTTTTTAATCTTTGATAGATAGAAAAAAGTTCTATTGGAATATGAATGTAAGGGAAGGAGGGTATAGACGTAATTTATTTGTTCGGACGAAAGGGCTTCGTTCATCCTATTCTGTTTCTGATGTACAGTGGATCTTGGATACAAATTCTTGAATTCTTGAATTTGTTGTCTGGAGATTTTAGTTGAATAAAGATGGAATTTTTCTCACCAGAAGTTCCTCTGCAGTCAGTGGTTTAAGCTTAGAAACTCTACTCTTCTCTCTATCTACATATTAGAAAATTACAGGCTTCACTTCTACAGACATGTTTTAAGATAAATAAGGCAGTAGATAAATATTAGAAAAAAAAAAAAAAAAAAAGAAACATTGGTATATAAACTAGTAAATAACTGTCAACTAACAGAAAGTGCTGAGTGAAGAAGATGATAGAGTTGAATTTTTAGGTCCACAATTCGAGGAGGCCGTCTTCCTCGACGTTAAGATCGTAGGGCTTCGCAGTCATAACTTCTTTCTGCATTGCAACATCTGATGCCATCATCTCTTCAAGTTCGACAATGGCTTTGGAATGGTGAGGGGCCAAAACCCCCTCTCCGTCTCCCCCTTGTTCGACATTCTCCATCACGTTCTTCCAAAACCCAGAATTTTCCGCATCTTCTTCTGGACTTTTTTCTTTCACCTCCTTTTCTTCGAGCTCCACTGTAAGTCCCGTGCTCGAGGAACCATCCAATCGTGCCTTCTCCGAGTCGTTTATGCATTGCATAAACTGCTTCAAAAAGTCGCCAATTTTCCCACCCCCTTCTTCGATATCTTCATCTCTCGTGTTCTTTTCCATATTCGCAAGCTGCTCTTTCATTTTTTCTAGAGTCTCTCCGAGCTTCTTGATTTTAAATTTCACGTCTTTTTGCTCGTTCATCACAGCCTCGAGCTTTGTCTTCATTGCATCATTCGTCAAATTGTCGTCTGTAGCAAAATGGGCCCGTTTTCTCTTGCCGAGTTGAGGTTGCTGGTTCCTTCTTTTGATGTCTTTGAGCAAATGCTTCTTCCCTGCTTGAAACAACTGATTCTCGTACTCGTATCTCTCCCAACACACCTTCTTGAATCCCTATTAACATTGAACGAAAACAAAAATAAGTTAATGTTCTAATCTACGTGTATGATGTGTAGAATTTGAAAAAGATTTTCAAAAGATTGACAAACTGACATAGTTGTTGAGCTGATAGATGAAGCTGGACAAATTGTTGGTCCTGAAAAGCCTTGGAAGAAACTCGGACGAAAATTTGTTATGATCCCATATTATGAAAGTGGTGCCAGTCGAATTCCATGATATGATCGAGTTAGTTTGTGGATCATCCACAACTTCGAAGGTCTTCACCAGAAACGGAGGAGGGGGCCTCAACCCCCATTGTTGCCCTGTTTCGCTCACAACTTCGTCTCCACCGACAACTCCTCCCACTCCACCACCGGGGCTTGCGTTTTCGGTTTGAGTACTTTTCAGCATCTGGGCTGTCTCAAAATCCATTCTTTTTTCTCCCCCAACTTTCTATATTTCAGTGATAGCGAGTTTTCGGAAGAAACAATCTGCATTTTATAGGTTTTGATGTGTCCCACCTTCATCGAAATCAGGACCCTTGATTTCTGTACTTTCAAATAAGATCAAAGGTGGAGGGCTAATGCACATTAAACCTGTGAGTAGAAGCATAATTCTACTCATTACTTCTTCATTCTCTACATCAATTCTTTACTTAACCATTTCTGGCATGGAATATATTCCACCTGTAAAGCAGGTACTTGCCGATAATGTAAGAAATGAGGATTAATAGCTGATAATCAACTTAAGAATATAAAAATATATAAATAGCAAGACCAGCAGACTAATGTTGTTCAGACACTTATCTTGGGAAATTACAAGCATGCTAAGCTAAAGAAGTTAATTACTACAACCTAATACTTAAATAGCTTCAAATATTTAACATAGGCATCAAGTTCCACATCAGTTACAGCACACACTAATTCTAACAAGAAGTAATTAAAACAGTTTCATCGGTACAAGAATGTCAAAATCAGTGACAGTCCATTCTGCTACTTGATTTGGATCTTTATAAATCTCAGCCCCCAAATCTATCGATGTCCATTTTCGCCTAGCTGGAGCAGTCCCTGGATCCTGCAAAAACCGACGTAGTTCATCTAACATTATTCACATTTTAATGACCTTATTCGATTCAAGAACTATTTATCTGCAATGAAATAACTCAAGAAAAGAAAACGGTATATAATATAACCTGGTAAAAGTAGAGGGATTGCGATAACCTCCCAACATCGAGAACCCAAGTCCTGGAATCTCCGATCCAACCCTCTCCTTTCTTGGTTGGATAACCGTAGTCGCCCCAAACAGGGTTCGGCAAAATCTGCAAAATCTCCTGTGGCTGAGGATTACTGTAAGGATCACACATCACATTAGGCTTCTCTGTGTACTCTCCGTTTCCAGGGGCACAGTACAGGTGATAGGCCTCGTACGGAAAACGAGCAGTATCGTTCCTATGAATGCGGGTCCCGTTTGGGAAAGTGTGGTACGGAGGGCACAGCTTGAGGTCATTGGCATTGCACCATGATGGCGTTTCTGGATTCAGTATCATTTCGCTGTAACGTGTCACGTCGGAAGTTACATCGCCGTCACATGATTGACCGTTGTTCTTCCAGCAACTTCCTATGTCCATCAAGTAGAATTGGCTGTTGGGGCCACCGCCCCTGATAACTTTCAGTGTGAATTTCACTTTGAAATCCGGTGATTCTGGTATCTGAATCGAAAATTAAAAAAGTAAAAAGTAAAAATAAGATGGCTTGAAAAGTTTTACGAAAAAAATGAGTTCTTGACAGAAAAAAATTACTCACTATTTTTAGCATTCCCCTTGTAGGATAGTGGTATCCACCAGAAAAGCCCGTTGTGGCATCCGATCTTAGGTAAAGCATCAGCCATGGATACTTGATTGAGGTCCTTAAAACATGGTGAAAAATCCAACTCCCTTTTCCAAGTTTCTTCTCCCAAGTGACGGAATGGTACGAGATATTATTGCCCCCCATCATTTCATTGCTAAAATCAGCATCCAAATCCCACGAGCCGTAAAATCTTCCCTTGAGCGTATTCCGTTTCCTCCCTTGTAAAGTTGTGTAATTATGATAGATCAATGGCTGGTTCATGCAACCTTTACCGAAACAAGGAAACTGGTCAGGAGGGCCAAACGGGCCTACTTTATGCCCGTTTTTGGGGCATTTAGCGGCATACGTATCCATATTGCCACTCTTGAGCATGATCATCCAGAATTGCCATGGATTCGGTTTATCTTCAACTTGGCATTTACTTCCCAAATAGACTTCTTTTTCTGCTGCATAGAGATCGACATTGTCGAGCGCCTCTTGCTTCACTCCCGCAAATGGTTGCCCCGCCCCAAGCCTGTTTTCCTTTTCTGTAACTCGGTGGACTAACATGTACGGCACTTTATTGCAGAGCGAGCACCGATCTTCTCCTGTAGACCACAAAAACCGATACGAAGAAGCTCAATACATCGACAATTCGCAACGATAAAAAAGAAAGAATCATTTTCACAAGCAATAATGTTTCTTGATCTTAGTCATAATACCTGGCTGAGGAGAAGCTTTATATACATCAAAGCAATCAGCAGCTCTAGGACTCCCCATTTGAGGAGCTTCTTCTCCAACTTCATTACACTGATTCCAAGATTCTATTGCTAATCTAAGACCATCTCTTCTCATCCCGGAATCGCCTACCGCCGATACGTGCTCATTTTTTTCCGAACTAAGTGACACTACACTAGACAGAGAAGATACAATCAGAACCGCAAGAACTATGTAGCTGTCCGAGAGGACTTTACTTGGTGCCATCGATAACTCAAGCTGATTTTTGTGACGACAATGCCATAAAACCATGGTGAGAAGTTAATATAAAGACAAGGGTTCTTGAGGTATCTACATATTCTGCCACCCTAAGAACTATTCTTGGATAACTGAAATAGGTATGCAACTTCTGGTAGTTGGTATTTACAGTTGCCATAATTGGGTTTAGTTGCCAAGTTTGAACAGAAATCGCCCAACTGAATGGATCATTTAATCAAACAGGTGGCGTGCACTATATATGATCCCCCATTAATGCAATTTGGACAAGGATTAATGCAATTCTTGATGTCAAAGTAATACTAAAATCATGCCTGAAGCAAAAACCACATATATTCTTTCCTTAGAGATCTCATATTTCAGTTCACCCAAACCACTAAATTTATTGTTATTGTCATTTAAGAGGTTTCCCAAAACCAACTACATTGAGTAGGTCACCTGCTATCTCTGCTTTCAACAAAATTTGTAGAGAGAGAGAGAGAGGAGAGAGAGAGAGTAACAACATGTTGCTTTATAAAGCGTGAAGGAAGAGACATCATATTTTTTTTATTTTTTTTTTATTAAGTAATATAATATATTATTGCTTGCTGAAAAACAATACTGCGAATAATAAATATTATTAATTAATGTTTTAAAATAAAAAAGTCAAATTACAAACAAAAATATTCTGCTGTGTCGTGGAGGCTTGACTCGGTTTTTAACTGCCACGTCAGCTCCCCACCATTTCCCATTTCCCAATTTCCATTACTTTAATAAATCTCATGAAACCCCACACCCACCTCTCTCCTCTCTCTCTCTCTCTCTCTCACACACACACACACACACACACTTCTTCTGATCTCAAATTTTCAATTTCGAAGTGTTAACTCCAAAAACCTCTTCAAACCCTCACCGCATTTACAGAAACAGTCGAAGAAAAACAAAATATATTATCGAATTATCTTCAGAATTTCGCAACCATGAACATTTTCAGATTTGCCGGTGATATGACGCATTTGATCAGTATTTTAGTCCTCCTCCTTAAAGTGTACGCCACCAAATCGTGCTCAGGTTACGCATTTTCCCCTCAATTTGATGACTTATTTTGTTGCATTTAAGCTGCCCTATTATAGTTTAATTGATCCGAGTGACGCTGAACTTAACTTGTATTGGTTGAAATTTGCTGTTATTTGTTCATGTATACTGTTATCAGAATCTGGAATCGCATAGATTAGGGTTACGTTTTGTTGGCATAACGATGTTTGTATGGGTACTGAATGCACTTTATATTATTGCATTGCGCATATGGTGTCTAGCATATTAATTTGCAGCTCCGATTTTTCTTTTTTGGAAGTGTTCGTGGTGATGTAAATTGTTATTAATATTGAAAAACATGGTGGATTGGGAATTTGGGATATGCCTTCCATTTTGCATTGTGTTTCATTTGGACCTTTTTTCTGGTGGGATTAAAATCCATTTCCTGCTGCTCCTGATTTCATCTAAAATACAGTGCACACGCTTGTAGGTATGTTTACAATGTGGATTTTCATATGTATTTGTGAATATACATATGTCCATCATGTGAATATGCAGATGAGGGCCTGTAAGTTATTTGAGAGGCATGGTCTGCATAAAATGGGAAACCCGGTTTTTTAATATTGTCGTCTCTGGCATATAGCTATCGCTTTTCAAGTTTCTAAAATAGAATGCAGCCATACGTGTTTACCTTAACTCTGAAGTCTGAACTGTTTTCAAATAGAGTTCTACCAAATGGCCACATGTGACAGTTAGCTAGTTTTCATTAAATTGTTTTTTTTTTTGAGTTCTAATATGCTTCAATGGTAAATGGGTGCTTGAAGAATTCTGATGTATAATATAATAAATGCAACTAACGGCCTTATATTCTGATCAGGGATTTCCTTAAAGACTCAGGAATTGTACGGAATTGTCTTCTTGGCTCGGTACCTCGATTTGTTTACCGACTTCATTTCAGTCTATAACACAGTAATGAAACTGGTGTTCATTGGAAGCTCTTTGGCAATCGTATGGTGCATGAGGTTTCACCGAGTGGTGAAGCGATCCTATGACCGTGACGTGGACACATTTAGGCATTATTTTCTTGTTGGAGGTTGTTTTCTCTTGGCGCTTTTTGTTCATGAGAAGTTCTCGTTTCGAGAGGTCAGTTTAATCTCCATTATGGCCTTCTGTTAAATTTATAAGGAAATAAAAGGTGTGGCTGTGAGCATGATGCTTAATGTTGGATGTCTGGGAAGCTTACTTTTGATTCGGGAATTGCATATATTTGCTTATTCCATCTCAAAATTTTATCCCTTTTTTTTGGTTTTTATGATATACTCAATCTTACATCATATGCATGACTCTGCACTTTCACTCAGAACAAGAGTTGATTTCTTGTTGAAATTGTAACGAGATCTTTCCCATCTTTTAATATTGAAAATAAGATAATGCAGCAGTCTCACACCTAACCATTTAGCTTGTTGAGTTCTTGCAAAATTGGTTTTCAACATTTGATATTCTCTTAGAGTAATACTTGTCTTTAATTCTTCTGTCATTATTTACATCTTAACGTTATGGATACTGGTGGACTCGAGTATATGATATATATCGCTTCATTTGACTAAAATATCTTCCAGGTATTTTGGGCATTTTCAATATACTTGGAGGCAGTTGCAATCTTACCACAGTTGATACTATTGCAAAGAAGTGGAAATGTGGACAATCTGACCGGGCAATATGTACTATTTCTTGGGTAAGTTGATTTTCCTCTTTATCTGATATTCCGTAGAAAATATATTGCAAAAGAAAACATGATTTTATTTGGGCATATATTAGCATCGCGCTGAGTATATTAAATTGTGTTACATTCTATATAACGTCATTCATGTGGGAGATGGAGAATTAACAGGTGCTTTAGTTTGGGAAGAGAACTACAAAAAATCTAAAGGAAAACCCAAAAGAAAAATTTAAAGATTCAGTCTGTCCTGTACCTTCCAACCACATGCTTATTGTTGTTGTTTGCTCTTAGGTACTTATAATAACTTTGTTAGTTGTTACTTACTTTACTCAGTGTCAATGATTCACCAAATGCTTGCGTAATAAAGAAAGTGTCAAAACTTTGATGCATATATTATGTAATAAAGCCAACGATTTTTCTCTTTTTGTTTGGATGTATGACTTCAAATGAAATATATCTGAAGGCTCGATTACACATTTGCGGGCCTTTCAAAATCTCAAACCTCTCAGCTGGGGATTTAATATTTGAAAGTGGATAGTCTGTCTGTGATCTAAAGTCTATCCAAGACAATAATGTGGAAGTTTCTGTGCGATTAGTCGTAGATAACACATCCAGTATTTTAACTGATTATGTAAACTGAAATTTTCCATTTCCCGTCATTACCTTGAGAAAAATGTTGTATAAATTATGCATCCCAGAACTGCAAGGCAGTGAAAGTTAATGATGTTATTCGTTTTACAGGGCCTATCGAGGATTCTACATCCTGAATTGGATATACCGATATTTCACCGAAGATCAGTTCAGTCGATGGATTTGTAAGTCATCAAGAAGCTGGTTAAGTAACTCTTTTGTTTGATTTGATGTTTGTTTTGATCATATTTATTTTCTCCATGCAGCTTGTGTCTCTGGGCTTGTCCAAACAGCTCTTTATGCAGACTTTTTCTACTACTACTTCATTAGGTAATTACCCCCTAGCAATCAGAAGTCATCAATTTTCGATGTTATCAACTTATATCCAACATTAACATTCTTGTCTAATATTACAGCTGGAAAAACAACGCGAAACTGAAATTGCCAGCCTGAGATAGAACGAGATAGAGTGGTGGATAGATACAGCAGAGTCCTCATTTCTCTATTTATGTCCCATCTACATATCCGCAGCACCAAATCGTCGCCTATGAACTGATTAAAGTTTCTTATTAGTGGAATTGACGAGGTAGTCCAATATTTAGGAAAGGGAAATCGATGTTCGCAGATTACCACCTGGCTTTTGACATGTCCATATATATTATACAGTACATGTAAAAGGGCTTGAAAAGAAACTTTAAATTTGCAGGGAGTTTGTAATTCATTATGTAATCTCTTTTCGAGTGTGGGTTTGTGATTACGGGCAAGTGTTTGTCTGTAGTCTGTACCTGTCGGTTGTTTGTGCTCTCGTGTTGCTGTGTTTTCCGACTTCCGTAGGTAGTGAAATACGAGATAAAATGATTGATCATTACTGCTGCTATATGTAAACTATAACATAAGCCATAAATATTTGGAATAAAATAGAACATGCTGAAGACTACATTTGCATAAAACCGAATTTCGTGAGGACTCATATTCTAACTAAACTACTATCTAAATTCTAAACCCAATTTCCAGCCTATACAAATTAATCACCCTCCCTACCCTGTTATTTTCTTTATTGTTCCAAATTCTACCGTCTGCCCTTTTCGATCTCTAGCTTAATAAGTTCTACTATCTTTTTCTTTTTTTTTCTTTTTTTTTTTTATAATTATTATTAGTATTACTACTACTATATTGGAGTATTGATTTTGTTTTCTTGAACTAAATTTGTTATTACAATTTTTTTTTTTTTTTTATTTGAGCACGCTTGATAAAAATTCCATGGCCACGTTAGTGTGCAACTTTTGACGATGGAGACTAGAAAATTGTCCGTAGTCAAAATTAATGTCATCTGGTTTGCTAATATTATTCTATTGTTTTTGTGCAATGCAATTATTGTTATTATCTCTAGTGTAGGAGATTAGATTTGTCCGTTTAAGAATAGCCCTACTTAATAGGGCTCTTAATTTGTTAAGGTTTCTTAGTTTTGGATCATCTCTTTATTCTAGCTAATTACCTAATTTATAAGATTTGCTGTTAATGAAAATTACCTAACCTTCTGGATTCTAGCTATTTACCCTAAATTATCAGATTTGTTGTTATTAACTACATATACAATTAAACAATAAATCTTTCGTTGTTAAATAAAATTGCAGAATCTTGTGAAGTAAAAAAATAATGGGAGGAGGATTTAGAGCACTGCATCTGGTGAAACCGTTCCTTTCTTTCCTGCCGGAAGTTCGAAGCCCCGATAGGAAGATTCCGTTTCGAGAGAAGGTGACGTACACGGTTCTATCTCTCTTCATCTTCTTAGTATGCAGCCAGCTTCCTCTGTACGGCATTCACTCCACCACCGGTTCGGACCCTTTCTATTGGATTCGTGCTATCGTTATTTCTAGCCGCGGCTCCGTCATGGAGTTGGGAATCGCGCCGATCGTGACGTCGTCGTTAGTCGTCCAGTTCTTGTCGCAGATTGTTCACGTCGACAACAATGTTCGTGAGGATCGCGCACTGTCGTAAGAATCATAGGTTTTTTTTCGTTTTTTTCCAAATTTGAAATTTTGTATTTAATAATTTTTTTTTCGGTTGTATAGAATCGGTGCTCAGAAGCTTCTGGCAATCTTGATAGCGATCGGTCAGGCTGTCGGTTACATTCTGTCAGGAATGTACGGAAGTGTAGCTCTACTTGGTGTAGGGAATGCAGTTCTCATAATTCTTCAATTATGCTTTGCTGTTATCGTTATAATGTGCTTAGACGAGCTTCTCAATAAGGGTTACGGCCTCGGTTCCGGGATTTCCTTATTCATCGCTACCAATACCTGGTAACTAATTAAACATACAAATTTATTATGGTAAATGTGTATTAACAATAACCTTCAAAAAAAATTGATTGATTTTGCAGCGAAAACGTTATCTGGAAAGCGTTCAGCCCGACGACTATCAACACGGGGCGGGGCCCGGAGTTTGAGGGTGCAGTGATCGCCTTGTTCCATTTGCTTATAACAAAAACCGATAAAGTAGCTGCATTCAGAGAGGCGTTCTACCGACAGAATCTTCCGAATGTCAATAGTCTTCTTTCCACCGTACTTGTCGCCCTAATCGTGATTTACGTGCACGGCTTTCGAGTGGCGTTGCCTGTGAGATCCAGGAACGCGCGTGGCCAACAGGACTCTTACCCGATTAAGCTTTTCTCCAACTCGAATATGGCTATTATTCTTCAGTCTGCACTTGTGACCAATCTCAAAGGCATCTCTCAGTTGTTGTACACGAGATACGGTGGATATTTCTTGGTCAACTTGTTGGGGAAGTGGCAAGAATCTCGATATTCCGGTCAATCGGTTCCTGTAGGTGGACTCGCTTATTATATTACTGCTCCGTCAAGCTTAGCCGAAATGGCGGCAGATCCTTTTCATGCAGTTTTCTATATAGCATTCATGCTTACTGCATGTGCCATGCTTTCGAATTTATGGATGGAAGTTTCCGGATCTTCGGCCAAAGATATCGCCAAACAGCTCAAGGCAAGTTCGATTAATTAAACTCCGAATATTTTTATTTTTTTATAGGATTAATAATGTAATTTTTATTATGGAAATTTTCACAGGAACAACAAATGGTAATGCCGGGGCATAGGGATTCGACTTTGGAGAAGGAATTGAATCGGTATATTCCGACAGCTGCAGCTTTAGGAGGATTGTGCATCGGAGCGTTGACTGTGTTGGCTGATTCAACGGGTGCGATTGGTTCTGGAACCGGAATTCTACTTGCTGTTACTACCATCTTTCAGTATTTCGAGACGTTCGAGAAGGAGAAAGCACAGTGAACTTTGTGCTTTATTTGGCTTTTAAATACTTAGGTAGTTTTTTCGAATTGTATCACGAGAGATTTAGATTAATGAGAGAGATTATACTGTGGAAGTTTTGTAGTATGTTGAAAATTATATTGTGGATTTAAAATTAACTCTTAGCTTCAAAATTTGAATCATAGCATTATTCGGAACGCTATTTTCGTGGATATTGTCTTCGAATCGAATCACTTTTTCGAGAAATACGATCTTTACCAGCAAACTTGGCCTGTTCAAGATTTTGGATTTTTCTCAATTGTAAGATTCTAAAAATTCCAAAAGTTGAGGCATATGTATTGAGGAAATGGCTATATTTATTTACTATCTAAAATCATTTGCATATTTATTTAATTATCTAATTGCAGAATTGGTGTATATGTAGTTTTGGTTGACGTAAAAATGGAAATATGTAGAACTGTATTTGAAAATACTAAATAGTATAGCAGAAGCTGAGTTTATAAATTATTATAAATTATTATTATGATTGCAAATGCAGGCTTCATTCCCACGTTAAGTATGACCAACAATAATTAATCTTATCGCCTAACTATTTATTTCTAACATGGTAGGCCCAAGCCCAACTATTTTTTTTTTGACATGCAATTAATTTGTTGATACAATTTAAATTATGTACTAAACAAATATTTATTTAATAAAATAATAAATTAAAAAAAAAAAAAAAAAAGATCGACGACCACCGAGTCTTAATTTATACAAAAGGAA
Organism: Erythranthe guttata; assembly: GCF_000504015.1. Next base: position 3,749,526 of record NW_012194114.1, on the reverse strand, counting down.
GATGAAATGAAACCATCATATCTATTCATTGGTTCATAGGCCATGCCACATAATTTCAATTATTGACACACTTTTTTTCTTTTTTCCTAAAATAAACAATCTGCTAATGATGTCTAGAGAGAGAAACAATGTACTAATCCTAACTTTTAAGTATGACCCACCAAACAATTGAACAAATCCCAAGTGAACAAACTCCAAAAACAACTTTAGTTGTTTAAATTTTTTATTTTCATACTATATAATATAGCCAAGCCACCTTGTAATTTATCAAGAAACGTTACACAATTAGATTTTGGATCTTACTTTAATCAGAAAATCTGCAGAATTATATATATTGTGGCAAAAACAATTTGCTCAACTGAATAATTGATATATATATATATATACATATATATAATTGTGGCAAAAACAATAATATATGTGCAAAGAAAATGACAAGTTCAATAATGGAAATGGAAACTTTTCCATAAAATCTGACTTTGAATGTTTGTAACTTTCTTCCTGAAAAAATAAATATGGACCATTTTACTGACATAATGTAAATAAGTAATTAAATAAAAATAAATCAAAGTGGGACTACGTGATACATCACTTTCACCAATTGTCTGTTTTTTTTGTAAATATTACATGCATGCACTGTAATATGTTGAATTTTAACTTGTTATTACATCACATTACTATTTATTTAGCTAGTTAATTAAAAATTTAAAATTAAAAAGAAAATCATTAATGACAAATCAGAAACAGGAGTTGTTGTTGTTGTTGCCAGATAGGTAGATGATTCCTCGGCTTTGTCAAATTATAAATGGTCCTTCAGAGTTAAGTATGAGAATGATTAATCATTAATTCTTACTTAAGTATTCCTAATAAAATAATTATGAATCTTTCTCCATAATGCTTCGCTTCCATTAATTATATTATTTCTACAACAAAACTAATAATGTATAATAATGTTTTATTATACCTACTTGCTACACTCATGGCCCACAAAATTATCACGTCTTCGTTGAAGCTCCCTTTACTTTATTTACATAAATAATATACTCACCTAGTCAAGTAATTTGTCAATAATACCACCTAATTAAGAACGTTCAACATTTAATTGAAAAATAAAAATACCCCATAAACAATTACACGTCACTATTATTATTATTATTATTATTATTATTATTATTATTATTATTATTATTATTATTATTATTATTATTATTATTATTATTATTATTATTATTATGATGATGATGAGATTATTTTGATTCAACTTGAATCCATCGTTATCAGAACACGATTGCAGAATTTACAATTGTCAGATCTTTTTACACCCATAAAATCAAGAACCATGCTTGCACCCTTCCTAAGAATTTCCCCTGAAATCATGAAAATACACATGAAATAATAATGATATAATTATAATAATAATAATAATAATGGTGATAGCAAATATTTAACCATGTAAAATAATCTACAAGACAACATCTCCTCACACCTTAAATGTAATAGATACAAAAAAAGCTAAATCTGTAATGTGAATTAAGAATAAATTAATGATTAATTGCTCCCATGCACAGTCAAAACTAGGAATTTATTTAGGGATTATTCACAAACACCCCTCACTAGCCTTCTCCAATTACAAGGAGTCCAAAAAAAAATCTTATTTTTATGATAAATCCAAAATATTTTTAATTAATGAAAATTAATATAGTTTCACAATTATACCCTTTTTTCTACATAATCTTTTATTTAATATTAATTTATAATTTCCATCCACACTATCAAACCCTAAGTTGTCGTTTTAATTTCTATTTCTCCCAGCCATCTTCTCTATCTATCGTCACTGCCCCTTCTCTTCATTCTCCATTGCAGCCACCGCCCTATCCTCTCTCTCCATCGCTCACCGTGCGTCCGCCGCCGCCGCAGCTCCTATTTCTATTTCTATTTAATCATTGATGCTTGGACCAGGCTCGTTTTTAAGGATGGCTCAGTGCTTTCTTTGCAACCAATTCAATTGCTTCAGTGGCCACACCACGTCATTCTTCAATAACACAGTTTTTTGTAGTTTTCTTTTTCCTTTTTACTTTTTTTTCATATAAAAATATTGTTTTGTACAATTGTTATTTTTAATATTGCACCTTGGATAATTTTTCTTGTATAAAATTTTGGCATTGGGACTATCCATGGCAAGCTTCATAAATTAGTCATATTGGTGCTATATTTGCATAAATCTCTTGAAACAGAAAATTAATGAGGAAACAACAATTATGATTAAAAAGAAGACACGATGGTGTGACAACAAGGTTTGCTTTTGAAAATTGGTTTTCATTTGCTAATTATTTTTTTTCTTATTCAGATTGATATAGCCACCCTTGTCGGCCTTGTTGGTGGTGGTGTATTGACTTGCACTTTTTCATGGACGTAGTAGTGGTTTATGTTTCAAATAGTGGATTTTCGATGAGTGGATTTACGAATTGTGGATTTACGAAGAGTGAATTTACATTTATTTTTGTTTGTTATATAGTTGTTTATACGAAGTGGTTTTCATAATGCCAGACTTTGTCTTTGATAAATTTATAGTGATTTTCAACAATTTTATAGTGGTTTTTAATAACTTTTGTACATATATTTATATAATTGTATATACAGAGTGGTTTTTATGTTGACATAGTTGTTATACAGAGTGGTTTTCAAGTTTACATAGTTGTTATACAGAGTAGTTTTCATGTTAAATAACTGTTATACGTAGTGGTTTTCATGTTTATATAGCTGTTTATACAGAGTGGTTTTCATGTATATATAGAGTGGTTTTTATTTAAAAAAATTGGAAAGGAAAAAAAAAACCATTTAAAAAAAAATAAGAAAAAATGAAAACCACGAAAAAACAAAAATAAAACTATTTTTTTAATTTAAAATAAAAAACATGAAAAAATATAAATAAGAAAAAAAAAACAATTTAAAACAAAAAACCAAAAAAAATAAAAGAAATAAAATAAGAACGTCTTCAACCGTGCTGTGGGGCATTGAAGAGGGGCGGGTGGTTTTCTGCAATCTGATCTTGGGATTGATTTTGGTTTTGATTTATTTTTGGGCGGGATTTGGTATTAATTTACCATAATATTTAGTTTAATAATTATACTAATAAGTGAGGGTATATATGGGTTGTCAAGTCCAATGGAGCATATTCCCCCATTTATTTATAATATCTGCATCATTATAAAATAATATTTTTTTGAAATGGAAATGAAATGAATTTTTCACTAAATTAAAATCTTAAGTCTTCTCCAAAAGTAGTAAGTCAATCCCCTATAATAAATAATAATAATTGTTTTTCCTAATTTCTTTATGATTTTTCCCGCCAATTTAGAAAATTGCTTTTAACTAACCCCAAAAATCTGTGCCTTAAACCACAGAGTCAAATCAGTGTCTTGTTCCCCTGCATCCCTTTTGTCCTTCTTCTCTTTCATAGTCACAGCCACCATCATCAATTTTTTTCCTCTTTTCTTTTTTTTTTTTCCTTTTTCTGTGAATCAAAACTTCAGTATTTCAGAAATACATTTCTTCTTTTTCCCGATTCATTAAAAAAAAAAAAGAAAAAAAAAACCTCGTACTCTGTAATGGATTCAGCTCGGCCAAACAAAACCAGCAGCAGAATAGCGAAAACATTTCAGAAAGTGATACACCTCAAAACCGCCACCAGAAATAACCGCTCAAGAAACCCTGGATTTTGCCTCCTGATTCCCCAAGAAAAGCTCAGATGCTGCGAATCTCACCTCCAGTTCGAGACGGAAGACGCGGAAGAAGCCAGGGAGGAGTTCAAGAACCGCGCTGCAATGGCGGCCTTCGTCGCCAAGCTCTTCGCCACCGTCTCCGCCGTGAAAGCGGCGTACGCCGAGCTCCAGATGGCCCAGTTCCCCTACAGCGACGAGGCCGTACAGTCGGCTGACCAGTCCGTCGTCGACGAGCTGAAATCGCTCTCCGAGATGAAGTACAGCTTCCTGAAGAAGCAGATCGATTCGTCGCCGCCGCACGTGACGGTGATGCTGGCGGAGATTCGGGAGCAGCAGTCTCTGATGAAGACGTACGAGATCACCATGAAGAAAATGCAGGGCGAGATAGAGAACAAGGAGAACCAAATCTCCTCCCTTCAACAAAAATTACAGGAGATTGTTCAGAGCAACAAATCCCTGGAGAAGAAGATGAACGCCAGCGGCTCTTTCTCGATTCTCGACAACGTTAAATTCTCCGAAGTGAATCCTAAAGATTTCGTCTTGGTTCTGCACTACTGTCTGAGATCTGTCCGTAATTTTGTGAAGTTATTGATTCGAGAAATGGAGTCGGCCGATTGGGATATTGAAGCGGCGGCGAATTCTGCATTACAAAAAAACGACGTCGTTTTCGTGAAAAGGGATCATAAAGCTTTCGCCTTTGAATCATTTGTTTGCAGGGAGATTTTTGGTGGGTTCAACGATCCAGGGTTTTCCTTGCAGAGCAAGTCTTCTTTGTCCGGAGACAATATTCATCAGCGCCGCGTTTTCTTCTTTGAGGAATTCAAGAAATTGAGGTCTGTGGGGGTGGTTCATTTCCTGAAACGGAACCCTAATTCTCTGTTTGGGAAGTTTTTGAAATCGAAGTACCTTCAATTGGTGCACCCGAAGATGGAGTTTTCGTTTTCCGGGAATTTGAACCAGAGAAAAATGGTGAATTCCGGCGAGTTCCCGGAGACGGAGTTCTTCAAGTCGTTTGCTGAGATGGGGAGGAGGGTTTGGCTTCTGCACTGTCTGGCGTTTTCGTTTGGTCAGGAAGTCGGTATTTTTCAGGTGGAGCGGGATTCCAAATTCTCCGATGTGTATATGGAAAGCGTGACGGAGGACGTTTTCGCGGCGGCGGACGGTGGGTTTCGGGTGGCGTTCACGGTGGTGCCGGGGTTTGAAGTCGGTCGGACGGTGGTGCAGAGCCAGGTATATTTACTTCCAGCTAGAAATTAGAAATTAGAAGGATCCCTTTTCGGATGAGCTGGAACAGAAGCGGCGCGTGGGGAGGCGCGTGGGAATGGGTACCCCACAGTATATATAATTGTATTATATGGTGACCTGAAAGTGATGAGAAACAAAGTTCAAGTTCCAAGTTGAAAGAGCATGAAAGTGGAAAGTGGGCCCCCCACTGAATTAAATGAAGTGGATTAATTTGATTTTGGGCGGTGGACAAAGAAGGCTAATTAGGCGGTCCGAATGGGCCTTCCCGGCTTGCAAAAGCTGAGGTTGTGGGCCCCACTACACAATATAAAGTTGTATCCACTAATAAATAATTACTCCCTCTGTCTCATATTATATGTCTTTGTAGAGAGTTTTTTTTGTCCCAAATTATTTGTCATTTTACATTTTCTATTTTCAGTTTTACCCTCAATCACTCCTAATTACTCCCTCCTTCCCTTAATAGTTGTCACTTTTGTTTTGCTTGTTGCACACATATTAAAAAACTCAATAAATATGCATAGATAGAAGCAAAAAGTATAGTAAATCACTAAAATGCCCATGCCATGAATTAATTTTTAAATAATTATATTTCAATTAATTATGAGTGAAGAAGGGCAAAATTGAAAGATTGCAATTAATTATTCATTGGAATAGTAAAATGACAAATAATTTGAAATATGAAAAAATGGCAAAAGTGACAAATATTAAGGGAAGGAGGGAGTAATTAGTTGAGAATCAATTAATGTCGAGGATATTTTTGTAATTTTATCTGTTTTTACTATAATCTATGCACATTTATTGATTTTCTTAATATGTGCAAAACAACCCAAAACGACATTTAAATTGGGACGGAGGGAGTATTAATAAACCTATGCATCTGATTATTATTTTTAATTTATATGTAGATAAACCAAAACCCTTTTATCTTTTTTTTTTCTCCACATTTTATCATGGAAATTATATTCTTGTTAATTAATTAATTGGGGACTGTTCAATTGAAATTGTAGAGTAATGTACTAACTTAATAATGATGGTTAGTTTCAGAAATTAGCAAGAGGTATTTCAGTTGTGAATTATTGATTTATTGCTGTGCTGCTTGTAATAAATAATAAATAGGTAATAAATTTTCAATATTTTTGAATTGTGTGGCAAAACAAAATGGGCCACTTTATTTATTAAGGAGGCCCAGTTGTGTAATACCTTCAGCAGTAATAATTATTATTGGGCCCTTATGTGTAGTGTCTTTGGAAAAGGTGTACTCGAAGACAGCCTGCCTAAACGACGACGTTTCTAATGATGCTGGTTTGGAAGGGAGCGGCGTCGTTTAACTGAAGAGATTGGGCTTTGACTTAATTATTTCGACTGGCCCAATTGTTATTTATTTATGCCGGTTTATTATGTTTTGGACTTATGCTATTTTCAGTTATATGTTTCGTCTGTATATATATCATAATATGTACAGTGATTCAAATTAATATTAATTGAGCACAAATAAAATATGTTGTAAAAAGATGTAGTATATATTCTATATATATAATTATATATATACAACCTAGCGATTGATCAATCTCTATAAACTGATAATCATGCAACAAAATAACTCAAAAAAAAAAAATTAATATAATATATATATAGCTAGTGGCCGACGCCTGGGCTGGGAACGGAGGTGAGAATCCGGTCAACAGCGGCGAGGTGGCGGGGGGCGGTGACGTGGCCTTTCTTGGTGGGAGTTGAAGCAGGAACGTTACCCTTGGGAAGGGCAGTTAGATACAATAATGATCTGTCCGAAGAAGATGAAAAGCTGCGGGTGTTATGTTTGACGTTTACCAATAGCTTTCTGCCATGTGTCGAGGAGGAACACACTAATAAGGTATATAACATGATCATAACGCTCATCACAAATGCTATACCTTTTAAACCCATTATTTGTATATATGAATTATATATATATGGCAACAAATTTTGTTTTAGAGAGAGAAAGATCAGAGGAGAGAGAGAGAGATGGATATTATTTATGTGGATTTTTGGTGCGAGCTAGCTAGAGAGAAGAAGAGGAGGTATTAATGTATATATATATATAGAATTAATTAGTGAAAGACGACGATATTGTTAAAGAAAGGTTGTTGGGGGAAAAGTCAAATTTTAATTTAAGTCCTAATCTACACCTTAAAATTGAACGGACTTTAAAATTACACGTCAAATTTGCATGAAATTGAATGCACTTTTTTTTGCGTTACGTTGCAAGCAATATCTGTTCATTCTGTTCATTCACATTTACAATATATAATTAATATGTTTATTTTTTGGATATATATATATATATCTATATATATTTAATAGGAAAGATCGAAGTTGCGAAGATTTGAAGTCCAAGTACATGCAATAGAAATATTTAATTTTTTGGCGTGGCAAAGTCAAGACGATGCAAATTAAAAATGGTGGCACTAATAAGTAGAGAAGTGGTGTATTGTATGAACGCCACGTGGGGGGCTGAATTAATTAGGTGCTGTACGTGTAAGATAATTACAAACTGATTGGCGCGATTTTCTTACTACTTTCGTTGCATCGATCACTATAGTTTTGAATTTATAGGTTTTTAATTTGTTTGCCAATATTATATTTAACGTTATCGATGCATGTTTGCCCCTTGTCTACCAAAACAATAAAATCATGAATAAATTTAAAGGAGAGCCCTTCCTTTGTTGCTGGTTGTTAGCACATATACATGTCCAAATGCTGCCGTCACCCTACCCCATTCCCATCTCGATCTTCACCATGCATAAATACATCAAATCTTCTTCACAAACAAATACAATAATCGATCAACTGATTATATATATATATATATATATATACATATCATGAGCAGTGGGAAGATAAAGAAAGTGGTCTACTTGTCGGAATGAAAGAGATCTTAGATCAGATGTGATGTTTAGGGGAATACTGCATGTGTACATACATATATATATATATGCATGGCCATTGGCGCCCATTCACGTACTTTGTACTCAGATTAGGTGTCTGCTTTCAGACAGTATTTCCGCTCTTTCCTATATAAATATTTCTATATTGATGGTAACATCTTAACTACAATATATATAGGATATATTAATGTGTTTGGCGATTTTGCATTCTCACCTCAAATTTTCAATTAACCTAGCCTTCAAAATAAAACATTACATGTGCAAACATTATATAAATGGGTTTAAAAATTCTACGTTTGTGTAGCAATTAGTTGATCAAAAGTCAACGTCTTAAAAAGAAAAGTTGTATAATTAATTCCCTTGATAACACCCCCCCCCCCCCCCCCCCCCCCCCAAAGAAAAAAAGATCAAATACTATTATTGAGCTTGTATACTTGTGGTGAGTAGTTGTATAAATTTGGTTATAAAATTAAAATTCTACTGATCCAGCTGGAAAATCGTAAATATGGAAAGGGTTATATAATTGGGTTGGAAATTTCTTACAAGTACAAATATACATATTTTTTTAATTTTTAAAAGTATAATGCTTTTTTCAAAGGTTTTGTAAGTATAATATATTCTTAATTTTTTTTTTTGAAGTCATTTGTGTACAAATAAGAAGAATAATTAAAAATAATAATTCGAAAAATATTCGGTTAACCGTCGGACCGGACCAAAGGTTCATTCTAACATAACAATTGCAATTAGGAATGGGCACGTGCGGAAATTCATTAGTTGTAATTAGGCTGGAAATTAGAAAATATGAAAAGTCGTTAGAGTTGGGCTGCAAATTAATAACTGGGCTAAGAGCACGTGCCCAATTGTTAACGTCGGCGCATTCTATAAATTGATAGGCCCAAAACATAGAAGAAAGCGTTACTTTGTGAGTAGCGATTTTAGCTCAAATTGGAGAAGATGAAGTTGCAGGAACGGAAACACGTTTTCCAAGATTACGGCTTCTTTTTTTTCTCTCTTATTACAAGCGTGGTTCTAGTAAGTATGTGGTGCGCATCAACTCCACGGGCTTTCTACTTAATCAACAACCATGATAATTCATATGCACACATAATAATTAAACATGGAGTGTTGTTTCCTTTCTACTGTACACATTCCTTCTTCTTTCTCTCGCTCAAGAACCCTAAACTCTCAGGTAATCTTGTGTCTTCTTTTTATGTTTCTTTGGCGTCTGTTTATAATTAGATTGTTTGGTATCTTGTCTGAATTTTTGTTTTTATGATAAGTGTAAATCAAGACTCCTCAATTCACACTCAAAATCATATGATTTGATTAGGGTTTGGTGAAATGAAGAAGTGTGCAAAAAAGTTTTACCCTCAACATCAATAAGAATCATTTTCTAGCATAGTGTATGTATACTTGTATATATGTGTAATATATATTATTGTTTTTTTGTGCACAATTATGGAATTTGTAATGTTGAATAAATGTTGTGCCTTTAGCCTGCAATTTCATGTGGTGTTTGCAGGGTTTTTCGAATAGGTATCAATTGGTGCTGTCTTCTTCCCTTTCAAATCCTTTTCTCCACCACAAATTTAAGCCGTTTGGTTACGACAGAAATTTATCGTACCACAATAGAACCAAACGAGGCTCGATTCGGGCCGAAGCGGAAAAACAAGGTTGGGATGTAGGTAGATTTTTGAAAACATTGTATTTCTTTAACGGGCCTCCGTCTCCTGCAAAGGTTCACCTTCGTTCGATTCTTTCTTGATATTTTTTTGGAGCTGGAAGCTATGTATATGTATATAGTATACATATACTTATATGTACGATCTGACAGTTTTTCATTTATATTTGAAGTTGTTTGAATTTCTGATTGAGAAACTCTCTGGTACATCACCTAGCGAACCAGTTAAAGCAATGGACAATTCTGGTGTAATACTGGTGGCCGGAGCTACTGGCGGTGTCGGCAGAAGAGTGGTGGATCTCTTACGCAAAAACGGGCGATCCGTTCGAGTATTGGTACTTTTTTATATACAAAAATTCCTTTTATTCTCTTTGATGATATATAGATATTCTAAGTAGAGATACATAATCTTGAAACTAATGTCGTTCCAGGTCAGAAATGAAGAGAAAGCAAAACGAATGCTTGGTCCAGATGTTGACTTGGTGAGTTCTCTGCTTATATAATTTGACTTTAAAACGGTTTTGGTTCTTACATTTTCCAAGAACCGTACGAGTATGAATTCGGCTAGTTAAAAAATAACCGATTTATGATCTTGAACTTGTCAGATTGTAGGAGATATTACAAAGGCAAGCACATTGTTACCAGAGTATTTTAAAGGAGTAAGAATGGTGATAAATGCCGTTTCGGTGATTGTCGGGCCAAAGGAAGGCGATACTCCAGATAGAGCCAAATATAGCCAGGTATTTTTGTAAGGTTATAATCGAATGGGATTAAATGTCGTAATTAGATGCTCTTATGCGATTATAGTAACATAAATAACTCGTTAATGAATCTGTGTTGGCTAACTTCTAATCGCCGACCATTTGTTTTTCCACAGGGAATCAAGTTCTTCGAACCTGAGGTTGGTAATTGATTTCAGAAAAAATAATCTCAATTTTTTTTACATTAAGAGACTCATATAACAGTTTTCTACTTTAACCGTTTATTCGGTTTGTGAGAGTAGATTAAAGGTGATTCTCCTGAAATGGTGGAATTCATCGGGATGAAGAATTTGATCAATGCTGTTAAGGAAACAGTTGGACTTCGTAGCGGAAAATTGATATTTGGATTTGACGGTAATCTGTCGAATTATGTTTCTAAAAAAAGGCTGTCAGATTATTACATTTTACACCATAAAGGTATTCGACTTTGACGATGAACAAATCTTGTAA